>CM068956.1:180150120-180195572 GCA_035128595.1 Eptatretus atami | reverse complement strand
ATATATAATATATCTAGAGAGGCAGATAGACAGAGAGGCAGAAAGGCAGATAGATAGATATATAGATATACAGATAGGCAGATATATAAATAGGTAGACAGATAGATAGATCGATAGATAGATAGGCAAATATATAGATAAACAGATCAGCAGATATATAGATAGTTAGAGAGATAGAGAGATACATACATACATCGACACATAGATAGATAGATAGATATACAGATAGGCAGATATATAGATAGACAGATAGATAGACAGATAGGCAGATATATAGATAGGCAGACAGACAGATAAGCAGATATATAGATAGGCAAATATATAGATAAACAGATCAGCAGATATATAGATAGATAGATAGATAGATAGATAGACAAGCCGGTAGGCGGACATGGGTAGTCGATCAAGTCGAATTGAGTCGTTTTTCAGCCGTTGCTAGCCAACAAAAGCGTCCATAGCAACGGTTCTCTCTCACACATAACTAGGACATACCATAAACCTACCATACCAGTTTCATGTATATCTGACTCATAGTCTCTGAGATATAACGAACTTCGTTTTTTTTATTGTTTTCGACCAGGGTTCATTCAAAGTCTATCTTCTCCGACAGTTTTCATAGGATCCGGCTGGAAATTTTTGACAATATGGCTGAATGTACTGCCCACAGTCGCTCGTGGCCCGATTTTTGATTTTCGAAAAAAAAACATTTTTGAGATTTTTTTGAAAATTTCAAAGGTCCGTTGCTAGGCAACGGATAGGTCCATAGCATCGGTTCTCATTTGCACACAACTAGGTCATGGTATGAACCCACCAACCAAGTTTCATCGAAATCGCCATTGTATTAACGGAGCACTGGACCGAACAGACATACATACAGACAGACAGACAAACATATCGACGGAAATACTGATAAGGGTAGACTAGATCGACTACCCAATAGATAGAGAGATACATACATACATCGACACATAGATAGACAGACATACAGAGAGGCAGATATATCATAAAATATATAGACAGATAGTTGGATATGCAGATAGGCAGAAACACTACATGGCCAAAAGTATGTGGTCACCCCTCCTATTGCTGACACCCATTGCTGACATGTGTATAAAATCAAGCACACAGCCATGAAATCTCCACAGACAAACATTGGCAGTAGAATGGGCCGTACCGAAGAGATCAGTGACTTTCAACGTGGCACCGTCATAGGATGTCACCTTTCCAACAAGTCAGTTCATCAAATTTCTGCCCTGTTAGAGCTGCCCCAGTCAACCGTATGTAAGTGCAGTCATTGTGAAGTGGAAACGTTTAAGAACAACAACAGCTCAGCCGCGAAGTGGTAGTCCACACAAGCTTACAGAACGGGCCTGCTGAGTGCTGAAGCACGTGGTGTTGAAAAATCATCTGTCGTCGGTTGCAACACTCACTACCGAGTTCGAAACTGACTCTGGAAGCAATGTCAGCACAAGCACTGATCGTCGAGAGCTTCATGAAATGTGTTTCCATGGCCGAGAAGCCGCACACAAGCCGAAGATCACCATGCACAATGCCAAGCGTCGGCTGGAGTGGTGTAAAGCTCACCACCACTGGACTCTGGAGCAGTGGAAACACGTTCACTGGAGTGATGAATCACGCTTCACCATCTAGCAGTCCGATTAATGAATCTGGGTTTGGTGGATGCCAGGTGAACGCTACCTGCCCGAATGCATAGTGCCAACTGTAAAGTTTGGTGGAAGAAGAATAATGGTCTGGGGCTGTTTTTCATGGTTTGGGCTAGGCCCCTTAGTTGCAGTGAAGGGAAATCTTAACGCTACAGCATACAATGACATTCAAGACTATTCTGTGCTTTCAACTTTGTGGCAACAGTTTGGGGAAGGCCCTTTCCTGTTTTAGCATGACAATGCCCCTTTGCGCAAAGCGAGGTCCATACAGAAATGATTTGTTGAGATTGGTGTGGAAGAACTTGACTGGCCTGCACAGAGCCCTGACCTCAACCCCATCGAACACCTTTGGGATTTGAATTGGAACAATGACTGCGAGCCACACCTTCATTGCCATATCCAATAATGGATATGGCAATGAAGTCCACTTGTTGGGTCCTTCATCAATCGATTTGAAACTTTACAATTATGATCTAGTTGTGTTAGGGAATACATGTTATACATTTCAACTTGATCGGATGCATTGCCTGGCAGCCAGAATGATTTAATTTTTTTGATCTGGGTTATTTTTTATTTTTTATTTTTTTGAATTAGGCTCACTTGGCTGTGCCAGGATGGGTTTGAGGGTAGAAGAGTAGCAGCTGAAACTCGAATCCTATCCAGGTTCCTCCTGATGACTTCATCTTTGCTTTTTGCTTGTTCAGGTTCCTTCTGATTATTCCAATCCAGGACTGTACCTATTTGGTCTTCCATTTGATTTGAATTGAATTTATTTTAATGACATTCTCAATTCAATTGAATGTAATAATAATAGTCATGGTCAGGGTCAGGGTCAGATGTCCAATCAAAGCGGGGTTGCATCAAAGCGTGACGTCTTGGTACCCGGTTATCATGTGGAGTGCTAGTTATGTCTCTTACTAATTACGTAACACACACCAGTAAACAAAACACTACACAAAGTACACCACACAAAACTATACAAACACCACACAAAACAAGTCCTGGCAGGGTGTGCAATTCTGATTGCTCTTTCTCTTGTTATTTTTTAATTCCTCCTCAGCTTCACAGAATGAAAGACGAGCTTGGGGGGGGGGGGGGGGGGAGATGTTTTACATCTGCAGAGTGGGAGAAGGAAGGCTTCTGTGCTGGATCAGAACATTGTCTGACCACTGGATGAAGTGCATCAAAGAGGATAAGATAACCTGGAATTTATTTTTCGCATGCAGCGTGGCTGCTGGTTGCATCATTTCCTGGAGGACAGCTGTGCCACTGATGCAAGCCCCCCCTTACCAGTAAGCTGGTATCATTTTAGTCAACCCACAGACGGATGGTAGGCTGTCAAACCGATCTGGTGTTCATTCAACAGAACGACAGGGGCTTGAACACCCGAGGATCTTAAGCCAACAACCTTAGCCGTTAAGCCAACACCAAGCTTATAATCTGGAATAATGGGACAGGAATAAAGTTTGTCAATGGTACGATTATTGTTTTGTCAGTGGGTTGACAGGACCTTTTGTCATACATCCATCCATCCATTGAGACCATACTCTGTGCAGAGCGTTGGTGCTGCCTTAGCAGTCTCCTTGGCTATTGGACACAATCCTGGACGGGTCCTCAGATCTCAAGCCCACCACCCTAACCATTAACCCAACACCAGGCATGTACCTTTTGACATGACTCTCAAATATAAGGACTTGTTGGATCCTTCAGTTGATGCAAAACGTTGAGTTGTGATTATTTGTTTATTTTTATGTTTATTTGAATTGTAAATTTTTGGCTCATTTATCAGAACTGTGAAGCTGATGGGATAACTTAGACTTTGGAGGTGTACTTTGAGATGTCCTCTCTGAATTCGAACCTCAATCCAACTATAAACTGCCACCTCGGTGTTTCGCCTGCAGGGCGAGTCATCAATCTGTGCGCCGGAGCACCCGTCTACCAGCACTGGTCATTAGTGGACGTTAAAAATCCCATGTTGTCTTTTGTGAAGAGTATGTGAGCTATCGCCAGCACCGTTAACGGAATACAAATTACTGTACTGACTGCTGCGAAGGCAATGGCAAACCACCCACTCACAGCCTGCAAGGCTGTTGCTGCTCAATGGAGTACTCACTACTCGTGCTTTTTTATTCTCTGTGGGCTGGCACTCCAGCATCAACATCTGTCTCGTCTGGATTATGTGGAATCTAAATTTCTCAACATCATTAGAATCTCCATTATGAGGTTGAAGCACAATGTAAGTCACCACTCTTTGTTTATCCTCTCCCTTCCGATCTACTTCCATCTGCTCTTGAAGACCTCCATTTCCTTCAGGACGTACACGTTCTTCCAATAGCCCATCCTGGTTCAACTCCCAAAGTCCAGGCTTTCTGCACACCTGCATTACTTTTTTTTTTCTCCCATTTGAGGAACTGCCCTAACCTTCAAGGGACACCACAACTTCTTCTTTCTTATACATGGCTGCAAATAGTATCACTTGGATGCAGGGGGGGAGAGGAGCATGGCTGTGCCACTGATGCAGTGCCCCCTGTAGGTTATGGCAGGAATTTGCAATATTTTCCAGGGTGCCGGTGGTCGCTCATCGACTTCACGAAGAACACCTTGGGATCTTTAACGTCCAGCAAATAATGCTGGCAGAGGAGATGTCCCGCTTAATTGACATTCCTCCAAGAGACGGGACACACATTGATATCTCTCCCCGCCTGCGAAACATCAGGATGACAGTTTATAGCTGGGTCGAGATTGGAACCCAGGCAAGACGGCTCAAGAGGCGAGTGTGCGTACCTCAAGGCCATCCTGCCGGTCCTCAGAGGGGAATGAAGCAAGTGAACAGCAGAGCAAATGAAATGCCATTCTATACTCCAGTGGTGGGAGAAAGGCCTCAACGTGTCCTTTCGCTTATGCTGGGAGGCAAACAAGATAGCCAGCCTTCCCGCATTCGAGTTGTTTGATCCGAATTTGAATTCGGATCAAACAGGAGAATTCAGATCAAACTAGTAACTGTCGGCTTGGCACTGAGCAAGCGGAGAATATTGTATATCGTGGAGTATGCAACACTCTTAGTCTAAAATATCAAAGCGATGATTGCAGCATAAAGTCCAGTAGTTGACCTTTCAATCAGATGAAAAATGTATCCTCATTTCAGATTATAACATACAGAAGATAAAAACTGATCAAAAGCACAAAATTGGTGTAAAAAGACGAGAGAATTATTCTATATGTTTGTCCACTCTTCTTGGGACTGGGGGGAGTGCTGAATAACAACCCACTCCCCATTCAATCCACAAATGGATTGGTAATTTCATTAGCAGCGACCATGGCTGTAGATAAAGAGAAACAAAGGCGATGTCAGGTCCCATTCGAGGCAAGACTGAATGTATTGCAGAGATCTCAAATTCAATCCAATAATGGACTAAAGGGCAAGAGGGTTTGCGTTGGTGAGGTTGTAACGGATGACGGTTGTGTAATAGGTTGCAGGTTTTGTGATCAAAAGCCTACTTTGGTTGGCTTTATCTAACACATACCAGGTTGAGATTGGCAAAGAGTTGCAGAACCATAAAGTTAGTGATAACCTGTTGCTGTACTTTAATTTTGGCCAAGGTGTGTTTGGACCTGCAAGTTCGTGATAACCTGTTACTGGACTTTAATTAATGGAACAAGGTGGTTTGGACTGCAAGTTCGTGATAACCTGTTACTGTACTTTAATTTTGGCCAAGGTGTGTTTGGACCTGCAAGTTCGTGATAACCTGTTTACTGGACTTTAATTTTGGCCAAGGTGTGTTTGGACCTGCAAGTTCGTGATAACCTGTTACTGGACTTTAATTTTGGCCAAGGTGTGTTTGGACCTGCAAGTTCGTGATAACCTGTTACTGGACTTTAATTTTGGCCAAGGTGTGTTTGGACTGCAAGTTCGTGATAACCTGTTACTGGTACTTTAATTTGGCCAAGGTGTGTTTGGACCTGCAAGTTCGTGATAACCTGTTACTGGACTTTAATTTTGGCCAAGGTGTGTTTGGACCTGCAAGTTCGTGATAACCTGTTCTTACTTTAATTTTGGCCAAGGTGTGTTTGACCTGCAAGTTCGTGATAACCTGTTACTGGACTTTAATTTTGGCCAAGGTGTGTTTGGACCTGCAAGTTCGTGATAACCTGTTACTGACTGTTAATTTTGGCCAAGGTGTGTTTGGACCTGCAAGTTCGTGATAACCTTTACTGACTTTAATTTGGCCAGGTGTGTTTGGACCTGCAAGTTCGTGATAACCTGTTACTGGACTTTAATTTTGGCCAAGGTGTGTTTGGACTGCAAGTTCGTGATAACCTGTTACTGGACTTTAATTTTGGCCAAGGTGTGTTTGGACCTGCAAGTTCGTGAATAACCTGTTACTGGACTTTAATTTTGGCCAAGGTGTGTTTGCCTGAAAGTTCGTGATAACCTGTTACTGGACTTTAATTTTGGCCAAGGTGTGTTTGGACCTGCAAGTTCGTGATAACCTGTTACTGGACTTTAATTTGGCCAAGGTGTGTTTGGACCTGCAAGTTCGTGATAACCTGTTACTGGATTTAATTTGGCCAAGGTGTGTTGGACCTGCAAGTTCGTGATAACCTGTTACTGGACTTTAATTTTGGCCAAGGGTGTTTGACCTGCAAGTTCGTAGATAACCTGTTACTGGGAGCTTTAATTATGGCCAAGGTGTGTTTGGACCTGCAAGTTCGTGATAACCTGTTACTGGATTTTAATTATGGCCAAGGTGTGTTTGGACTTGCAAGAATGCCTGACGCTTGTTGAGCACCAAAGTTTAATTTGTTGAGCACCAAAGTGCACCAAAGACCACCAAAAATTCCAAAGTTTAATCGTACTCAGGTGAGTCATTCTCGCTGGCTTCGAGACACATGACTGCAATTTACCTGTTCATGTCCCCCACCTCCTCCCCGGCTCTTCAACGTGTCTCCAGCCCATTGAGGCATCACCATAATTAAAAGCGGAGCCATATACTGATATCCATGAACACATTCACCCAAACCACTCAATGCATCACCGCAGCAACAACCGTTGTTGAAGACGTCACGCTTTATGTGAAGAACACACAACCCTCAGGCACTCGAGTGGTCACAGAGCACTCGACATGCACTTACTCCATCGAGCATCGGCTGCTCTTTCTCCATATTACCTTGGAAGGCAATCAGCTCCTTCTGCTCCATCTCAGCCCCAAATCCCAGGAATTATCGCTCAGAAAAGGAAACATGGCCGTGGTTGAAACTCTTTCCAATTTCACGTCCAGGAAGGGAATCCGGGTCCTCTTTCGGATTCCTGGAGGGACAACCTTGATGATCTGAATGTGTGACGTGGTGATCACTTTGATCACGTGATCTCCGACTGCCAGGAGTTCGTTTGGTGATGAACCTTCGGTCATTGGTTCCGATTCACTGTCATGAGACGTTCGTGGAAGTGGAAACAAAAAAAGCATTTTGTTAATAAGGCAAACCATGCAAGGTGGTGACGAGAGATATATATATATATATATATATATATATATATGTATATATATATTGGCTGATTAACTATTCCTAGATTATTAATCAAAAGGGAGTTAAGCCTTAACCAAAATGAGCCATTAATCCCAATTATAAATTCCTGTTCTAAATTATTACAAACCAATGGGTCTTTCAGGATGGACTGCCTGTACCTGGGCATGGAGGTACGTATGTACACTCACCTCAAGGCTGTCTAGCCTGAGTTCGAATCCCGATCCAGCAATAACCTGTCATCCTGGTGATTCACAGGCAAGGTGATTCATCAGTGGGTGTGCTAACCCTCGGATGGACGTTAAACGAGCATCCCGTCTAGCGGCATTAGTTCGTGGAAGTTAACGATCCCATCATCCCACGGGGTCCTTGGCAAAAAGTAGGCGAGTTATCGCCGGCATTCTGAACAAATTACAAATTCCTCCTCGAAATTACAGGGGGCGTGCCATACCGCCAATGGCAGCACAACCGTGCCCCCCAGCAAAGACGTCACTCACAGGCACGTGCAGCAACGGATAAGAGGAAGAACAACAAAAAGCAAACCAGTGGGATGGAGGACATGAGCAATCACACGGACAGGTGAGTTGGTGAACATTCAGGTACGTGGTTTAAGGTTCAGTCCACTAAAAGAAGACTAACTATATTCATACGAGTGTTAATCATCCAATTTGAATCAATAACAAGACAACATTGAATGAGCTCATGCAGCATTGACTTTAATAGAACTTCTGAATAAGTTGCATCTGTTGGCAAAAGTATTTATTCTGTGACATCAACAACCTCTCAACAGTAATGAAAGTCACAGGAGTGCGTGCGTTCGGCGAATCACCCGAGTGCGTGCGTTCGGCGAATCACCCGAGTGCGTGCGTTCGGCGAATCACCTGAGTGCGTACATTCGCCGAATCACCGCAAAGAGGCTTTTACCAATTTAAAGAGATATGTCTGTCTTGTATCGGAAAAGAAGACTCGAGTGCCTTCTTCTTGTTTGATGTATAACAATCTCTCAGGTGGAACACATCAACAAGAAAAAGAGTAATCATAGATTGCAGACCCTCACTGGGACTTGTTTTGTGTGGTGTTTGTGTACTGGAGTGTTACGTAATAACTGTCACTAGAACTGTCACTTTATAACTGCAGGCAGTGATGACTGGGTGCGAAGTCGTCCCACTTTGATGCAACCCCGCTTTGATTGGACACCTGACTCTGACCCATGGCGTTTATTATTATTCAATTGGATTCAGAATGGGATTAAAATAAATTCAATTCAATTCAAATCAAATGGAAGACCAAATAAGTACAGTCCTGCATTGGAGTAATCAGAAGGAAGCAGGAGAAGCAAAAAGCAAAGATGAAGTAATGAAGAGGAACCTGGATAGGATTCGCATTTCAGCTGCTACTCCTCTACTCTCAAACTCAAACCCATCCAGGCACAGCCAAGTAAGTGAGCCTTCTTCAAAAAAAATAAAAAATAACCCAGATCCAAAAATTAAATAATTCTGGCTGCCAGACCATGTATCCGATCAAGTTGAAATTTAAAACATGATTCCCCATCACGACTAAATCAAAATTGTGAAGTTTCACGTTGATTGATATGCCTGGTATTGGCTTAATGGTTAGGATGGTGGACTTGGGATCCTAGGATCCTGAGTTCAAATCTCACTCGGCTGTTGAATTAATATCAGGTGGGGTCGACTCTGCCTGTCATCCTTCTGAGGTTGGCAAAATAAGTGCCAGCTTGCTGGTATCCTGTGTCGGAGTGGCGACCCATCCAGGATTGTGTCCAATAGCCAAGGAGACTGCTTAGGCAGCACAAATTCTCTGCACAGAGTATGGTCCCAATGGATGGATGGATGGATGGACATTGATTGATGAAGTGTTCAAGAGAAAGAATTTTAAAAAGATTTTCGCTCAATCCAATATGGCAGTTAGACCATGTGACATCAATTATTCGTGAATACCTTGGTATCCCCAAGTCTTGGGGGAGCATTTGTATGAAGTTCCCCTCAATCTGTCCAGCCGTTCTGGAGAAGAAGATTTTTTTTATAGGTTTTAGGGTAAATCCAATATGGCTGCCAAACCATGTGACCGATGACTGCATATGTGTGAAACTTTTGTTTCCCATGGATAGGCAGTTATACGTGTAAAGTGTCGCCTTGATCTGTTCAGCCGCTTCAGAGAAGAAGATTTCTGAAGGTTTTTATGTTAAAAACAATATGGGTGCTAAACCACATGGCCAATGATGTCATCAAGTTGTTTCCACCATACAATTTAGCTCTAGATGACCCTCAAAAATGTTTATACTGATCAGATGTAGTGTGCCACATATGCAATTATGACGTCACAATGAAGGCACCTATGATGTCACAAAAATCAATTCCCCATGAGGTCTTGCTGCGTGCTAAGTTTCAATTTTTTTCCTTGGAGTGGTTTCAGAGATACAGAGGTCCAAAGTTTTTCTGTTTTTTTCAACATGGCTGTCACACCATGTGACCTATGACATCATAATTATCATTACAACATTCTACATGAGTAGTTGCTTCGATGGTGAAAATTTCGTCTCAATCTGATGAGCGGTTGTGAAGAAAAACACAAGTTCTGTGCAGAAAAACAAACAAACAGACAGACAGACCCAAATGCAATACCCTCTCCTCTCATGAGGAGGGTAACTCGAACTGGGCTCGGTGGAGCACATACCTCCACCATGGTGAACAGTTTAAATTTTCTAAACCACTGATAGGCCACATCTGGATTTGGGCCTGAATCAAAATCGAATCAATGAATCTTTGTCATATCCCCAAAAATATGTCCACCAAGTTTCATCCAAATCCATCTATAACTTTTTGAGATGTCCCTCTCACAGACGGAGAGGGACATCTCAAATCCTTGATCCTTCACCCTTTTTCTCCCATACCTCTCATTACCTCGACCTCCTCTCAACCATCCATCCATTTTCTCCAACCTCAATGCTGCGACCCTTCATTTCCTTCCCAACATCATCGTTTTACATTCCCTTTCTCAATATTTGTTATCCATTTGTACCATCCACCATCCACCTCCCACATTTGCATAAGCAATACAGGATGCGGATGGCTCCTTACCCTCACCTTTATGTTATATGTATCTTCTGGGACAGTCAAGGTCTCATTACACAACAAGCACCAGTTCATACCGTGTTACCTCCTCCCTCTCAGTCCACACCGTGTTACCCCCTCCCAGTGCATACATTATTACCCCCTCCCAGTACATACCCTGTTATTCCATCCCAGTACATACCCTGTTATCCCCTCACAGTGCATACCATGTTAATCCCTCCCAGCTGCTTCCTTAAGTCTGTCCAGTTATGTTTCTCTCTCCACCCTCTCAAAATGGCCTCATACTTTCTCTATCCACACTAACCATGTTTGTCTGCATCTCCAATATCCTAACATGCCCATTGTTGACTCATCTCCCTCTCTTCCATTGTTCGTCCATGCCATCCACCCACACTGTTCTCATGTGTTTGTCTGTCTCTTGTTTGCTTGTTCCCCTCCACTCCATTGTCTGTGTGTTCACTCTCGCCTCTGAAGTTCGTCTTTTCCGTGAGTCTCAAAGTCTGTATTTGCATAGCTTTGCTAATTATCAGTGGCCTGTCATTGGCTTGGCTTGATTTCTTGTTTGTGAGACGAACAGATTTGGTGCCAGGGGTTGCGGCAATAGATTTCCTGTTCATGAAAGGGAAGTCCATCTCAAAAGACAATCATCTAAAACACCATAAATATTTGTACATAGTAACCCAATATGCTTCCGTTCATATCTTCGTTTTATATTTCATTGTGATGTGGTATTCGACGGATGACTTCACGTAAGCATGGTTCTCTCTGCTTCTCTGCTTCTTCTGGCAGATTCATGGCATCCGTCGACGTCAAAACATCTCAACTTTGTGCTTTTGATCTTCAAGCTCGATTGGAGTGCTCCACATTTAAAGCAGTCCAGGACTATTTTACTCTCGACCATACGACACGCCCGGTGAGAAGATGTCATTGTGGAACTTTGAAATATTCTGTGCTCTTCAAGTTCTCATGAGCATCACAAAATACCCGTACATGGAATTTTGAACTTGAGAAATCGATTTGTTTCATTCTAAACAACGGGATCGCAGGAAAACTCAGAGACCGCACACTTGCCTTTGAACTGTCTAATCTGGGTTCAATTCCCAACCAGACCAGAAACCGTCACCCTGGTGCTTCACAGGAATGCTGTTGCGTCAACCAAGTGGCACATTCACCTTGGGTTCCAAGTCCTCACGCTATATATTATGTTGTAGACCAAGACCCTGGTGGAATTCCGAATTCCTGCCCAAACCATCAAGGCACACTGAAACTTCTGCTTGTCGCATCATTGGTGGGGGTCTTGTTAAGGGGTGTTGTGTGGTTGTTGATCGGTGTTTTTAGATCCTCTTGGAGGATCTCTAAGTCTTACTCACGTTGTTGTTCTTCATCTTCTTCTTGTGGACTTTTTTGTTTCACAGCCTACAGTTTTCATCGAAACTTCCTGAAACTTGGCATATATATGTATACATACCCTGCGCAGACAGTAATCATCTCCGATTTTGAAAATTCCTCCGAGAAAAAAAAAGTATCGACGTCAAAATATCTCCGCTAATGGAAATCGCCTAAAAATTATCTCCGAAACTAGGCAAGCTTTTTGAATTCTGTTTGCGGGAATCGAACAGGGCATTAACAGAGATGAATTACCGCACATATGATACATCACTATGACGTCATATCAATTTTTATGACGTCATTCCGATTTTTTGACATTTTTGTTTCACAACCCAGAGTTTTCATCGGATCTTCGTGAAACTTGCCATGTATATGCAGAAAGCCCACGCGCAGGCAGTAACCATCTCCGATTTTGGAAATTCTTCCTAGAAAAAGTTGACGTCATAATATCGCCGCTAATGGAAATCGCCTATACCATTATCTCCGAAACGAGGCAAGCTGTTTGAATTTTGTTTGCGGGAATCAAGCCGGCATTAGCACAGATAATTTATCGCAACCTGATACATCAAATGACGTCATATTCCTTTTTATGACGTCATCATTAAGAGGCGAGGATCTTAGCTCATTTGAGCTTGTTAACCAAGCCCATGCCCCTCCCCTAAGAAGAAGAATGATATATACATATATATATATATATATATATATACAAAATACGCTAAATAAATAAATTAATAAATAAATAATTTCCATTTTCTTCTTTGATTCTTGTGTTGATAAATTAGTGTGGTGTTGATATTGTGCAGGGATGATGGGCTGAATGGCCTCCACCTGTGTCTGGTTTCCTTGTATTGACTGAGTGGGTGCGGCTGTGCCACTGATTCAGTGCCCCTGTAGGTTAGAGCAGGATTGAGACGAAATTTTCCCCATTGGTGCGACAACTCATGTAGTATGTTTTAATAATAATGATAATGATTTAATGAATGTCAAAGATCACGTGGTGTTGCAGCCATATTGGAAAAACGGGAAAAATTTGGACCTCTGTATCTCTGAAACCGCACCAAGGAAAAAATTGAACTTGGCACGTAGCAAGTATTGTGGAATGAGTTTGATTTTTATGAGGTCATAGGTGCCCTCGTTATGTCATCATAATTGCAGATGTAGATTGCCACATCTGATTAGTATGAAAATTTTTGAGGGTCATCTAGGGATAAAATGGTCCACAGAGAATTTTTTCATTATATCATCGGTCACGTGATTCAGCAGCCATATTGTTTTTTTTTGTTGTTTTTTTTAACTTCAAAAATCTTCTCTGAAATGGCTGAACAAATCGAGGCAAAACTTTACACGTATGACCGCCTGTCCATGAGGAACAAAAAGTTCACACATATGATATCGTACTTCACATGGTTGGCAGCCATATTACCTGAAAACCTACAAATATACACCACTTAAAAGAAGTCCTGGTGAGGGTCTGCAATCTCTGATTGCTCTTCTTCTTGTTCTTGTTTTGTTTTGATCCTTCTGCTGCAGGACCTTCCTTCCCCTTCTGCCTTGTATTCCCCGTTCGAGGCCTCACACGGTGTCGTGCGAAAAAACAGTGTGGATTTTTTGGGTGGGGAAATTTAAAAAAAGAAAAGAAATGGTGATGAAGAAATGAAAGCATGAGCGGGCGCGATGGGCATAATGTCCGGCAAGAGGGCGAGAGGAAAAGGTGGGAACGAACCCAGGATGTGGTCTGGCTTGTGATGAGAAACCTGTAAGACCTCTTTAAGGATTTGAGTGATCCCTCTGAGGGCCGCATCTTGGAGGCACCGTCTGTGTTGAAGACATTGAGACAGAGGAGAGCCTCACTGGTACACGTTTATTGGAGAGGGGGCAGAAGCGTTTCCTCCTCCTGAGTGTCACCTGAGCCGACCTGAAGCAACGTGTGGCTTCAAAGGTGTTGCAGGAAATTGCCTCGAGTCGTTCATTGGCTAAGTTTGAGAACACAACCAGAGAGAGAGGGAAGGGTGTTAGTGAGGCGTAATCCTTGTGGCCTGTGGCTGGGGCGAGGCCGCTGGAACATCAACTCAAACACCCTGAATTTTCTTCCCCCCCCAAACCTTTCTCCTTTGCACATTATTTTCTTTATATCTTGGCAAATATTCCTTTGTTATTTTGCTCCCCCCCCAACCCTTTGTTGGAATTAGCTCAGGATATCTGGTGGGCCATTGAATTGTCTTGTCCATTTTGTCATGGCGCCCGTCTGTCCTTCAATTTCTTAATTTTTACACTGCACATATTTTATTACATTCTTTTTTTTTGTATTATCAATATTTATCCAGGGCTTGTTGGTATACCCTGTGTTTCTTTATCCTGAGTAAAACATTTGCATTTATTCCATTTTTTGAATTTGTATTGCATTACTGGATTTGCATATGATACTGTGTGTTGAAGAGTGGGGTGTGTGAATTGGCATCAGCAGTAGGATGTCAACATCACTCGGTCACATCTGACTGCTTATACAGTGCGATCGGCACGTATTGGTCTCCCGAGCACGTCAATCAGGACCTTCGGAGCAATTGGCAGTACCCCGATCCCTCTATCCAAGGGCTAGGTCATAACAACATCCACCAACTAATCCTGGTGGCATGTGACGCGCAGTTTAACGTCCATCCGAGAGACGACACACACATCGATGCCTCGCCCTGCCTGTGAGACACAGTTTGTATCTGGAGCTGAGATTCAAACTCAGGCGAGGTGGCTCGGAGGTGAGCGTGCGTACCTCTGTCTTGCCATTTTGCCAGCACGACACTGCAACAGCTGCAAAGCATCCCCAGAAATGATGCAACCAGCCCCAAGGTGCTGCATACGAATAAGCGAAGATATTATAAACGATACGAGACACACAAATCAGCCTGTCGACCAAAAATAAATAAACTCGTTGAAATTGGGACGATCCATAATATTCCAAAATGAAACACTACCAACCCATCTGGCTGGTCAGCAAAGGCAAAGCTCAAGACCTGAGACCTGAGCCTTGGCTTGTTGACAGTTGCTGGGCAGCTGAAAGTTGTTGGTGGTGCCTTCATCTTTTAATTCATTTGACAATGATGAGGTTAAATATTCTGTCCTCAGTTCCAATCTATTTTCACTATTATGAGTTATTTAAGACCTCAATGGTTACAATTACAAACGTACTGTATGTTTATTTGCCATGCCTCGGATTTTTCATCCAAACGAGGCAATCGGTATGTGATGCAGATGATAATACAGATGAGATGCAGCGATTCCTGCCTGCACTCCAGCCTGCCAGTTCTGTGCCACGCTTGCTTGCACCAGGTCTTGAGGGCACCGCCATTGTGCAAACTGATACCATTCTCCTTGGTTTGAATGGAAGAAGAATAATTCACTTTTACATTTCTCGTATGGAGAAAATGCAAAAAAGCAAACCACATTGGATTTCCCCACAGGATTCCAAAGTCTCGCCACCTTCGATCGAACGTCAGTCCTGGCCAGCCGGTTCGTGAAAGACTTGGCCCACAAGAGTTACCCGACCGATCCGGAAAGGTAGGAATAATTATTGGGGCTGAGTAGTTGTAGTTGTAGTTCCTTTCATTGCTTGAATCTCCCACATTTCTCATCAATGTGACCGCGGTCGTGCTGTCTCGTCACACAAACTATGATGAATCGTTCACTGTTTATTCATTCTCTCATCTCCCTACCTCACACCATGCTTGCTTCCATTTCCCTTTCTCCAATCATCCATAGTAAATAGGTCCATTCATATCATTCCCTTGCCAGTACACTGTAACCTTCCCAAAAGTCCCCCCAAAAAAGTAACACTACCTTTCACCAGAACCATCTCGGAGCCCAGTTGCAAAGAATTCCTTCCTACTGGAATCGAAAGAGTTGAACTCCATGAAGTTCCAGGCCTGTAAACAACTGTAAACTAGAAGGGCACTTGGTAGAGCGCATACCTCCACCACACAATGCTTGATGCACGAGAACATATTGGGCCAATTACATTTTTAAAATATTATGCATATAGTTTTGAATTGAAATATACAGTACTCGATAGTTTTTAGCCCCTTCTCTCAATGGTGAAGAATCACTTTTAAAATTAAATAATTCTCGTATCCAGATCCGGATTTGGATCTTCACCAAAATCGAATCGATTCGTCCTTGTCAGACACCCAACCTGCCCACCAAATTTCATCCGAATCCATCGACAACTTTTTAAGATATTCCACACACAAACAAACAGACAGACAAACAAACAAACAGACAAACAAATGAAAAATCACTCATAGAGTGACAACTTGGCAAAACAGCACAAAGTAGAATGGCACTTGGAAGAGCGCATATCTCTGCCAGGTGGAACAGTTCACGTTTCATATCCCACTGATTGACTGTCCATCCAAACCAAAATCCAATCCGCTTGTTCTTCTCACCGATTCAACTCAACCACCTTGTTTTGCCATAACTTGTCCACAACTTTTTGAGATGTAGTGATATATTTAGTTTTTGGCCCTATCAATTTTAGAAACAAGACCTGTGTTGACCTTTTGACCTTAAAATTAATTGGGAGCTGAATTCAACAACTTGACATGAAAATGTTCATCAAATTTCAAGTCAATTCGATGAAAATTGAGGATTTTAGAAAATTTGGCCCAAATGGGCCTATTTTGACCTGCTGGCCTATGTTTACCTCAAAATTAATAGGTTGTTGAATTAATTGACCTGATGTGCAAATGCTCTTCAAATTTCAAGTTGATTTGATTAAAATTGAGTATTTTAGAAATTTGGCCGAGGTTGACCTTTTTTTGGTCTATGTTGACCTTTTCACCTATTGTGACCACAAAAATAATAGGTGGTTGGAATGCATGACCTGATATGTAAATCCTTTTCAAATTTCAACTGAATCGTATGAAAATTGAAGATTTAGAAAAGTTGGCCCAAATTGGCGTTTTCACCTATTTTGACCTTTTGGCCTATATTTACCTCAAAATTTATGTGTTTGAATTCAGTAACCGGTTATGTAAATCCTGTTCAAATTTCAAGTCAATCGGATGAAAATTGAGGATTTTCGAAAATTTGGCCCAAATTGGCCAATGTTGACCTTTTGGTTAATGTTGACCTATGTGACCTTTTCACCTCAAAATTAGTTGGTGGTTGAATTCAGTGACCTGATCTGCAAATGCTCTTCTAATTTGAAGTTAACTGGATTAATATTGAGGATTTTAGAAATTCAGCCAATGTTGACCTTTGGTTAATGTTGACCTTTTGGCCTGTTTTCCTCAAAATTAATAGGTGGATAAATTTGGTGACCTGATGTGCAAATGCTCTTCAAATTTCCAGTCAATCGGATGAAAATTGAGAATTTTAGAAATTTGGCTGATGTTAACCTTTTGGTCTATGTTGACCTCGAAATTAATGGGTGGCTGAGTCAACGACCTGATGTGCAAATGGTCTTCAAATTTCAAGTCAATCGGATGAAAATTGATAATTTTAGAAACAATGAAAAAATTTGGCCTATTTTGGGTTGACCTTACGGCCGATGTTGACCTTTTGACCAAGGATAACCTCAAAAATAATATGTGGTTGAATTCACTGACCTGATGTGCAAATCCTTCTCAGATTTCAAGTCAATCGGATGAAATTTGAGGATTTTAGAAAATTCGGCTCAAATTGGCCTCTTGGCCCATGTAGACCTTTTTGGTTTAACAAATTTTACAAAACTTCAATGCAAGACCGTCGCAACATCGGTGACATTAATCTCTGAAAATTCCAGAACGATCGGTTGAGCGGTTTGGGCTGGAGGCGAGCGGACAGACACACACGCACACACACACGCACGCACACAAACAAAGGCGATCAACATACTTGTCAGAAAAATTAATTTTTTTGCCAAGTAAACAAACGGAAAGGTGTGAAAACATAACCTTCCCCTTTGGTGGAGGAGGTAATGAACGGTTTTGGGTGTCGAATCAGAAACACGTCACACCTTACTATCATGCTGCACCCCGTCGGAGTGAACTCTCGATTTGTCGATAACCGTTGGTTCCCGTAAGGTTGAGTTGCTAGTTTGTTTGGAAACTGGCTTAGTGATTGGAAGAGATTGTTGTCTGATTGTCTGGCTCGGAGGGTATTGGAGGCTCGGAGGCTCGGAGGGCCGAACGAGAGGGTATTGCATTTGGGTCCATTTATTTGTCTGTCTGTCTGTTTGTTTGTATACACAGAACTTTAATGTTTTTCTTCACAACTGCTTGTTGGATTGAGACAAAATTCTCAATATTGGAGCGACTACTCATGTAGAATGTTTTATTGATAATTATGATGTCATAGGTCACATGGTGTGGCAGCCATGTTGGAAAACGGAAAAAATTTGGACCGCTGTATCTCTGAAACCGCACCAAGGAAAAAAATTGAAACTTGGCACATCGCAAGTACTGCTCAAGGGGAATGTGTTATTTTTATAACGTCATAATTGCATATGTAGAACGCTACATCTGATCTGTATGAAAAATTTTGAGGGTCATCTAGGGATAAAATGGTTCACGTAAAAGAAAAAAGAATGATGACGTCATTGGTCACGTGATTCGGCAGCCAGATTGCTTTTAAAAATTAAAAAAAAAACTTCAAAAATCTTCTTCTCTGAAGTGGCTGAACAGATTGAGGCGAAACTTTACACATATGACTGCCTAACCATGAAGAACAAAAGGTTCAGACATATGACATCATAGGTCACATGGTTTGGCAGCCATATTGGATTTACCCCAAAACCTGTAAGAATCTTCTCCAGAACAGCTGGAGTGATCGAGGGGAAACTTCACACAAATGTTCCCCAAGCCATGGGGATACCAGGGTATTCATGAATGATTGATAAGTCACATGGTCTGGCAGCCATATTGGATTGAGTGAAAATCTTTAAACAATTCTTTCTCTTGAACTGCTTAATCAATCGATGTGAAACTTCACAAATATAATCTAGTAGTGATGGGGAATACATGTTTTAAATTTGAACTTGTTGAGATGAATGGTCTGGCAGCCAGAATTGTTTTTTTTGATCTGGGTTCTTTTTTTGGATTTCTTTTTGATTATTATTATTATTATTATTATTATTATTATTATTATTATTTTGGAATATGGCTCACTTGACTGCGCCTGGATGGGTTTGAGGGTAGAGGAGTAGCAGTTGAAATGCGATTCCTATCCAGGTTCCTCCTCATTACTTCATCTTTGCTTTTTGCTTGTTCGGGTTCCTTCTGATTATTCTAATGCGAGACTGTGTACTTATTTGGTCTTCCATTTGATTTGAATTGAATTTATTTCAATCACATTCTAAATTCAACTGAATAATAATTAATAAACGTCATGGGTCAGGATCAGGTGTCCGATCAAAGCGGGGTTACATCAAAGCTGGGACATTTTGGTATCCGGTCATCACTGCCAGCAGTTATAAAGTGACGGTTCTAGTTATGTCTCTTATTAATTACATAACACACCAGTACACACACAAACATCACATACAAAATACACCACACATTGCTACACAAACACCACAGAACACATCACAAAAAAACAAGTCCTGGCGAGGGTCTCCAATCTCTGATTGCTCTTTTTTTTGTTATTCATAATTTACATCAATGATTTGGATAGTGGGCTTAAGAGTCAACTTTCTACACTTACTAATGACACAAAGCTTGGAGGTAAGGTAGATACCAAAGAGCAGGTGATCAGATTCAGGAAAGTCTCGATACTTTCATACTTTCATGGATTGGGCAAAAGATTGGCAGATGTCGTTTAACATCAAGAAGTGTACGGTGCTGGGGATGGGTAAGAATAATTAAAATGGAGATTACATGATGGAAGAGGACATCTTGGAGCATGTCATACAGGAGAAGGATCTGGGGGTGGTAATAGATATAGAGTGGGGGGGGAGAGGAAGTGGGTAAGCACACAGCACAATACCAGGCAGTCATAGCTAATAGCGCTTTAGGTTGTATTCATTTTAGGACAAGTTATGAATCGAAAAAGGTGGTGTTAACTCTGTATAGGAATTTAGTGAGGCCTCATCTAGAATATTGTGTTCAGTTTTGGTCACATCTGAGGAAGGATGAACTGCTGTATAGCAATGAGTTTGATTCCAGGGCTCTCTGGACTAAGCTATGAGAAGCAGCTGAAGGAGGCAGGACTTTATACATTATAAAGGAGGTGAATATGAGGGGATATGATGGAGATGTACTGTATAAGATAATGAAGGGAAAAGATAAAATAAATGCAGAATAGTTTCTCAGCAGAATACACAGTGATAAGACCAGGAGACAGAGCCTGAGAGCAGAGAGGGGAGAGTTAGGACTGTCGTAAGGCAGGGCCGCAGGGGTCTTTCCCTCAGAGAGTAGTTTATGCATGCAATGGTCTCCCTGGAAGGGTAGTGGCAGCAGAAACAGTAGATAAGTATAAATTTGAGTTAAGGGTACCTAGAAGCATTGGGCATAGAGGGTTACGTGGATAATGGCAGGAATGATGGGTCGCTTGGGCATGAATGGGTTATTGTATCTCGTGTTGGTGTAGCACAGACATGATGGACCAAATTGCCTCCTCCTGTGCCAAAGTTCCTTATTATTCCTTGCCATTAAAGGCCTGATATCTACAATACTAACATGATTGACAGCTTCTGCACCGCATGTACCGCAAATTGCCTGTGCGAAATTATTTTCACACGAAGAAGGTCAACGTCACAATCAAAACTTGCAATTCTTAATAAAATTGATACGAATAGATTAAATAGGCCTCTTTCAGTGAGCTGAGCATACTATGATGTATGACACACACATGATGTGCAACAGACAAGTCGTGACGTATAGCCATCACAGATATGCTCACAACTATTTCTCATACATTTGCATGTACCTTACTTATTTATGACCGGGAATCCAACTCTCTATTTTCTATTTTCTATGTTGTTCTTCATCTTAATCTTCGTCTTAAAAAAACCCCCCCAAAAAACAGTGATCCCACTCCTTTTCATCTTGCAATGTCGGCGTCCGCTTTGTATGTGCAAACAATTTCTTTACTATATCTGCTTCAGCACGGACCTTTGACAAATATTCTCATGAAATAAAAACAAAAAATAATTTATCACTTTCAACTGTATATACATTGCGTGTCATCTCGGAGCTGTTTCCAAAAATTACGACTATACCATTTCAGTTATGTCATCGCCAGTTCCCAATTCGACCAGCATTTCTCATGGCAATAAATAAGGCCCAAGGACAAACACTATCAAGAGTTGGCCCTCACCTGGAAAAGCCAGGTGTTTTTCCATGGACAATTTTACGTCGCTTAATTACGTGCAACAGGATTTCACAGCATCAGTTACTATGGTGATTGACAATATCGTTCACCCAATAGCACTCATGTAGCACACCAGCAATTAAAGCAATCTCAACTTCAAGGTCTCCACATCAATTTCATCGTCTTAAGGCCACATCCACATTGACAGTCATCTCCATCCATTGGGACCATACTCTGTGCAGAGCGTGGGTGCTACCGAAGCAGTTCTCCTTGGCTATTGGACACAATCCTAGACAGGTCGCCACTCAAACACAGTATACCAGCATGCTGGCATTCATTTTGCCAACCTCAGAAGGATGACAGGCAGTCAACCCCACCTGGTATTAATTCAACAGCAAAGTGGGATTTGAACTCAGGATCCTTTGATTCTAAGCTCACCACCCTAACCTTGAAGCCAACACCAGGCATATACAATACAAAATGTCTGTTATGTCTGTGATCACGCTCTTTCCAGAGCATCGGCACTCACAGAACCTGTCACTTGGTTTAGAATTCGCTTGGTGATTTTGCAGTGGGAGCCAGAGCAGGAATTTGGAACTCGGCCGGCATACTGGAACACCATGGCCTACACGTTTGGTTGGGTACAGTGAGAGCTTTAATATCCACTCACGAACGCTCGAAGACAAGACACCCGGTTGAATTGACATCTTTGTGAATGACTGCACACTCATTGATGCAACGCCCTGCCTTGTTCATCGCAGGATCATTCGGAGGTAGTGCACGAACCTTTGAGCTGTCTTGTCAGGATTTTAATCCCCACCTGCCTATAAACTGTCGCATTGGTGCTTTGCAGGTGCAGAGCATCAGTGAGTGCCTTTCCAAATGATGGTGCACTCTTCGATGCACACACCTTGCCCTAAGGGCCAGAGTGACAGTTTATTGTTCGCTTGGGGAATCAAACTCAGACGAGACAGCTCAGAGGTGAGCATGCTTTCTCCACACCATCTTGGCAGCCTGGACCACACAATTAGCCCCAAGCAAATCATGGCAGCCTAAGTTGTGAAGAGTCAGGCATTTCTTGTGTTGTTTCTAGCTCAATGGTATCAAACACCTTTCCAGATGTCAGACAGGATGATGCAAAAGTAGCGCAATTACTTTTGAGCTGTCCAATTCTTAACCCGACTATAAACCGTCGGGAGTGTTGCTTTGCATCGCTCAGAGGCAAGTTATCACTGGCACCCTGACCAAATTATAAATTCTACAGGCGTGGGGAACGGGGTGCAATACATCATGAGCAATCCACGGCCCTTAAGGAATAACACAAACCTGCGGTCCAAACTCCTAACCAACTCCGGATCCATCATGCGCACAAACAAACAAACAAACAAACAAACAACACCTTTCCATACAACAATGTACCTCTTTTCCTACTTCCATTTGTTTGTAAGCACCCATAACGACCCATCATTTTTTGTTTTTTTTTAATCTTGCATGTCAAACGATGTACAATGGTGCATTTGGTGTTTGTTGGAAATTTCTGGACAATCCTCACAACCTTGATATCATCACTCGCTAAGAACTCTTCATCAGTTTCCTGATTGAAAACGTTTGCAATTCCAGCTCGAGTATCTCATCAAAGCACCGCGATGCACACCTTTTCACCAACCTTTCATGCAATGCGTGCTATAATTTAGAAAATTGCTTTTGTCGTTGTAGTCAATCATTCGTCTGCAGTGTTATTGGGATTGACTGCACCTCTTGCTTTGTTTCAAAGAGACGCCTTTCAGACTGAGACCGACGCGTGCCCACAGGGTTGATGGAGTACGTTGTTGATGCAGAAAGTGAGTGAATAATTTATATCATTAATGGAACACATTAACTTCATGCCTCATATGATGCACTGTCACTCGTGAGATGTAAAAACAACAAAAAAAAATCACACCTGCTTGGAACACGGTGTCTTCATATACGTGACTTGGCTCGTTTATGCGTCTTCTTCCCCCACTCCAAAAAAAATTAATAATTGCAAACACTAATGGGTCTTCTTGCCAAGAAATTTCAAAGAAGTGTACACTCTAGTGCTTTCTCAGTGGATTTTTTGTTAACCACAATAGGGTTGTGGAAGTCCATCAGAACGTTGCATGTGCTGTACGGCGGAGCAGGAAATAATTGGGTCATAATGAGCGGGAGATTAGTTTTGTGAAAGAACGAGAGAAATTTGGGTAAAGTCGCTGTCATTATTGTAAAGGAACCAGCCTTGGACCTGGAAGTTGAAAGGTATGGCAAAATTTGACGATCCAGGATAGTTTGTCCACCAGATGTAGTTACGAACCATTTGTGGGCCTGATGTGTTGATAACATCGAATGCAGAAAAAAACTAGAAGGGCCCTCGGTAGAGCGCATACTTCCACCACACAATGCCTGATCTACAAGAACATATGGGGCCCAATAGATTTTTCAAATATCATGCAAAATATCGTTTTTGGCCCTTTGTCTCAATGGTGAAGAATCACTTTAAAAATTAAATAATTCTCGTATCCGGATCCGGATTCGGATCATTACTAAAATCAATTCGTCCTTGCCACATACCCAACGTGTCCACCAAGTTTTGTCCGAATTCGTCGACAACTTTATGAGATATCGTGCTATATATCGGTTTGGCCCGATCTCTCAATGGTGAAGAATCTCTTTAAAAATTCAAGTAGTCGGATCCGGATCCGGATCTTCACCAAAATCTAATCAGTTCGTCCTTGTCAAACACCGAACCTGTCCACAAAATTTCATCCGGTTCCGTCAACAACTCTTTGAGATATCCTACACACAAACAGACAGACAAACAGACAAGCCGGTAGGCGACATGGGTGGTCGCTATATAATTGCATACTAGTCATACAGTTTTTGACGGATCGGGCTGAAATTTTTTGACAAAGAGGTTGATTATAGTGCGCATAAAAGCGCGGAAGCCGATTTTTTATTTTCTAAAAAAAAAATAAATAAATATTTTTCGGAATTTTTCAAAAATTTGAAAGTCCCGTTGCTAGGCAATGGTGGCGTCCATAGCAACGGTGCTCAAAAGCATACAACTAGATCCTGGTATGAACCTACCAGTCAAGTTTCATCAAAATCGGTGGACTCCTCTGGCCTCCAGATCTGTCCATTACATACAAACAGACAGACGGAAAACCTGAGAATTACGGTAGTCTAGCGACCACCCAACAGATGGGTGAAAACATAACCTCCTTCACCTTCGGTGGCAGAGGGAAATGATCATTCTGGTAGAGTTGGCTCGACCTTGGAACGAAAAAAAAGAAAATTCATTACGACGGACCATGTGCAGAATGTCAACAGCAGGATCGGTCCGTCGAGCTTTTTGCAGCGGAAGCTCGCTGTAGGTGTTGATGTTTTGTTGCACACTCGATGGTTAGATTCCAGAAGGAGGTTGGGTTTTCTGGTATGGATTCCTAAAGGCTCGGAGAAGAGATTATCAGCCAGAGTGTCCTCTTGGACATGGACAAAGAGAGGATGCTTGATAATAGGCATCCTTTATTCCATCTCTTCGATCGGCCTATTTCAGTCTCACTGCGGGACGAAGACCTCCCTCATATCAGTGCTTGGCATACTCGCCACGTTTGCCATGTTGGGGTTGGCAAGAGTGAGCAGCCATGGGAATCGAACTGACACCAGGCAGTGGAGAATGAACCAAATCTTTTATGCCATCGTTTTAATACTGATTCGCTTTATATTAATATTAATATTAATATTACTGGGGTTATCATTGCCGTTGTCGTATCTGAAATGAATTATTGTTTATTATTATTAATGTCATTCTTATTATTTCGGTCTTATGACGTTTTGTTTCATTCACATGTCCGGTATTCGGTGTTTTTTTCCTTTAATAACATAATCTCCGTTGAGCCCCGTCGCGTGACTTCCAACTGTCACTCAAACTGCCACCTTAAGAAGAAGCTTAGCAGCTGGCAGTTCGGCTACCTGAGCTGCTTCTATGTTGATAACTGCCTGAACGTAGTGGCATGAGCTGCTGTGGACCCACCAAAAAGAAAATCCTGAGAGGTTCTAAGCTTATGGGTTGAAATCACGTTTTTTATGGCATACTCAGCTGATGATCCAGGCTCCAGTTAGCCATTGTGTGTTTGGGTGTGTATGTGTTGTTGTAAACACACGCACGCATACACACACACATACATACACAGACAAAAACATGTTGCACAATGATGCCGCCGCACGATGCAGGGTTTTCATGTTTGCTGAGCTTCTTCCTGGGATTAAGAATCTTGTCCTCTCAAAGATTCAGGAAGTGCATCGCTGCTGGAAATGCTCGTTATACTTTATGCTCCTCCACCAAATTATCCAGCCAGCTGTTGTGCAGTTGGATGGCGAGCGTTGCCGTGCTCTACATATCTATGCTTTCTCTCACAGGGCGCCTGAGACAACCCAAGGAGAACAAATCTGGGCCAAACAGACCCGGTATTGCTCGTGCCACAAATGCCAATCTGTTGGACATCGCAGATTGGGCACTTTGGTGCAACCGGCCGTCCGAAAGAAAAGCCAATGACATTGCCAATCATATTATCGTTTAGCATTTTCCATGCTCTGCTGAATTTTGATTAATCTGACCGTGCAGTGGAAAAACAATATCACATAATACTCATTCCTTCATGTCTGTAATTCTTGACTTCAATCATTTATTTTTTTTCATTTGTTTTGACTTTCCGATGACTCCTTATTTCCATAGATCTATTCGCAGGGTTTATGAGAGGCCTGCACATTCCTTTTTTCCAGCACGATCCTCAGTAAAACGACGTGTTTCGTTCGCCCCGCATTGATGCATATCCGCGCCCGTGACCCCAATGCGCCGGTGACTACACTTACTGCTCTGTTGACCTCCACACGACGTTATATTTGACCTCCATGACATCCAATAACTGTCGAAACATAGTCTTGATGAAAGATTGGTGTACACGACACTTTTTTTTTTTTGCTATTCCATTGATGCCAACTCGATATACACGATCGATGAATATCACAAAGTTGTATCACAAAGACCTTTGGCTCGTTGAGCATGTCAAACAAAAGTGTTTTTTGTTTGGAAAAGTTGCGTCTGTTTATTATGCCATTGCTGAATGTTAAGGCACCATCAGCAAGCTCTGCCTATTCCCACAAGCCTGGCAAAGCCATGCAGTTCGAGCAGTTTTCTGCACTTTATGGGGAGAGTTCCACCGTAAAACAATGAGACGATGACTGGAGTGGCTCAGGGAGGATGCTTTCCCATTACACCTCTGCAATTGCTGCTGGATATAAGGCTCAAGTGGGCTGTTAGGACAGCTCATAGGTAATGTAGTCACCTTTGAGCTGTCTAATCTGGGTTCGATTCCTGTTCCGACTACAGACTGTCATCCTGGTGTTGCGTTGCATTGCAACGAGTGTGCCGTCCCCGTCGGAGGTGCGTTAAGCACCACCTGTCCCGTCCGCCAGCCTTTCCTGGCGGAAGTTAAAGAAATCCCATGATACCTTTCACTAAGAGTAGGCCGTTGTGCACTGATACCACGGCTGAATTCAAAATTCCTGCGCTGATTCTACTGCTGGAAGCAACGGCAATCTACCCAGTCTATTCTCTTCCTCGTGACCGCTTCAGCAGCTCAGACACCCTGGAAAGTGCACGACTGTGGACGGAATAGTTTAAAAGGTTCAAATACAACTTTGTTGTTATCCCCACGCTTTTTGACACAAAACGGGGGGGATATTGTAATCGGCTCCATCCATCTGTCTGTCCATCTATCTCTACGGCAAGCTATCTCCTCCTAAACGGTCGGGCAGAAATTCGCCAAACTTGGTAATTGTGATCACCACATGGCAGGAAGGTGTAAGAGCAGTATGATGTTTGGCCCCACCTCCTGGGCAGGGTCAAAAAGTCAAACACTGTCCCAAATAATGCAATTGGGGGCACATCTTAAAACATTTTTCTCATGAAACTTTGTATTTGCAATCAACATTGGGGTCACGTGAAATATGTAACGATTTCTTTGCATTTGACCTCTGGTTCATGCCCCAGGGGTGGGACTTGGGGTCACGGGTGAAAATGGTAAAAAATACAATTTTAACACAAAATTTGACATTGGATAATTCCTAGTGGAACTTTTTTCCATCTTTCAACTTTGCTTTAGGTGGGAAGCACGCGGATTTGCGATGGCACGCCGTCGACTTCACTCTCGTTAAAGTATATGATTCAGTGGCATTTTATCTGACTGCTTTAAATGAAATGTATTCACATATTAATATAGCGACGATATACATACGGATCGTGTTTATGCATATCCGAGAAACCTCTTTCAAAGATGGACGAGTCTTGACATAAGGATAGAATTAATTATTGGGAAGGTCAGATAGCGGCTCATTGTATATTGACTGCAGAGCAATATGTCAGACATTGTGGGCTCAATGGCTCAGCACAGAGTACTATTCACAGGAGTGATTTGCCACTGCAGTCTATCCGATTTCTCTCCCTTGAGTCTCGCAAGCAGAGAGCTAGGCTACTTAGTTTTAAAACCCATATGAAAGCCTTCAAAAAGTTTCAGAACTTCCCATGTTGCACTGATTGAACAGCGATGAGTCGTACTGCCCACAGTTATTGGTAGTTCTCACACCTTGATGATGATGATGATGATAATGATGATTTCCATCATATCCTGTCTGAGACTGAGTGACTCTCACTATGTTCTGCCAGCACCTGCGTTATTGAGCAGCATCGAGAAGGTTCAACAGATTAGTTCCACCCTGTTTCCAGATTTGATTACAACTATCTGCCCTCTGAGACGCCCCTTTCCTCTTCTTTTCTGTCGACTCTACCCAACACTGAAAAACTTTTTACAAATTTTCACCATCTCTTCAGCAAATTGCACAGATTATGGCAACGAGCAGAGTGCCCACCCTCCTTGTGAACTTGTTCCAAGCATGAAACATGTTCTTCTGACGCATACCTTTATTTGGGCGGTGTATAGGCAACTGACAGCTCTGTGTCTGTTGGCAAAAAACCAAATGATCCAGGTTACATGCAAGAAGCAAAAACATACCTCCTGCTTATAATTCAAAACACCTCATTGTGCTGGAAAACGAACGTGGGGACAGGAATACAATGCTGTAAATGAAGGAGACTTGTTATACTCACCACCACCTGGAGGGGCACTACACGATACACATTTACTGTACATGGAGAATTTGCATCCCTCCCCCTCCCCAAGACCACTGGCAAAGATAAAATCATCCTTATACATTATTTGGGGTCATGTGTAGCAAGTCTGGAAGTAATCTGCCCAGAACTGTGGGAAGAGTAGCACAAGACACACACGCACGCACATGCACACACACACTCCGTGCATCTGTCCATCTGTCCATCCATTCGGACCATACTTTGTGCAGAGCATTGGTGCTGCTAAAGCAGTCTCCTGGGCTATTGGGCACAATCCTGGACAGGTCACTACTCCGACACAGGATACTCAAATGGCTCAATCATCTCAGCAAGCTGGTACTCATTTTGTCAACCTCGGAAGGATGACAGGCAGTCAACCCCACCTGGTATTAATTCAACAGCCGAGTGAGATTTGATCTCAGGACCCAAGGATCCCAAGCACACCACCCTAACCATTAGGCCAACAACAGGCATCCACACAAACACCAGTCCATGAATTATAGTAAGGATGCATGCCTTTGGACATTACTAGGTAAATCAGTGTTATTTTCAGGCCAAGTTATTCTTTCACACTGTTGTCGCTTCTCTTCTCTGTTCACGACACCCTTATCACTCTTCTCCACCACAAATTCTCAAACGCCTCCAGGCGTTGCCTATCTCGTTTGGTCATATTCCAGCTTTCAGATGAATACGTTGCAATGGGACATACGACAGCCTTGACTCGGCAGACTCTAGTGTGTTTGCCGATGTCATGATTGGACCAGATCTCGTTCAAGTCACTCATTAGTGCTCTTCCTGTTACTCAATACCATCTAGTTTCCTTTTCACGATTTCTCCATCGTTCATGACCAAAGCTCCTAAAAAGTTGAAGTTCTCCATTATTTCTAAAAAATTTCCATCCATATCTATAGTTTTTTTTCACCTATTTTCATCACTTTAGTCTTCCTGATATTGATTGTACAACCATCCTGTTTCACTTTCTTATTATTCCCATGCTTTTTGAAAAAACAAATTGGGGGGGGGGGGATATTGAATCGGTCTAGTCTGTCCGTCCAAACTTTCCTACCTCAACAGTTTATTTTAAACATTTTTGAATTAAACTTTGCATACGCAATCAACATTGGGGATGTTTGAAATATGTAACGACTTTTTGGATTTGATCCCACGGTTCATGCCCCAGGGGGTAGGGACTAAGGGTCACAGAGGTTAAAATGGATGAGTTATTGAAGTCTTATTGATCAAAATACACTTCACGGCCAAAAGTATGTGGCCACCCCTTCTAATTAGTGGATTCAGCTATTTCAGCCACACCCATTGCTGACATGTGTATAAAATCGAGCACACAGCCATGTAATCTCCATAGACAAACATTGGCAGTAGAATGGGCCGTACTGAAGAGCTCCGTGACTTTCAACGTGGCACCGTCATAGGATGCCACCTTTCCAACAAGTCAGTTCATCAAATTTCTGCCCTGCAAGAGCTGCCCCGGTCAACTGTACATAAGTGCTGTTATTGTGAAGTGGAAACGTCTTGGAGGAACAACAGCTCAGCCGCGAAGTGGTAGGCCACATGGTTCGGGCTAGGCCCTTTAGTTCCAGTGAAGGGAAATCTTAACGCGACAGCATACAATGACATTCTAGACGATTCTGTGCTTCCACTTTGTGGCAACAGTTTGGGGAAGGCCCTTTCCTGTTTCAGCATGACAATGCTCCCATGCACAAAGCGAGGTACATACAGAAATGATTTGTCAAGATCGGTGTGGAAGAACTTGACTGGCCTGCACAGAGCCCTGACCTAAAGAACCCATTGAACACCTTTGGGATGAATTGGAACGCCGACTGCGAGCCAGACCTAATCGCCCAACATCAGTGCCCGACCTCACTAATGCTCTTGTTCTGAATGGAAGCAAATCCCCGCAGCAATGTTCCAACATCTAGTGGAAAGCCTTCCCAGAAGAGTGGAGACTGTTATACGAGCAATGGGGGAACCAACTCCATATTAATGCCCATGATTTTGGAATGAGATGTTAGACGAGCAGGTGTCCACATACTTTTGGCCATGTAGAGTCTGTCATATGCCATATCATCAGATAATGGAAGATGATTTGTAATAGCGGCTACCACCAAAGGTGGCACTATTTCTGCCACATGTCAATTTTGGAGTTTCGGTTGAACATCGCACGTTTTCTCTATTATTGGAGAATTTTCTACAGATTTCAATAATGTGTCAGATTGCATGGCCTTCTGGTCACGAGTGCCACATCCTCTTCTCAATCCAGCTTGTTCGACAGGAAAGTCCTCTTTCTGCATAATATCTGAGCCATTCTTGAATAATTTTGAGAAGGATCTTCGAGCAATGTGAAATCGTTGTCAGGGTTCTATTGATGTCACATGCTCTGATGTAACTTCGTTTTTTTTTTTTGGCAACGGGACATTGATTGGTTGTTGCATTAGCGGATAGGGCACTGTGCAGTTTCCTGAATAAATGCTCGATGTTATTGCAAAGTTTGTGCATTAGTAAGATGCTAGATTCTCCAATGACATTGACATCACAGCATCCCACCATCAATTAATACGGTCCCTACCGCTGGCCTCGTGTAACTAGCACCAGATGAGTAGTGGTTCGGGATGCCCAAGGAAACGCTCAGGTGATCAGTGTAGTTCATGACGGATTAACTAATGGAGGACTAACTTGACTTGATGGATGAGTTTACGATGGCCCAGCTTGCATAGACTTGACTGCCAGATATAGATTCAAGTTTGACTTTTGAACTTCTAACCTCAAGTTCAGATTTATAAAGTGATGGAGTCAAGCAATTGTGTCATATGTTTACATTGCTAATCGACAGTATGTTGATAATACAATCATTATTATGAAAAGTAAAATAATCTTTCATTTCATTGCTTTTGTCTTGCCTTTTACAATTAAAGGTTGACTATGCAAGTGTTGTTAGAGTAATAGTTATCCAAGCATCAGCGTGCCTCCTGTAATGTCGACAGTAACCATGGTAAATGGGATCCATATTAGGCCGCAGATTGTTTTTCAATTGTTTATTGTGTCAATGGCCGTAACCATGGCAACAGGAAAGCCCATGTAATGAAAATTCTGAAATAACATCTGCACGGCACGAGCTTGCAGCAGCCGGAAGTCAAATCAAGTGCCAATGCCATTATCAGGGTGATGGCTGCAGTTCGAGTCTGTGAGGGTGCTGTATTTATAGGTAATGAAATCGGATTTAAACGTCCATCCCGTGGTCAGCGAAGGATGTTAAATACACATCAAATGACAGCAGAATGAGAACATAACATGTCAAAACATGAAAGGAGTTTAAAAGTGATAAAACGAGGGAATGTAAATCAGGGATGATGACATGGAGGCTTTTCTGTGTTGTGGTTGCTCTCGGTGGTTCATTGTTAGCATTTATTTGATTTGAGGTTTGCAGTGTTTTGTACATTAGTTTTCGGTGTCGTGTTCTGCTGTGAAGTGGAGCAATGTGTTTGAAAAGTCAGATTCAAGTCTTCCTTGTGAGCACGACGGGTAGGACTTTGAACAGCGCCGCCATTTCCCCCGCATCGGGTGATGTTTCTGGAGGATCTGCAGTTATGAGGAGTATTATGCGAGATCCCTGTACTCACCGATGCTGTTTTGTGTTGTCTTGTAATAAGGTAAGCAATGTATGAGCCACTCAGAGTGATTGAGCATACGTATCACGCTCTAGTTGCACAATCCATCTTTCATGAAAGTGCTTCAATGTGCCACGCAAATAAAGTACGTGTCGTATGGAAAGTAAATGTTTTGGGTCTGGGCGGTAAGATAGCTCAGATGTAGTTTACTCAGCACGGAATTGCTTAATCCGGATATGATCCCAGAGGGCCGTCGTTCTAAACTCAAAACCGCTATCATGTTCAATTTCCCTTGCAAGGAACTTCAACGCTGGAGGCCATTAGACCCATCAAACCTGTGCAATGGTTGCCAACATATAGTTGTTTGTCTGTGCTCTATCCTTTTTTTTTTTCTTTTTAAAAAAATGTTGAGCATCAAGCAAGGAAACAGCAAATACCATTTTTGAAGTCTTTGGTATAACTCACCTGGGGTTGGGTTCGAACCCCCGACCTCCCAGATTCAGCTAGGATGCTCTAATGGCCATTAGGCCACTGAGTCTGGTTAGGGTTAGGCTGAGGGTTAGCATATCTTTCTTGGAGCACAACATCTTTTGGATGGGCCCTTAAATACAGTTGTCCTGTCTGAATTTAGGTTGTAGACTTTTTAAATATTGTGGTGTGTTGCTGACAGTCTATAGACTCCAGACCACTGTGTGTCAGTGCCCAGGCAAAATTGCCTGGCCTTGTGTTAACCACATAATTACTGCGATGTGGATATGGTTTTCCTCTGTATTGCAAAAGGTAAGGAAATGAATATAGTCAATACATTTGGATGCACAGTGTATGACTGAGGCATAATTGAGTTATAATTCAGCCTGGGTATGTCTCTCTTCCTGTGCGTCTACCCTTTGCATCTTCATTGTGATGCTTGTAATGCCGCTTGAGCAACAATAAATTCCTCAGTAGAGCAGTTCGGATCAATGGCATCGGAGTGAGAGCAGAGTACCGAGGCTGGGAATGCCCTCGTGTGATCTGCTTTCAATCTCACTGAACACTCTCAGATCTAATCAAGCTTGCAACAAGCATCCGGCCTTGGAGGTTGGCTTCCACCCAACTTTCATCACTCATCTTCGAAGCAAGACCTCCTCTGCAGGGCTGCTATGTGACTAACAGCTGAACCTGTGGACCGTGAAACATCATAGGTTAACGGCCGTGCATGGCATCAATGGAGATGTTGCCGGCGATATGGTTTGCATTCCGAAATCTGGAATCCATTGTGAATACATCACCTTGGCGAAGTGGGTGTGCAGTGTGCACAAACAGAAAAAAGCACTTTATTCGATATGATCGAAATATCTTTAGGATGGTGAATATAATTATACAACTCCAATCGTTTATTCACGTGGGGCACTTCTCAACTAGCTCATTAAGACCTTTCTTGAAGTTCTGCATACTAACACAGACAGTAAGACTTGTGCACAATACCACTATCCTGAAGCAAGCAGTTAAACACAGTAACATTTACCTTCACTGACTCGATATATATCTCTTTTATAATACCAAGCTTGCACACTAAAAACTTGGCTCGCCGTCACACGATCCCTATGAAATTGCTGTGGCACTTAGCGGACATGCCGACAATGTTTGGGAAGTCTTGGCGTTCCATAGTACCACTTGCATTTTGCACAATGCGTATTTTGTGTCATTCCCATGTACGGTCTGTCGTCTGCTACCAGCTATGTTGTACTGCTATCCATGCATGTGCACGGGTATCGCTAGTGTATATATATATATATATAATATATATATATATATATATATATATATATACATAGCCTCTTCAGAAAGTATCCACACCCCTCGACTTTTGTCACGTTTTGTTGTGTTACAGATTAAATTTTAAATGGATTAAATAAAACTAGCATCCGTTGAAGACAAAGTCTTCGATTATCCCCGCCATAGTAAATGAGGATTAACAAACTTATATTCCCTAAGCGTGTGCAATATGTATGTGAAGTTTCCCCTTGATCTGTCCAGCCGTTCTGGAGAAGAAGATTTTTAAAATTTATTAATTTTCAATCCAAGATGGCTGACGAACCATGTGACCTATGACATCATAAATTTACATTCTGCCTCCAATCCTCCAGTGGAATACGTGTGTGAAGTTTCGTGTTAATCAGATGAGGTGTGTTTTTCTATCCAAGATGGCCACCAAACCATGTGACTTGTGACGTCATAATTTTTACTATGTCTGCAGACATGATGGAAGATGACAGTTGCAAATTTTCGCTTTGTTAGGTTATGTGATTCCAGAGAAAACATTATTTAATATTTTTTCTTGAATCCAACATGGCTGCCAAACCATGTGATCTATCAATTAGAAAATATCAAAAGGCACACAGTTCACCACTTGCTTGATATGTGTACCAAATTTCGTAAATATATCTTGAGGGGATTTGTAGTTAAGCTCCGGAAACGAAATGTGACGGACGGACGGACGGAACCCATATCTATATCCCCCGCCAACTTCGTTGTTGGCGGGGGATAAAAAACAATTTCACCGATCTATGCAAAATACCCCACAATGACAAAGTGAAAACAAGACCAGAATTTTTACAAATTAATGAAGAACGAAAAGCTGAAATGTATCGGGGAAATGGGGTGGGGGCTGGGCAGGAAGGAGGGCAAAGTGCAATACTCTCTTGGGAGAGAGGACACCCTTAATGGCAAATGTGAGTGAGCCCCATAGGGTAAAGAGTGTACCCAATAGATGGAAGCAAACAAATGTTGGTGGGTGGGGGAGGGAGAGGGTTATAGTGAAAAACCACCCTGGTGGAGTGAACCGTTTTCATGGCAGGTTTGAGCTCCATGGGTCAAAAGTGTGGCCAGCAAATCAGAACACATACACACACACACACACACACACACACAACACACACACACACACACACACACACACACACACACACACAATGAATGATGGCTTACTTAAGCTTGTCATTTTTTTCGAGTTCAGATTCAAGATGACCGACTGACGGCCATTTTAGTTGTAAAAAAACGTGATGTTGAACACATCCTTAAGCATTTCTCAGACAAGCATTTACCAATGTTGTTCTAACTTGGCACCCAGATAACGAATGAGGGCTTACATACACATGTCATTTTATTTCGAGATCATATCCAACATGGTCGACTGTTGTCCATTTTGTTACTTAAATGTTCCTCCAACCATTTCCAGACAGGCATGGTCTGATTTTGTTCAAACTTGGCACAAGCACGGTACATGATGGCTCGGGAGAGGGGAGGGGGGTTGGGAAGAGGTAAGTGTGAGGGGAGAGGTTCTCAACTTGCTTTTGGTAGTGGGACTTGTGGAGAAGTGGGGAGGGGGAGTAGTACAGGACTGAACGAAATGGGGTACGTCAAAACAACATGTTAATACAGCATGCAGAGACCACCGGGAGATGTCCGTGGGAGGGAGAGAGGAGAGAGGGTTTGGGAAGAGGTAAACATGAGTGGAGGTGAAGAGAATGTGGTGTGAGGGGAAGGGAAGGCAGCATGAGGGAAGGGGAAGGGAAGCGTGAGGGGAGGGGAAGGGCGATAAAATGTGGCCAAACGGCAACATTTTCTTTTTAACTGCTGGGTTCTATATAAAAGCAGGCAGGAGAATTCAAAACCCATGCTATCTACTTGGCAAAGGCCTGCACCGGGTCCGTCAGTCAGTCCATCAGACGGAATGATGGACTAACTGACTGACTGACAGATGTACTTAGGGACTGATGGACTGACTGATACACACTGACATTTATGAGTATTGATATATGTATTTCTCTCAATCTTTATCTATTTATCTCCATCTCTATCCCTATTTGTCTCTATCTCGACTTCTCCGCCTGATTGGTTGACTTCCAAACACAACTAAGGTTGTGAATCGCCATTTGAAGAGATGCCTGGTGTTGGCTTTATGGTTAGGGTGGTGGGCTTTGGATCCTCACGTCCTGAGTTCAAATCCTGCTCAGCTGTTGTATTAATACCAGGTGGGGTTAACTCGACCTGTCATCCTTCCGAGGTTGGCAAAATGAGTGCCAGCATGCTGGTATCCTGTGTCGGAGTGGCGACCCGTCCAGGATTGTGCCCAATAGCCAAGGAGACTGCTTAAGCAGCACCAACGCTCTGCACTGAGTATGGTCCCAATGGATGGATGGATGGATTTGAAGAGGAGCTTGGATTGAAGCATTGTAACCCAGATGATGGACGGTACTCAGTTGATGATCCAGATGGTTATTTAACCGGGCATTCAATAAGCTGAAGGTATTATTTTTATCTCTCTCGAATCAATGTTTTTTTTTTTTCTTTTTAGGGGGGCATCTCCTGTTAAGCTGTCATTTATATTGGTGGTCAATCCACTACATTATTTTCCTCTTCTCCCTCTCTCTCCCTCTTTTGCTCTTCAAAATGATGAGGGCCACCAAAACACCTTGACAAATTCACAACCTATGTTCTTCTGATGGTTAGCCTGGTGTTGGCGTAGTGGTTAGGGTAGCGGTTTGGGATCCAAAAGGTCCTGAGTTCAAGCCCCGTGCCGCTTGAATTAATCACACCAGGAGGTTGACTCAGCCTGTCATCCTTCCGAGGTCGGCGAAGTGAGTACCAGTGTACTGGGCCCGGTGTATGCCCCGGTTAGAATAGGTGTACCATATCCCTGTGTCGTAAGAGGTGACCAGGGTTGCGTCGGAAGGGCATCCGGCGTAAAACCTGTGCCAAATCATTTATGCGGATCATAACGGATGATCCGCTGTGGCGACCCCTAACGGGAACAGCCGAAAGAAGAAGAATAAGAAGTTCTTCTGATGGTCCTCTTTTTACTCACCAAAGTGATATTAAACAATTATTGCCATGTTGTTTTTTTTTTACTCAAAACTGTGGATAAGGTTATTGAAAATTGGGTGATTGAACTTGGCCCATCCCTTTTCTGAAGATCAGCTTTATCTATCTACAGTGGTGAGAAAAAATTTGTGAACCCTTTAGAATATTATGTATTTCTGCATAAATTTGACCTACAATGTGATCAGATCTTCATCTCAGTCCTAATAATAGATAAAGATACCCTGATTAAACAAATAGCACCAAAAAAATCTACTTTTTCATTTATTTGTTGAGCAAAATGATCCAACATTCAATTTCTTTGTCAGAAAAAGTATGTGAACCTTTACATTCAGTAACAGGTGGCTCCCCCTTGAGCCGCAATAACTTCAACCAAACGTTTCCTGTAACTCTTGATCAATCCTGCAGATTGGCTTGGACGAATTTTGGCCCATTCCTCCTTCCAGAACTGCTTCAACTCAGAGATATTTGTGGGTTTTCTTGCATGAACTGTTCGCTTCAGGTTCTGCCACAACATTTCAATTGAATTAGGGTCTGGACTTTGAGTTGGCCATTCCAAAACGCAAAATTTCTTCTGCTCCAGCCATTCTGTTACACACTTACTTGTGTGTTTAGGATCGTTGGCTTGCTGCAGGACCCACTTTATGTTAAGCTTCGCTCACAGACGGATGCCCTGACATTTTCTTGGAGAATTTTCTGGTACATTCCAGAAATAATGGTTCTGTCAATGATGGCAAGTCTTCTGAGTCCTGAGGCAGCAAAGCAGCCTCAAATGATGATACTCCCATGACTATGCTTCACGGTTGGGATGACATTCTTATGTTTGAATGGAGTGTTTGGTTTTCCCCAAGCAAAACATTTCTCATTTAAACCAAAAAGTTCCACTTTTGACTCAACTGTCCACAGAACATTCTTCAAATAGCCTTCTGGATCATCCAGGTGGTCTTAAGCAAACTTGAGATGGGCAGCAATGTTCTTCTTGGAGAGCAGTAGTTTCCTCCTTGGTATCCTCCCATGCACACCATTCTTGTTCAGTGTTTTCCTGATGGTGGACTCATGAACACTGACAGCCAATGCAAGAAAGGCCAACAGATCCTGAAACATTATGCTGAGGTTCTTGGTGACCTCCTGGATTATTATACACCTTGCTCTTGGCGTGATTTGTATTGGACGAGTGCTCCTGGAAAGAGTAACAAGGTGTTGAATTCTCTCCATTTGTGCACTATCTGCCTGAAAGTGGATTGGTAGAGCCCAACATCTTTAGAAATGGTTTTGTAACCCTTTCCAGACAGATGAACATCAACAACTCTCTTTCTGAGGTCCTCAGAAATCTCTTTTGATCGGGACATAACACGCTACCACAAACCGGTGTGGTGAAGACCAGACTCTGATGGTGACGAACAAAATTTATGTTTTTCATAGAGAGCAGGGCCATCCAACTCATTCCTGCCTGTCATCCCATTGATTGAAACACTTGACTGTAATTACAGCTTTAATTGAGTTGATTAATCAAGAGGTTTACTTTTTTTCCAACAAAGCAATTGAATGTTGGATCATTTTGCTCTATAAATAAATGAAAAAGTAATTTTTTGTGTGCTTTTTGTTTAATCAGGTTCTCTTTATCTATTATTAGGATTTACATGAAGATCTCATCACATTTTAGGTCAAATTTATGCAGAAAAACAGAAAATTCCAAAGGGTTCACCAACTTTTTCTCACCACTGTACTTGACTCCTGCATTTCTCTTGAGGAGCTAACTGCAGCATTAATAGAACTTGAAATTAGGGGAAAGCTCATGGATGGACTCACTGCTGACTTTTATAAAATATTTTGGGATGTTCTAGGTCCTGCTCTTTTCGAGTGTTTCATGAGAGTTTAGATCAGGGTGAATTGCCCCTGAGCTACAGGAGAGCCATCTTATGCCTCCTCCCCCCCCAAAGTGGATATGAAGCAGACTACAAATCGGCGGCCTGTGTCATTGCTTAGCACTGGCTATATGATTATATCAAACGTGCTTACAATCTATTTTCAAAAAAGTCATTTCTTTCTGATTGGTAATGACCAAACTTATTGTATCCCCAAGCGATACATTTACACATTTTTTTTTTTGGTGAGAGATTTAATTAATGTTGGTCAAATTGCATCTAACGGCTTTGGGACTTGGGCTACTATTCCTTGATAAAGAAAAGGCTTTTGACAGTGTAGATCATTCTTTAAAAAAAAAGAATTTGTTCTCAGTTCTTCTTAAGGCAGGGTTTGAGGAAGATAATTGATCTCTTTTATATAGCTGTATATGATAATGCATAATGTCTGTTAGAAGTTAATAACAGTCTGTGTCATCCTTTCCCCCACAGCGGGGTATCCAAGGTTGTCTGTCCACAGTCCGGCTTGTTGCACACTCTTTCCGTCACCTCCTTATTGGCTCTTTTTCGTTCTTCTTTTTCAGGGTTATCTGTAACACGAAGCAATTCAAAATTTGTTATTTACTTTTGCTGGAAGAGAGGATTTTGCATTTGGGTCTGTTTGTTTGTTTGTTTGTCTGTCTGTCTGTTTGTCCGCACAGAACTTTAGTGTTTTTCTCCACAACTGCTTGCCAGATTGAGATGAAATTTTCACCATTGGAGCGACTACTCATGTAGAATGTTTTATTGATAATTATGACATCATAGGTCATGTGGTCTGGCAGCCATGTTGGAAAAAACAGGAAAACTTTGGACCTCTGTATCTCTCAAACTGCACCAACTAAAAAACTGAAACTTGGCACATAGCAAGTACTCCTCATGGGGAATGTGTGATTTTTTTATGACATCATAGGTGTCTTCGTTATGACGTCATAATTGCATATGTAGAATGCTACATCTGATCAGTATAAAAAATTTTGAGGGTCATCTTGAGCTACATTCGGCAGCCATATTCATTTTTAAATAAAGACCTTCAAAAGTCTTCTTCTCTGAAATGGCTGAACAGATTGAGGCGAATTTTTACAAATATGACCGCCTATCTATGAGGAACAAAAGGTTCATTCATATGACATCATAGGTCACATGTTTTGGCAGCCATATAGGATTTACCCTAAACCTATAAAAAAAATCTTCTTCTTCAGAACGGCTGGACAGATCGAGGGGAAACTTTACGCAAATGTTCCCCAAGCCTTAGGGATACCTGGATATTCACGAATAATTGATCAGTCAAATGGTCTGGCAGCCATATTTGATTGAGTGAAAACCTTTCAAAAAAGCATTCCTCTTGAACTGTTTAATCATCTGTCATGACACTTCACAATTATGATCGAGTCGTGATGGGGAATATATGTTTTAAATTTCAACCTGATCAGACACATGGTCTGGCAGACAGAATAATTAAATTTTTTGAATCTGGGTTCTTTTTGATTTTTTTTTTTTTGTTTTGATTAAGGCTCACTTGGCTGTGCCTGGATGGGTTTGAGAATAAAGGAGCAGCAGCTGAAATGTGAATCCTATCCTGGTTCCTCCTGATGACTTCATCTTTGCTTTTTGCTTCTTTAGGTTCCTTCTGATTACTCCAATGCAGGACTGTACCCATTTGGTCTTACATTGATTTGAATTGGATTTATTTTAATCCCATTCTAAATTAAATTGCATAATGATAAACATCATGAGTTAGGGTCAGGAGTCCAATCAAAGCGGGGTTGCATCAAATAGGGATGTCTTGGTACCCGGTCATCACTGCCAGCTGTGAGAAAGTGCCAGTTCTAGTTATGTCTGATTAATTACATAACACACCAGTACACAAACAAAATACATCACACAAAACAAGTCCTGGTGAGGGACTGCAATCTCTGATTGCTCTTTTTCTTGTTTTAGCTTATGCTGATGTCATTCGTGATGTTATTCAGATCCAGAAAGATATTCTCGAGGTATCCCACTGTCTTGCCAATTTTGAACTTGCCTCGCCTGCAATAGTTAACTGGAACAAAAGTGTGGACCTTTGGGTGCACCTGAGCTGCCTTCCTTTTCATCATTTTTGCCACATCCTCTACCAACTCTCCAGGAGGAATACAAGGGAAAATAGATGGAATCGAGTACCTAAATGGGTACTTGAAATTACATCAATAAAAACTCAGACTGGTTTCAAGATCATATTAAACAGAAATTGGCAAGGTGGAAAGGAATGCTCCAATATTTGTCTCAAGGTACCTGTAACAATAATCACCAATGTGGTGGTTCCAACATTGTGGCATAAAGTCATTACACTCCAGCATCCTAGAACTTTGGTCATGAGCATTTGGAGGGTCATTCTTATTAATTATTTCTGGAGAGGTCATCATTAATTAGCTGAAGCCAGGTATGTTATGCAGGTCCCAGCGTGCAGGTGGTCAAAGCTTAGTGCACATCCCAAACCGAATAATGCATTTTCAACTTGTCACAATAAAACATCTATTATACAGTGAAGTACTATACTCTGGTGTACACTCACTAATGCCTTGTTTAGTCAAGCAGTTGAAATCGGCTTTCAATGGAAGTTCTTCCTTACGGACTAGAAACAGGTCAATAAAGCTCTGCTCCCTGAGTTTCATCAAAGTCTTCTGATTGTTCGGCTCGGTGTATATCATTAAGAGGATTGTTATGATGCTAAGACGTTGGCGAATGAAGTTCTCTTTCAAAACCTTCTTTTATCTGGAATCTCCACCAGCAGGTCATTTATGAAAAAACCTTACAAAGATTGGAGTAAACAGAGTGCCTTCCCTGTGTGGCAAAGGTTACCTGCCAGCTCTATTGCTTTCAATAATGGGTTTTCCTTCAATTAGAACAGTTAGCAGTGTCAGAATAGTAATTTGTACCTTTTAACATCTAAATGTTGGGTGGAATGTGATGGATGAAGAGGAAGATTTTCTTCTCTTTTCCTGAGCTTCAAACTACTCCTCAAAAACAACACGGTGTGTTCTTCACAGACCGTGATAGGTCCTGTGTGTTTCCCCCTAATAGGGAAAAGGACGATTTACAATATTTGCTGAGAAGTGCGTCCATCCGGTTACATGAAACCCCATAAGGAGTCGATAGAGAGAGTCATTACCTGCGGGAGTTTTTCCTCATCCAGTTTGGAACGTAATGTGTAAGTATCCGAATGTTGGTCGGAAAGGAGATCTCCAATAATTGAGACAAGCCCATTGGGCCCTGGCCACACAGATTTAACTCTTCCTTACCTTTAGTGTGTGTGTCTTTTATGTATCAAAATTGAAGACCTGTATCATGCTTATAATGGCTCTTTTTCTCTTGCTTAGTTATATTTTTATTGAAAATAAAATGTTTTTATTCCTCTTTCGGTTTTCATTTTTGTGGGTTTGCATGCTCCACTGATTTAAAAACTAGAGTTCATAAGACACCTTCCCCTACCCAGTCTTGAGAAACAAGGACATGGGACAAGCAAGTTGATTGCTCAATGTGATGTAAAAATAACGTAATATTTTGTTCAAGTAATGCCAAACGGAAGGGTTTTCAAAAATGCCAAAAATGCGATTTGTGTTCAACAGTGTTCAAGTACATCATCAAATTGAAATAAAATAAAGATTTTAAAGGGTGTAGATAATCTTTTTTCGAAAGTTTACCGCCATTGATGTAGTTAAACTTTTACACCATCGTATTTAACACCTTACATTAGCTCTTCGTGCCTGGTGTTTGTGTCCTTTATGATGTTCTTAAAAACAGTAAGTTTCTTGTTTGGAATGATTTTCAATTTTATTTGACTGCCAGACAGTCAGACAAAGTAAAACAGCTAGAGCTCACCCTTATGTAAATTCAGCATCTGCACCGCTTAAAAAATTTTTTTTGATGGATGGAAGGAAGGACATACCAAATATTGAAGCGGTTCCACCACTTAAAAATGTAAATGATCTCACACCTCTCTGCGCATGTGTGATCAGGACAAATTCAGAATCAAATTATTGCTAAACTACAGTCTCATTTTCCTGATTCATGTTCAAAATATAACATTCAATTTAAACAAGTTGTTCCTCAATCATTTAAAGTTTAAACCGACGTTTGTAGACAGACAAAGTGAACCAATTGCTTAACCCCGCTTTTCGCTTTGCATGTGTGGAGTAAAAATAAAGAAAATATCATCATATCTGCTTTTGAATTCTTTATTTGGCGTGTCCAAGCTTGCAATCCATAAAACCAGGAAAGCTAGATTGGTGAGTTGTAGAAATGGTGGCGCACTTTTCTTTTTTGTTTTTTTTGCTTGAAAGGCTTGGTGTCCAAAAGCAATAAATTAGAACATGTCTATTGTGTTAACATGGGCATTGTTCATGTGTTTGAAGATTAATGGTGCACTAGCAGTAATGTATGCAAATGTGTTGGGAAAGGATATACACGTGTTTACCTCTAAAGCTCTTTTTCTGATATGGGTATGGTGTAGATATGGCGGATTGTAGTGTATAGATAGATATACCTTTTTAGCCATTGTATTGTTATGGATTCGCCTCCGGTAGGGATCACAAGGGGAGTTCTTGAATCTACTATTCGGCCGACGATCCTGAAGCCGACAAACCGCGGATAACTCCGCGGTGCGAAGGGTTGCTAAGCAACCACAGATGCCGTCTGTGACGCTTAATTTACATCGGGTCCAACATCCAATCCCGCTTTACCTTCCTTGCAAATTAATCACCCCAGATAAGGACTTTGCTTCCCAACGTGCCACCTTGATCAAATATGGCTGAGCGATACTGTAGGTGGACACACCGGCTAATGGCTAGTTATTTTGGAATGGTAGGGATGAACTCGCTGTTCGACTCACTATGCTTAACAAATGGGGCTGGCAACCGTACAGTTTGGAAAAGGTTTATCAAGTTTAACAAAAGGAACATATAGGTGGTGGACAAAAAAATGGAAACACCAATGTAAAGTCACTTAATAGGGCGTTGGGCTACCACGTGCGGCCAATATGGCTTGTATGCGCCGTAGCAGAGAGTCAACCAGTGTCTAGAATTCTGCAGGAGGGATGCGGCACCATTCTTCAATGAGAGAGTCAATCAACTCACACCCGTTTGATGAAGGTGGAAAATACTGTCTCAGGCATCATTCCAGAATATCCCACAAATGCTCTATTGGGTTCAGATCTGGTGAATGAGAAGGCCAAGACGTATGGATAACATCAGTGGCATGCTCATCAAACCATTGGGTGATCACACATACTCTGTGGATGGGGGCATTTGGGGGGGGAGTCTTCTCTTGCAGCTGTGCTAGCCATAATTATAGGCCACCAGCATGTTGGGATGCATTTTTATACATGACCCTCAGCATGTTGGGATGTTATTTGCTTAATTAACACATGGTTAATTAATATACATATATACCTGTATATGTATATATATACAGTATATATATATATATATATATATATATATATATATATATATATATATATATATATATATATATACATACATACATACATACATACATACAGATACACATACATACACATACATGCATACATACATCCATTGACTATGTAGGTACATACATACATTGACCACTTACTGGTGAGGCCAGATTGTACTTGACTCCCACAAGTGCCATCTGCCACATGGACACATTGTGTTACATCCACCAATCACAACCAGGAAGCACCATTTATGTTATTAAGCAGTCGGGGAAAGTATTAATGTAGTTATGCAATTCTTCTGACTTGGACCAACATCGTGATGATAACTTCATCACGATGGCGTCATGCCTGCCAACCTTGAAGGGCATCCAGCAGTTCATGTGAGGCAAAGTCAAAAGCTGTCACCAAGCAGATGAAAAGCCAAGCCACTTACATGGTTTATGCCTGGTTTTGGCTTGATGATTAGGGTGATGGGCTTGGGATCCTTGGATCCTGAGTTCAAATCCTGCTCAGCTGTTGAATTAATACAAGGTGGGGTTGACTATGCTTGTCATCCTTCCGAAGTCGGCAAAATGAGTACCAGCTTGCTGGTATCCTGTGTCAGAGTGGTGACCCATCCAGGAATTGTGCCCAATAGGCTCGGAGACTGCTGAGGCAGCACCAACGCTCTGCACAGAGTATGGTCCCAAGAGATGGATGGATGACATGGTTTCACCCATCTTAGGGCTCATCAGGGCAACACATCGCTGTTCCATCCACCTGGTGACTTTTGAAGCCATTTTGGCTTATAAACTGGCACTTGATGCCCCACGGACTATCAACTCACAGTCAGTCAGTACAATCAAGTCACAGTAAGTGGGGCATCAAGGTCAGTACTGTCAGGTCGATACTGTCAAGTCAGTACTATCAAGTCAAAGTCCAGGTCGGTACTATCAAGTCACAGTCAGTGGGGCATCAAGTGGACTTTTATAGCCCACACTCTGCTCTCCATCACGTCCAGGCACCATACAATCTGCCTGCTTTCCCATTGGACCGCCGTATCTTCCGGCAAAGCCCATTGGCTGCATGAAGCCTGGCGGCAGGGCAAGACGTGGCCTCGTGCTGGCCTATGAGTGGTTCACTCAGTCCTTCCGCTTTGTCGTACCGGCTCAGGCTTTGACGTGGTTTTTCCTGTGCTGTCCCATGGGGCGTCCACTCAGTCCTCCCACTCGGTTGTGCCTGCTCAGTCTTTGACGTGGTTTTTCCCATGTAGAGTGGTTTGATTTGTGGGGTTGTGTGGTCAAAAGCATGTTGTAAAGTGTGTTTTGATGTGCTATCGAGATGTGGAGAGGGATTGAAAGAGATAGGGAGGGAGATATAGAGGGAGAGAGATAGATAGAGAGGAAAGTAATCACAATAGGATTTAAATCTACTACAACCACAAATACACAATGCATATTCCCTTCCCATTGACACA
>CM068956.1:180098226-180110900 GCA_035128595.1 Eptatretus atami | reverse complement strand
TCCCCCTCCCTCGTCTCTCTTTCCCCCTCTATCATTTCACTCTCCCCCAACCCATCTCTATCAACCCCTCTTTTTTCCCCCCATCTCAGTGTTCCGTCAGCGAAGCGACGGGCGATATTTGCTAGTCATGTATTTATGTGTCGCAGAGATTGCAAAGTGTACATCTATTGGTAGTCACTAGACTACCCTTATTCTCAGGGTTTTCTGTCTGTCTGTCTGTATGTCTGTCTGTCTGTTTGTTTGTATGTAATGGACAGCTCTGGAGGCCAGAGGAGTGAACCGATTTTGATGAAACTTGACTGGAGGTTCATACCAGGATCTAGTTGTATGCTTTTGAGCACCGTTGCTATGGACGCTACCGTTGCCTAGCAACGGGACTTTGAATTTTTGAAAAAAAATCCGAAAAATATTTTTTTCCCCCAAAATCAAAAATCGGCTTCCGCGCTTTTATGCGCACTATAATCAACCTCTTTGTCAAAAAATTTCAGCCCGATCCGTCAAAAACTGTATGACTCGTATGCAATTATATTACTATATGCTTTCACCCAACGTTCGCGTTGGGATTCCCTAAAGTAGGGTGAGGAATCGAACACAAATGATGAATGGACAGTTGCTCGTCATGTTCCTATATGGAACAACGAATGGCAAAAATGCCATCTGATGTGTTCTCTTATCTACATATTTCAAATTCGCCTTAGTCTAGTGACCACCCATGTCGCCTACCGGCTTGTTCGAATAAAAGGTGTGTGTGGTGTGTTGTGTGTGTGTGTGTGTGTGTGTGTGTGTGTGTGTGTGTGTGTGTGTGTGTGTGTGTCCTCCATAACTCCAAAAACTATATAACCTAACAGCCTTAAACTTTGCATGCATATTAAGAAAACTCCAAGGAAGTGCAAGATTGAAAATTGGGTGTTTGGGTTAATTAAAACTCCCCTTTTAAAGATAATTTAGGGGTGCACGTCACAAAAAAAACCCCCAAAATAAGCCTTACCAAGATGGCGGCAATGCCGCCATCTTGGTCAGCCCTCTGTGGTTGCTGGAATCTTCAGCCGCCATTTTGTTCGTCCTAATCAAGTATGCCTCGATTAGGAACACGATCTCAAATTAGCGAAACAAATATTTTAAAACAAATTAGCGATTTTTTATAACTTAGTGTATTTATTCAAGCAATACAATACTGACCTTGATTTCTTATCTCGTCAGCGATTGGTTATTGCTTCCAAACTAAGCATGACCAATCAAATGGACGACAGGAAACAGCGGGCATTCATTTCCAGACAACGCGCCATTGGCATTTCCCATTCATGGATCAAAGACTGTTAACAGAGAGGACTCATCGCTTCAGTGCACGAACAACAATGCAAACACCAGAAAAGAAAAAACCACCACCACGCTGGGTCAACGAGTTTAAGCCAAGTTGGACAGCAGAGTTCAAGTGTATGAAGGCTTCGCGTGAGGTAAACTGTAAATATGTTATGAAATCAGAGTGGCCAGTCATTTCATTCATCAAGATGTATCGGCGAGTTTTGTAAACTCTCGTGGGACACGTGATGGGCACATACATGTGGAGCTTGGACAGTGAGTAATTTATGGAAACGTGACTGATGATCATGATGTGTTAGAAAAATAAAGATTGGTGAGTAGATCAACCATGTTAAGTTTTTCTCTTTTCACTCAAAAAATATGTTGATATATTTCAGCTAACGTGTGTCTCAAAATGCAGGTGATTGCACCATTTTGCTTAATTTTTTTGAAAAATTCCGGGGGGGGGTCCTTTTTTTTTCCACAAACATACACAGTCTGGGGGTTAAGGCATTTCCTGGGTAACCTCGCTGGGGTCTGAAGCCGCCATTTTTTGGGGCCTGTAAGTAAGCTCCAGATTTGAAAATATCAGCAGTTCCGACTCCCCCCCCCCAAAAAAGTGTTGATTTATCCAATTCGGACATTGCACGGGCGTTTCCCCGTGCATAGTTGTGTCGAGGAAATGGTCATCGCTTGCCAAGCCAGGCGTTCCGTTGGAATGCTTAAGCTACTTATCGAGTTGTGTCGTGTAGTTGGTGTCCCGATCGGGATGTGCAGTCGACAGTTACTGCAAGGTCGAGGTATGTATACAGCACACACTGACGTGGTACATATAGGTATATTTGGATCTGTACGGACTCTCTGCGGGTGTGTGGACGTGCCGTGCCTGTTACGGGCGTCGTGGTGTAAAAGTTTCATCCCGTTTCTGATGGAGGTTCGTTCAGGTTTTCCTTTGTCCTCGCACCTGCTTCTAAAGCATTTGTTTATCGGATTTGTATGTTTCTCTTTGTGAGTTTCAGAGCCACCGCCGTTCGCCGATTAATGTGTTTCTAAATTATTGAGCCAATTTTTTTTCCACCCATCACACGCAGCTGTTGTAAAGATTAATGTTTGTGAACATATTCCTGAAACGTCGATATAAATGTATCGTTGTTTTTCGGTGAAAGCTACTCAAGGTTTCTGGTTGTACACAGCAACTACTGAAGTCGCTAATCAAACTGATTCCAACCTGCCGATTCCAGAAAAATTGCTGATATCGGCCACAAGAACGTGTGTGTGTGTGTGTGGTGTGTTGTGTGTGGTGTGTGTGTGTGTGTACATATGTGGGATGGAGTCTCCCAGAGCGGGCTCAAAGTATCCACCTTCGTCTCGGTAAGTGGTCACGATTCATGACCAAGCTGTGAACTTTCTGTTCTCAAAGTTTTGTGCCGAGGGCTCTCTTCAGGAACCCGCTGAGTTGCTGAGCCCCAGACAACTTCCAAATGTAGTTCGTTTGTAATAATATTCCCAGGGATGGTTTTTAGCTTACCTCTAAAGTAGTTCCGGGTATTCATATGTGATGCCATGTTGTCCGTCTGTCTGTCCATCCATCCGTCGTCCGTCCGTTCACAAATACTTGGAACTTCTTCTCAGAAAGTACACCTACGATTTCACTGAAATTTGACCACAACCTTCATCACCTGTTGATGGCATAAAAAAACGGGGTCTAAAGGTCAAGAAAGGAAGTTTACAAGAGGGCTTGGATGGGTTGCTCCGCCCCCCCCCCCCCAAGAGGTATTTCCTTTCCTTCTCAAACAATACACATAATTCCGATGAAACTTCATGACAATCATCATTACCATGACGTACCAAAGTTTGTTCATGACATTAGAAAAATCTGCTCAAAGGGGATTTAAGGGGTTGCCCCCCAAAATATGCATTTACTTTCAACCTACACACAATTCTGATGAAACTTGACCACCGTGATGTACAAACGTTTGTTCATGCCATTTAAAAAGATTGGGTCTAAGGGGTTCTACGGAGGGGGGGTTGCCCCCCAAAATATGTATTTGCTTTCTTTTCTGAAGCCACACACACAATTTCGATGAAAACTTGACCACAACTTGTATCACCCGTGATTTACCAAGGTTTGTTCATGGCATTGAAAAACCAACCCATCAGTATTTACTTTCGTCTCCATTATATAGTTTGTGGTAATCCATGCCTACCAGTGGTTGCCTGGTTATCTTATCCAGCCACTATCACGTGAGCACCCTGAGGTATTGCCCCCTATGTTTTATATATCTCTGAGGTTCTTTATCATCATTCCTGTAGCTCCAACGATCACTGGTACAACTTTGGTATTCTGCAGCTTCCAGGATCTTCTCACTTCATTCTTGAGGTCTTGGTATTGGTCATTTTCTTGATTTCTGCATCGTTAGTCCAAAATCATTGTAGTAACACCTCAATCAGCAATGCCGCCTTCTCTGTTTTTTTGTACCGAAGTATGATATCTGGTCGCAATGCTTTGTTTTTCGATTGTCACGCTCGATGGGATTATTAGTTCGTATGTGATCGTAGTACTTCCATGTTTTCCGTGATTACTTTTGTTCATGTTCCCACAAATTTTCTAGAACTGGGACATCAAAGTTTTGCAGATGTGCCAGCAGATAACATTATAAACTCTGTGACGTTGTGTGTGCAGCTGTTCTGACATGAGGTTGTTTTTGTGTGTGTGTTTGGTCATTAAACACAACATATCATTCTCTTTACTAACCCACCTCCACCCCTCACCTTTCTCTTTTCTTTTTCATACTTCTCTCTCTCTCTCTCACACCCCCTCCTCACATCCCCCCCTCCCGTGGTATAGCAACGTTTGGTGAGGAATAGCTCTCCCCACTCACCCCCCCTTCCTCGCTCTTCCACCCTTCCTAGCTTCCCCTCCTCCTGCCACCTGTTTCTCCCTTCCCTCTCTCTTTCTCTCCTCTCCTTCCCTTCCCTCCCTCTCTCAACCCACCTCCTTCATACCCCCGTCAGCGAAGCGACGGGATGTATTTGCTTGTAAATAAATAATTGTTCCTGCAAGCATATACGTACGTAGCCTTGTTTGTAAATCACTGCAAGGCACATTCGAAGGTATCAGTGTAGTCTTATGTGAATTACAATGACATTAGTATTACAATTTCGAATACTGTACATGTTATATTTTGTGGCATCTTCACCCGGGTTCAAACGTCAGGAGCTATCGGCTCAGCTGGAAACAAGATGCAGCAGGGTCAGTGGGAATTTTTGCGATCTGAACAATCGATTCATATTTGAGGTTCAATTTGTAATTGTTTGTCACAATGAGCTCTCATCGTCATAATTTGAAGAGAAACACTTGTCCTATACGAGTGTTTCAAGTTGACATGATGAATTGCTTTTGAGATGCTCTGCATCGCAAAATTCAAAGCTCACATCGTCTAGTGACATTTGGCTTTGCAACTACTCGAGTATTTGAACCAAATTAAAAAAAACTTGATGAAGAAATGCAGCTGTGAAGTAGTGTGCAAAATTTGATCTCTCTGTTGCTTAGGTTTATAGAGATATTGTACTCCAGATGGAGCTCTTTGTGTTGTTTCTTTGTAACCTCGTGTGACGTTTGCATAATTATTGCGAGCACAATGTAATCAGTTCTGTGTTCTGCTTGGATACAGCTCTTGTCACAATATTTCAGGTCTAATTGTTTTCCGTTATGTTGACAGACAGACTTGCGTGACCAAAATATTGAGAAATACAACGGTGCTTGGTAGAGCGCATACGGCGCCACCAGGCTGAACAATTTACGTTTTGTATCCCACTGATAGGCCAGATCTGGATCCAGACCTGAACCAAAATCTAATCGGGTTTTTCTGTTGCCTAACCAAATCATCCATCTCGTTTTGTCATAAACCCATCCACAACTTTTGAGATATCATGCAATATATCGTTTTTGTCCCCATCTCTCAATGGTGAAGAATCATTGAATAATTTCTCATATCCAGATCTGGATTTGGATCTTCATCAAAATAGAATCGTTTTGTCCTTGTCATATACCCAAACTGTCCACCAAATTTCGTTCAAATCCATACACAGTTTTTGAGATATCGTTTTCACCAACAAACAAACATACAGACAAACAGACAGGGGTGAAAACATAACCTCCTCAACTTTCGTGGGGAGGTAACTAGTAGGTATACCCTCTTTATGGGTAGTTGATAGGATGTTATGGGATAAAATGGCCATGTAATAATGACAATCTTGTGATGGAATGGCACCAGGGTGTGTTCAGTTACCAAGCAGCTACCTATCGCTTGCCCAGCCAGCATTCCTTATCAACGGTTTCAGATGGAATGCTTGCTTGATGCTTCAGCCACTTGGCGAGCACTGCACAATAAACTTGGTAACTGAACACACTGCAGATGCACAACCCTCCTTCTGATATACCTGTCAAGATGGGTGATGGGATGATTTGGAATTTGGCTAAGGTGCTGGCAATATCTCACCTACTCTTCGGAAAGAACACTGAGATTTTCAAAGTCCATTATCTAATGCTAGCAGACAGGACTCCCAGTTTAATGTCTATCTAAGAAACGCCACACACAATGATGCCTCGTCCTGCTTGTGAAACACCAAGATGACAGTTTATAGTTCGGTTGAGATGTGAACTCAGGTTAACGAGCTTTCGGTGGGGAGGTCAGTGATTTATTTATGTTGTCCTTTTTATTTGTATAAACAAGCTGAAACCTTGTGAATGAAAGGGGAACTTTATATTAACAAACCAAACTATAAATGTGCAGATAGTCGGCTTTAGTGGTACCACGTGGATTAATCACATGATTATCTTAAAAATAGTAAAAATAAAAAGTCACCAAATTTATTTTTCCACCGCTAAACATGCAGGCCATAGTTATAGTCAATAAGCAATCGACTTCCCATCAGTGCAAGCATGGTTTACCAACATGGTGGTGTTCTTTGCAACCAATCAACTTCCCGTGAAGTCTGTGTGCGTTGTACCAATATGACGGCGTTCATCTGCCAATATGGATAAATTTTGCCTTGAAAATGTACACTGATCAGGAATCGAAAGGAAAGCAATAGTTTGATGCAAAAGAGCAAGTTGTAAAGAAGTGAAGCAAAGCACCACTTTGGCAGGATAGAGAGCACAAAGCCATGTCTATTCTGAATTTTTTTTTGTAAACAGTCAAGGCTCATGAAGAGAGAGTACACTGAATGCAACAGGACATAAGGAACAGTAGAGAAGAAAAGGCAGGGTCAAAACGGCAGCAAAGTTGATGGGGGAGACGACAAACAATGGGGGCAGAAACGATGCATGGAGTGACAAGATGGATACAGAAGGAAAATCCCAGGAAGGAAAAACTGGAAACCTGGAAGGCTAAGGGCTTTGGATGGGGGGTTGACAAGGATAGAAAAGATCATGTTTTTGATTGGGGGGGAGTGGTGATCTAAGATGTGGTGAACAGCTGTCTTGAAGACTTGGAGGGAAGAATGATTGAAGAGGATGTGAAAGTTGATTCCCACAGGTGGGGAAAGAAAGAACAAATGAGTGGAGGTGGGCAGTGATACTAAATATAGGTAGTTTCACCAGAAGGGGTTGATGTGACCATGTGCATCCTGCAAACATCTGGGGGAGGAGGAACAAAGCATGGAAAGAGCAGAGGGTGCAAGACCAGAAAAGTAGGTGGTAGAAGACAGAGATCACCTGCGATGGGAAATGACAGACCCATAGGTACAACTCATCGTGGAGGATCCATAATTTTTGAAGGCCTTGGTTTCCATGACGTCAAGCTGAGTAAGATGTGAGCAGGGAACCAGCCCAAGCAGAGCAGTACCCCCATCAAGCCTGCGCATGAAGCCTTGCAGGTGGATAGTTCACGTGTGCCAAGGAATGACTTTGTGTGACAGAGGATGTCCAGTGGTAACTAGCTTTGGAGGCAACTTGAAATGTGGTAATTTGGAGGGGATGGTGGGGGGGGGGGGAGATGCCAGATGGTGCTTTCGGAGAGTGAGAGTGAGAGATGTGTCTTGATTGAAAGACATATTCCAAGTGTTCGACCAGCTTATGAATGGTGTAAAAGTCTTGAGAAGAGGATAGAGTCTGCCAGCCTGCCTGTCTGAAGGATGAGGGATGTCATGACAGAGGGCGGGAGTAATCAGCAAACAGATAAATGAGTTTTTCCAGAGAATTAGAGAGATCATTAATGAAAATCAGGAATAGGATTAGGCCCAGAACGCTGCCTTGGGCACCCCAGACTTGACAGGGAGAGTAGATGAAAGGAATCCATTGAGCACCACATATTCACTTACAAATTTGAAAGTTCAATCTTAAGGTTGGATAGATGTTTTCTGCTCTTCTGAGAGTGGACGCACACACACTTGTGTTGCAGGCTTTTTGGAATGAACTGAGATTGCCTTCAGTCGGATTTGCCTTCCAGGAAGATAAGGCAAAGGAAAGCAGAGCAACTACCCCACCACAGGATTCAGTGTACCATGGATGGGAGGAAGGTTGATAATCTCTCTCTTCGCTTGCCAAGCCAGGCGTTCCGTTGGAATGCTTAAGCTACTTATCGAGTTGTGTCGTGTAGTTGGTGTCCCGATCGGGATGTGCAGTCGACAGTTACTGCAAGGTCGAGGTATGTATACAGCACACACTGACGTGGTACATATAGGTATATTTGGATCTGTACGGACTCTCTGCGGGTGTGTGGACGTGCCGTGCCTGTTACGGGCGTCGTGGTGTAAAAGTTTCATCCCGTTTCTGATGGAGGTTCGTTCAGGTTTTCCTTTGTCCTCGCACCTGCTTCTAAAGCATTTGTTTATCGGATTTGTATGTTTCTCTTTGTGAGTTTCAGAGCCACCGCCGTTCGCCGTATTAATGTGTTTTCTAAATTATTGAGCCAATTTTTTTTCCACCCATCACACGCAGCTGTTTGTAAAGATTAATGTTTGTGAACATATTCCTGAAACGTCGATATAAATGTATCGTTGTTTTTCGGTGAAAGCTACTCAAGGTTTCTGGGTTGTACACAGCAACTACTGAAGTCGCTAATCAAACTGATTCCAACCTGCCGATTCCAGAAAAATTGCTGATATCGGCCACAAGAACGTGTGTGTGTGTGGTGTGGTGTGTGTGTGGTGTGGTGTGTGTGTGGTGTGTACATATGTGGGATGGAGTTCTCCCAGAGCGGGCTCAAAGTATCCACCTTCGTCTCGGTAAGTGGTCACGATTCATGGACCAAGCTGTGAACTTTCTGTTCTCAAAGTTTTGTGCCGAGGGCTCTCTTCAGGAACCCGCTGAGTTGCTGAGCCCCAGACAACTTCCAAATGTAGTTCGTTTGTAATAATATTCCCAGGGATGGTTTTTAGCTTACCTCTAAAGTAGTTCCGGGTAGCATATGTGATGCCATGTTGTCCGTCTGTCTGTCCATCCATCCGTCCGTCCGTCCGTTCACAAATACTTGGAACTTCTTCTCAGAAAGTACACCTACGATTTCACTGAAATTTGACCACAACCTTCATCACCTGTGATGGCATAAAAAACGGGGTCTAAAGGGGTCAAGAAAGGAAGTTTACAGAGGGGCTTGAGTGGGTTGCTCCGCCCCCCCCCCCCCCAAGAGGTATTTCCTTTCTTCTCAAACAATACACATAATTCCGATGAAACTTCATGACAATCATCATTACCATGACGTACCAAAGTTTGTTCATGACATTAGAAAAATCTGCTCAAGGGGATTAAGGGGTTGCCCCCCAAAATATGCATTTACTTTCAACCTACACACAATTCTGATGAAACTTGACCACCGTGATGTACAAACGTTTGTTCATGCCATTTAAAAAGATTGGGGTCTAAGGGTTCTATGGGGGAGGGGGGGTTGCCCCCCAAAATATGTATTTGCTTTCTTTTCTGAAGCCACACACACAATTTCGATGAAACTTGACCACAACTTGTATCACCCGTGATTTACCAAGGTTTGTTCATGGCATTGAAAAACCAACCCATCAGTATTTACTTTCGCTCCATTATATAGTTTGTGGGTAATCCATGCCTACCAGTGGTTGCCTGGTTATCTTATCCAGCCACTATCACGTGAGCACCCTGAGGTATTGCCCCCTATGTTTAATATATCTCTGAGGTTCTTTATCATCATTCCTGTAGCTCCAACGATCACTGGTACAACTTTGGTATTCTGCAGCTTCCAGGATCTTCTCACTTCATTCTTGAGGTCTTGGTATTTGGTCATTTTCTTGATTTCTGCATCGTTTAGTCCAAAATCATTGGTAGTAACACCTCAATCAGCAATGCCGCCTTCTCTGTTTTTTTGTACCTAAGTATGAATATCTGGTCGCAATGCTTTGTTTTCGATGTTCACGCTCGATGGGATTATTAGTTCGTATGTGATCGGTAGGTACTTCCATGTTTTCCGTGATTACTTTTTGTTCATGTTCCCACAAATTTTCTAGAACTGGGACATCAAAGTTTTTGCAGATGTGCCAGCAGATAACATTATAAACTCTGTGACGTTGTGTGTGCAGCTGTTCTGACATGAGGTTGTTTTTGTGTGTGTGTTTGGTCATTAAACACGAATATATCATTCTCTTTACTAACCCCACCTCCACCCCTCACCTTTCTCTTTTCTTTTTTTTTCATACCCTTTCCTTTCTCCTCTCTCTCTCCTCTTCTCTCTCTCTCTCTCACACCCCCTCCTCACATCCCCCCCTCCCGTGGTATAGCAACGTTTGGTGAGGATAGCTCTCCCCACTCACCCCCCCCCTTCCTCGCTCTTCCACCCTTCCTAGCTTCCCTCCTCCTGCCACCTGTTTCTCCCTTCCCTCTCTCTTCTCTTCCTCTCCTTCCCTTCCCTCCCTCTCTCAACCCACCTCCTTCATACCCCCCGTCAGCGAAGCGACGGGATGTATTTGCTTGTAAATAAATAATTGTTCCTGCAAGCATATACGTACGTAGCCTTGTTTGTAAATCACCTGCAAGGCACATTCGAAGGTATCAGTGTAGTCTTATGTGAATTACAATGACATTAGTATACAATTTCCGAATACTGTACATGTTATATTTTGTGGCATCTTCACCCGGGTTCCAAACGTCAGGAGCTATCGGCTCAGCTGGAAACAAGATGCAGGCAGGGTCAGTGGGAATTTTTGCGATCTGAACAATCGATTCATATTTGAGGTTCACATTTGTAATTGTTTGTCACAATGAGCTCTCATCGTCATAATTTGAAGAGAAACACTTGTCCTATACGAGTGTTTCAAGTTGACATGATGAATTGCTTTTGAGATGCTCTGCATCGCAAAATTCAAAGCTCACATCGTCTAGTGACATTTGGCTTTGCAACTACTCGAGTATTTGAACCAAATTAAAAAAAAACTTGATGAAGAAATGCAGCTGTGAAGTAGTGTGCAAAATTTGATCTCTCTGTTGCTTAGGTTTATAGAGATATTGTACTCCAGATGGAGCTCTTTGTGTTGTTTCTTTGTAACCTCGTGTGACGTTTGCATAATTATTGCGAGCACAATGTAATCAGTTCTGTGTTGCTGTTGGATACAGCTCTTGTCACAATATTTCAGGTCTAATTGTTTTCCGTTATGTTGACAGACAGACTTGCGTGACCAAAATATTGAGAAATACAACGGTGCTTGGTAGAGCGCATACGGCCGCCACCAGGCTGAACAATTTACGTTTTGTATCCCACTGATAGGCCAGATCTGGATCCAGACCTGAACCAAAATCTAATCGGGTTGTTCTTGTTGCCTAACCAAATCATCCATCTCGTTTTGTCATAACCCATCCACAACTTTTTGAGATATCATGCAATATATCGTTTTTGTCCCCATCTCTCAATGGTGAAGAATCATTGAATAATTTCTCATATCCAGATCTGGATTTGGATCTTCATCAAAATAGAATCGTTTTGTCCTTGTCATATACCCAAACTGTCCACCAAATTTCGTTCAAATCCATACACAGCTTTTTGAGATATCGTTTTCACCAACAAACAAACATACAGACAAACAGACAGGGGTGAAAACATAACCTCCTCAACTTTCTGTGGGGGAGGTAACTAGTAGGTATACCCTCTTTATGGGTAGTTGATAGGATGTTATGGGATAAAATGGCCATGTAATAATGACAATCTTGTGATGGAATGGCACCAGGGTGTGTTCAGTTACCAAGCAGCTACCTATCGCTTGCCAAGCCAGCCATTCCTTATCAACGGTTTCAGATGGAATGCTTGCTTGAGTGCTTCAGCCACTTGGCGAGCACTGCACAATAAACTTGGTAACTGAACACACTGCAGATGCACAACCCTCCTTCTGATATACCTGTCAAGATGGGTGATGGGATGATTTGGAATTTGGCTAAGGTGCTGGCAATATCTCACCTACTCTTCGGAAAGAACACTGAGATTTTCAAAGTCCATTATCTAATGCTAGCAGACAGGACTCCCAGTTTAATGTCTATCTAAGAAACGCCACACACAATGATGCCTCGTCCTGCTTGTGAAACACCAAGATGACAGTTTATAGTTCGGTTGAGATGTGAACTCAGGTTAACGAGCTTTCGGTGGGGGAGGTCAGTGATTTATTTATGTTGTCCTTTTTATTTGTATAAACAAGCTGAAACCTGTGAATGAAAGGGGAACTTCATATTTAACAAACCAAACTATAAATGTGCAGATAGTCGGCTTTAGTTTGGTACCACGTGGGATTAATCACATGATTATCTTAAAAATAGTAAAAATAAAAAGTCACCAAATTTATTTTTCCACCGCTAAACATGCAGGGCCATAGTTATAGTCAATAAGCAATCGACTTCCCATCAGTGCAAGCATGGTTTACCAACATGGTGGTGTTCTCTTGCAACCAATCAACTTCCCGTGAAGTCTTGTGTGCGTTGTACCAATATGACGGCGTTCATCTGCCAATATGGATAAATTTTGCCTTGAAAATGTACACTGATCAGGAATCGAAAGGAAAGCAATAGTTTGATGCAAAAGAGCAAGTTGTAAAGAAGTGAGCAAAGCACCACTTTGGAGGAGTAGAGAGCACAAAGCCATGTCTATTCTGAATTTTTTTTTGTAAACAGTCAAGGCTCATGGAAGAGAGAGTACACTGAATGCAACAGGACATAAGGAACAGTAGAGAGAAAAGGGGCAGGGTCAATAACGGCAGCAAAGTTGATGGGGGAGACGGACAAACAATGGGGGGCAGGAAACGATGCATGGAGTGGACAAGATGGATACAGAAGGAAAATCCCAGGAAGGAAAAACTGGAAACCTGGAAGGCTAAGGGCTTTGGATGGGGGTTGACAAGGATAGAAAAGATCATGGTTTTTGATTGGG
>CM068956.1:180076525-180089497 GCA_035128595.1 Eptatretus atami | reverse complement strand
AAAATCAGCTGTTCCTGTAAGTTTCCTCTGCTGGGTAGTGCATTTCACAGGAAAGACTCAACCATGAGTACTAAGGAGCTTTCAAAAGACCTCCAAGATAAAGTTGTGGAAAGGCACAGATCAGGTGATGGGTATAAAAATATTTCAAAGGCCTTGAATATCCCGGCACAGTCAATACAATCATAAAGAAGTGGAAGCCATATGGTACCACCAAGACCCTGCCTATATTAGGCGTCCTCAAAACTGGATGACCAAGCAAGTAGGAGACTGATCAGAGAGGCCACGAAGAGGCCAATGGCAACTTTGAAAGAGCTTCCGGTTCCGGGTTTTGAGGCAAGGGCTGCTTCTCTCAGGGGTCTCTGCCAACTTTCTCAAAGTTAAGTTTCCGGTCGTTACATGTCACCTTTTAACTGTTTATTGTCTGACCTACATGTTTACTGTGTGTTCCTAGTTCGGTTTTGTTTTTAAAAAATTGTGCTATTTTGCGAGTTCTCGTCGACCTTGTCTTATCAGGTTTCCTTGAGGCCTACCCGTCCTTCCCATCTAGGTGTACAATCGTTTTTATTTGTATTCTCTCCCTATTACCATCAATTCCTATTTTCCCCACTTTTCCCACCCCTCCCCCCATTAGTGTAGTAGAAAGTAGAAAAATCGTGCAAATTATGATACAAGCATCAAATTTGGCATTTCTGTTCTGCAGTTTTTTTAAATTTAAGGACCAGAAACAGATGGTGTATGTTGGGAGGATAGATGTAATGGGGGCAGACTAACAGCTAATTTTTGAGAGGAATCGTGCAAAATATGGATACAAGCCATCAAATTGGCACATTTGTCTCAGGGGATCTAATCCAAATCTGGCCTGATTGCTCATTTGAAAATCCAATTTTTTTAAATTTGAAATGAGAAAAAAAAACTCATCAAAAAAGTCTAAGATCACGAGAATCAATGTGGGTACTCAGCTGGGAGATTGGTGAACTGTTTCCATGAAACATCATCAAAGATGTTCCAAGTCTGTCGATGCAGTTTTGCTTCGCTTTACCTGCGGAAGGCAAGACCGACGTCACATCCAGTGAACGCAATGGAAGGTATGGGATCCTCGAGCTTTCTCAGGCCCTATGCAAAGAACTACCTCATAGAACTGGATCCATCGTTGCCTTGGCTCCTTGCCAAAGGCATCCACATTTTCCAAAGACTATTCCTGTAAGGAATGGAAGTATACAGATATTGCTAGGAACAGTACGTCGTGTCATTAGCCTTAATGATAATGGACTTGCTACCATCCGCCGTTGCATCCCTGGCTGTACAATATTCGAGTGAGCTTCTTCATGACAAAGGAGACACAGCATCCGTGATTCTGTGTTGCTAATGATCTTCTCGCTTTTGTAATGACTGTGCTTGTGTTGTCGTTCACACACGTTATTCCGCCAAGGTAGTTGAAACAGCTCAGTCTTGTTGCTGTCATCTCGAGAAAAGTTCTCAGTAGTAACTCGGTCTACTAGGTTCCGTCACTCTTCTTCCTGATTCTTGCCCCGTTTTCGACCTTGCCTCGGAGTTCAGACTTGACTTATTGTACACACAAACCTAACTGTCCCACCATCTCGTACCTTCACATAGGATTCACCCTTTGGATGATGGCTTCTTTAGCATAGTCATCAAATATCTTGAAGTGCGGGACGGTAGGCATGCCTTGATAAGTGCTGAGCCATCAATTTTGAGGATCTGCATTCCCCTTGGTTCTCTGTCTGGGATGTTACTTGTGTTCAAGATTTCAGCCAGCTGCTGATTCTAATTTTTTTTTGTTTTTTTTTTCAATATTTTTTCAAATTTGGATCTTCAACAGGCCAAATCGCGGCAGATTTATAGAAAGCCTGCATGAATAGAAATGCCAATTTTGATGCTTGATATATTTTGCACGCCTTTTTCTACTTTCTACATAACTAATCGGGGGAGGGGTGGAAGAAAAGGTGAGGTGAAAATAGAATTGATGGTAATAGGAGAGAATACATAATAAAAACGATTGTACACCTAGAGGGAAGACGGGTAGGCTCAGGAAACCTGATAAGACGAAGGTCGACCGAGAAACTCGCAAAATAGCCACATTTTTTAAAAACAAAACGAACTAGGACATCACACAGTCAACATGTAGGTCAGGACAATAAACAGTTAAAGAGGTAATGTAAAACGAGAAAGTAACTTTGAGAAAGTTGCAGAGACCCTGGAGAAAGCAGCCCTGCCTCAAAACCGGGACCGGAAGCTCTTTCAAAGTGCCATTGCCCTTCGTGGCCTCGTCTGATACATCTCCTACTTGCTATGTCATTCCAGTTTGAGGACGCCCTAATATCTAGGCAGGGGTCTTGGTGGTACCATATGTCCAACTTCTTTATGATTGTTATGACTGTGCAAGGGGATATTCAGGCTTTGAAATATTTTTATACCCATCACCTGATCTGTGCCTTTCCACAAACTTTATCTTGGAGTCTTTTGAAAGCCCTTAGATACTTCATGGTTGAGTCTTTCCTGTGAAATGCACTACCCAGCAGAGAGACTTAACAAGGAACACTATTTATTCTGAAATAATAGAATCAACTAAATTTAATACAGGTGGAGTGTCAGATTAACTTTGGTGGATTTTTAAAGCGTGATTGGTTACACTGAGCTTACTAAATTGATAATATAAGGTGGGGTGGACACTTTCCATCACAAAGATATTCCAGGTTTTATTTTAATTAATTTTCTAAAAATTTGTAGAATGTGTTTGTGACTTGGAGGTTGCGGGTTACGGATGTGTAAATAAGGTGGAAAAATCATCATCAATCATCTGTCGAGGCGAATCGGCAGTTGCTCTCGATGAGCAGAAATAATCTACAGTGGTTGGCCAGTCCTATTGGTAGTTGCGGTGTTCGCTTGAACCGGTTCCCCATTAAAGGCAGAGTGCATTCATACCGTTCTGCAAGGATATACATCGCTAATTCGTCCTTCATTCTACCCAGCTCCATAGATGATTTTCTGACTAATACTTTGTCTGTTTCTCGATCCCAACCTCCTGGCATGGTTGTACCTACCAGTTTAGCTCCTCTGGGTTTTTGGAACACCTCAAGTAAATAGTCAACCCTACAGTGCCAATAACCCCCACGCGCATCCCAAATGCCCTGTGCTGTGCTTTCATCTAGCCCAAATTTAAGGGGCGAGCCAGCCAGAACATAAATAACAAGACACTCAGCATTCTGGCACTCCAGCTTATTACGGTCTCAGGCTGGGCAGTTAGCCACAACTGGATAGAGGGCGCTGGATGCATCCGCGAGTATTCAAAAAACAGATGTTTCGGCCTGTCGCCTGTGTGGTCGCCGAGGTGGAAAAAGTTGATTTGATGCATTCGAATTCCAGGCTATAAGCAACAAGGTGAAAAATTTCGATAAGGGTGTTAGACTTCTACAGGCACTTATATATACTGTATATTCTAGCGTTTGTTCTCTGTGGCCTGCATAGTTTGACTTCACACATTGATGCTGGGTGCTTTTAAATACATACGAGTAACTGACTTTGGCAAAACCAGCACGAATCAGTCTGTCAGATGATGAAGCAAATCAACAGAAAGAGTATCAGATGTGGAAAAATCCTCAAATAAAGGAAGCAGTCCTGTGCTTCCTCCTCTGGCAACAGAGTTGCAAGAAAAGGAAAAATAGCAATTAACCGTGCGGGGCGGCTTCGATCCCAAAGACTTCAGAGACACAAGATGAAAAGTCAGACAGCAAACTGAATGAATAATATAATAACATAAGATGATGTATTTGCTTAAAGAAATAAAATCTTGCAGTTTTAGAAGGAACAGGAAACACGAATTCATTTTTTTTTTCCTCTGAATTAGCATTGACGATTATTCTGATGCTGGATTTGAAGAAGGTTCAAAGGACATTTTACAAATGGGAAGAACGATCGAAATCTTCAGAATTGTAATGCCTACCATTTTCCTTTTTCCAAAATGAATATTCTGTACGTGCCAATTACAACTTGTATTGGGATTGTGAATACTAAACCAAGTGTTGATACATACTTACACATTTACATTTTAATACATCGCAATTAAGAATTCTACAGGTATCAAAAGTAAATCCCTCTCTTGTAGAGTTAGAACGATTGAGGAACTTGACATCTCATGGATGGTGATAAATGATATTTGATTTCGATGCAATATTCCCCTTTTGTAACTCGACTCTCATCGTTGTTAAAATATACATTAAACATGACTATTGATACTTAATTATTGCACAAGTATTATCAACAATGTTGTTGTCTTAACTTTTTGTCTTCGCATGTCTTACAAACTCGATGGCAAGGCGGGGGAATAAATAGCTGAGGAATGCAACCATCGTAGGCTGTAGCAGCCAGCGTGCAAATATGGTACACTGATTGACAGGCAGCGTTGAAGATTTCATCCCAGACAAGCAATCTTTTCATGAAGAATATCAAAACCCATAATATTCTCCACGGAGTAATAACCTCTTGCTTGGATTCGCTTTCCTTTTCTGGAAATGTTGACTCCAAGCATCTGATCTTGGGTTGATTTCATTTAATTTCTCTTCTGGTGCGATGCAGCAGGGATTGTTCCACTGAACTATAATACCAAGGAATTGCATGAAAATTACATGGACCATTTGGACTACATGCTGTGCAAATTATGCAAAATTGGGCACTCTCACTATTGGGATTGTTGCTAAATACCCAGACTAAGCCAGGCAGAGGCTTCGCAGGGCGTGCTTGACCTTATCTCTTGCGAGATATTTATTCGCAAAACAGGCTAGTCTCATGGATTGAGTTTATTTACTTATTTTACATGAGGCGATATCATTTTTTTTTGTGTGGAGTCACGGCTTCGTGGAAAAGCAGAGAAACACAACGGATCACGATGCAACAAACAAAAAGAATGGTGGAACGGAGAAGAACGCCAAAGCAGGTTAACGACAAGATAGTGGGAGAAGTGTGGTCAATAAATGGGATAATGTGGGGAGGAATGAGGGGAGGTAGGGAGGCCGCATGGGTCGAAAGATGGATACAAGCAAACTCTCAGAAGGAAAATGTGCAAATTTGGATGGGAAGTGGGGCTTGGGATGAGGGGGCGGAGGGGTTAACAGGGCCTGAAAAAGATCATGGTTTGGATGGGGGATAATCTGAGATGGATGAGACATTCAGCTGGTTTTGAAGACTTGAAGCGAAAGATAGAGATGAAGATAAGATATGGAAGTTTGGTTTCCACAGGCAATGAAAACTAGATGAAATGAATGGAGGTGTAGCAATGACTGATTTTGGAGTTCACCAAAGGGGTTGACGGTGGACTGCATTGCGTCACTAGCAAACCTGGAGCGGCACACCAAAGCACTAGAAAGAGCAAAGGATGCAAACAATTAAAAGGAGCAGTAGAAAAAGAGGACTATAGACCTGTTGCAAAGGGAAGTGATATGGCCCATAGATTCAGCTTCATTCGGGATATTCCAATAATCCTGAAAGCCCATAGGTTCTAACGGCATCCAAGCTGAGCAAGGGTGATGGCAGGGGCCCATCAAAGAGACAGAGCAGTTTCTCACCAGGTGCAGTTAAGAAACCTTTGTAGTTGGATAGGTTAGAGTGCCAAAGAAGCGATTTGCACCTGGTGAAATCAAACCATTGCCTCTGTGTTGGAGGTTGAAGAATTAAGCATGTATACATGTGTATCAAGACAGATGTTTAAAACTGCCACTGAAATTACTGTGAATAGTTGGGCTGCGGCTGTTTGGCATTCTATATACTGAGAACATGATCTAGTATGCTGCGGGATCCAAACTCAATTGCATCTGCTGTGTTCATATTGTCCAGTCTACTACAGTCTTTGTAACTCATGTACAGATGCATGAATGTGTCCTAATGTCCTTATCCTTCAAACTCCACCATGAGACTAAGACCACTGTAGAAGCATTGCCTTGCCACTTCTTGACGATTCAGATTATCACTCTCTACCGAATGTGCTGTCCCACTCCATTGGGACTCTCGCATATCAATACTCCTCAGTTTGCATTTTCTATATTTGTTCTCATAATGACTGTGACTACTCTCCATTACAATTTATTAGACAATGTACTGTACATTGTGCTTGTCCAAGAATATCTCAAATCTTTCTAATTTCTTTTATACTCAAGTCCTAAACATCACAGGTTTCGTACATTTTCATTGATTCTTCCTTAATGGTTTGCATCTTAAAGTTTCGCACAACGATTACATTGTAGTTTGGGAAGATCCAGTTTTGAATTTAACTTTTTCTGATGCATATATGTTATACTTCATGAGAAGTAGACCCGCCCGATCATTTTAATGATATATTTACACTTTCAAGTGTTAGCCCCAACAGCATCGGCCTGCAGGGAGCTATATATTTGGGTCATATCCATGCCGTCGTCCATCCCACAGGCTTTGCGCGAAAATGACTGTATGCACTTCTTTCATATTTTTTCCAGCATGGTTGCAACAATATCTAGGCATGAGGCAATTCAGTATTAAGGGAATGGAGCCAATTTGTATTGTGGTGCCCATATAAAACAAAAAAACAACTATATGACCAAAATAGTAGAGAGGATTGTATATGCGTTCCGGAACATTGTAATTAAATACATTCTACCATCTCCACTTATAATGATTGTTTTACAAATAACTCCTATTATGCTGTTGTACCCTCACGATTCTTTCTGATGGCAAGCCATGAGAGTGTTGATAAAGGAGGCTTGATATAATAAATCAGTGGAGCTAACTTATTCGACCTATCGTAACATCATTATTTATCAATTATACGATATGAATAATAATTAATTAATGTAATGATAAAACATTTAGAAAACTTAATTGCATGGGATTCAGAGACGTACATGGCCAAAAGGTATTCGAGTAGGTCATGCGATTAGTGCAGGCCTCATGTCGGGATCCGTTGGAGACCAAAAGGCACATAATGCTTTTCCAGTCTATTATTGCTTTCGACAAAAACTAATGCTATCCCGAGTTGCCAGAACAGTGCTTCTCGAAAGATGATCTTTTCCTCTTAGTCTTTGCATGAAAAAACCTGTGCGTTTTTGCATTAATAACAACACGACATGAGGAAACAATGAAACATTGCAGCATATGGGGACCATCGTTGCAGGGAATAAGGAAGTTATTATAAAGGGAGTTAGTGTGTGGTTAGGGTATATAAATATGGTTATTGGGGTATAAAGTAATATAGGTGGTAGATTAGTTAGGTGGGGAATGAGGGTGTTAAAGGAAGGGTTTGGGGTGTAGGGCGGTGGGTGTGAAGTATGGTAGGGGGAGTGGGGACGACAGAATATTTAAATAAAAATTACAATTCATTCTGTATAATGATGTTGTGAGCCTGAGAGAAGGTGAAAATGGGATACCACGAGTAACAGCATAGGGTTGTTAATTGTGACAGATCTCACAAACACACAGTGCCAAATGATGTCAAATTTGCTCCGTTGAAAAGAAATTTTTGGAGTAAACCAAGTCAGCTAAGGCAAATGTCAGTTTTTCCGAGTTGGCATTCGTGAGGCTCTCCTAATCGACAGAGCAATTACTTGCAGTTTTGATTGCTCCTCCATGTTGTCGTCCAATCCACAGCCTCTCTTCCACCTAAAAGTCAAAGTTAAGCTTTCACGACCAGAACCCGTTTGGTGGGGTTTTATGCTGGAGGGGCATTATGAATTGGTTCGGGTTGTCCGTCCTCCCTACGTACGTCGTCTTTCGTGCTATTTCCTCTGTATTATTGTAGACCGGCTTAATCCAATTTGAGATAACATTTTTCACCACAGAGTTACGACAACTCACGAAGAAATGTATTTAATGCATAATTAAGACGTCATAGGTGCTCGTGGTGTGGCAGCCATGTTGGAAAAGAGGAAAATATTTGGACCTTCTGTATTCATTGAAACTGTCCCATGAAAAAAATTGAAACTTCGCAGTGAAACTCTCCCATGGAAACAAGTGTGATTTTTTGGTATCATAGTGGCTTGTTATGACGTCATAGATTGCATTAGTCGCACGACTTATTCCGATATATGAACATTTTTTGAGGGTCAGCTTGAGTAATATGCATGGGAAAAATAATTGATGAATCATGGTATGTGGTTAGGCACCATATTGTTTTTAACATAAAAACCTTCAACACTCTCTTCTCTGAAACGGCAAACAGATCGAGGCGAAATTTACAGTTATAAATCATTCATGATGAACAAAAAGTTTCAACATTTGGATGTATCAAGTCACATGGTTTGGCATAGCCATCTTGGATTGAAGAAAGTTTTTTAAAAAATAAATCTTTCTCTGAATACCAGCTATCAATCGACGTGAAACAGCACAAATATGATCTTTGTAGTCATGTAAGCTTTTAATTTTTAATTTCAACCTGAATCGGACAATCATGGTCTGGCATCCAGAATCATTTTCTATTTGAATCTGGGTTCAGGGATTTCAATAAACTTGGTACAAGTATTTATAATGATATAATAATGGGCAAGAGGCATATTTGGCATGTCCAACATTGAGAGTGCGTCAGTTCTGTAAATTTTCGTCTCTGTGTCTTTGCATTACAATAAAAATTTCATGAATAAATCGTGATTGTTGTCGATATTTGTTGAATCATTTGTGTGCAGCTTGGCGTTCTCTGGATAGCCGGAGCTACGTCCAGTTGAGGTTATAAATTTGGTCATCGGTTTGTCTATTTTTTCCAAAAAGTTTGTCCTTTCTGCTTTCAAATACGGTATCTTCCCATCACTTCAAAAAAAAAAGGAAGAAAACTCACAAAAACTTTCACTATGCCACAATCTTAATCTGCCTACCATGTACTTCCTGTAATCTCTCCTTTTCGCACATATCATTGTCTATTATCTTAATTGAAAAATGCTTCTTCCTCTTCTTAAAGCTTTCGAAACCTAATGAAAATGCCTAATCTTTATTCTCTCTGGAATGAGCAGCAATGTTTCATTACTCACATCTATCTTCATGTCTTTCTCCTTCCAAAGCATAAATATTGAAACCTGTTTCTCAAGAGCCGGTGGTCTGTCCATCAACTGGTTTTGACGCGCGACCATTCTCCATGTGGCCTTAAGCAACAATTCTTCCACCATTCATGATTTTATTTTAGAATATAAATATGGGTATCTATGAATCCCAGCTTGAGAGGTTGGCTTTGTACAATAATCAAGTCCACTTCAGACTTTTACAATATCAAACACTCTGTATCATTCCCTCTACATTCTACAAGCCACGTCCTTCCAACCATCACTACTCCCCCCCTACAATGCCCTCCTCTTTCAGCATCCTCCCTCATGTCTCTTTCTGATCCGCTCACTCCACTTCTCCAACTCTCACTCGCCACACTCAAGCTCCAATCACACCCCTTTCTTTCAGCTTCCCTCAACGCCTCCGCTATCCAAGCTTCCTCAACTCTCTCAAGCTTTCTCCACTCACGCACTTCCTTTCTTACTCCCTCACTCCCTATCCAAGCATCCTAACTCGCTTCCAAGTTCACATAACCCATCCTTTATAAGCTTTTAACTGAATCTTCTCAAGGACGTCCCTGATCTTTTATCTTCCTGGCTATTGTTCTCCTCCAGTTTGATGGACTGAACATCCTGCCGGCGGAATTGCTCTTTAATCAAGAACCTTTCCTCATCTCATGTCCTACCTCTTTCAACCTCCAAACCCGAGTATATTTGGCTGCGACTCCCGTCCTTCCACCGTTGCTTTCTGTGGTGAGATCTAACAAACTTGATGGACTAATCTACCCTATCTCTCTCTCTCTCTCTCTGACAAAATGACCATTTTAACATCATCCAAATTCATATTGGGTATAAATTATTTTGCGGTGATTTCTTTCATCATGGGGATTTCAATTGCCTGGTGTAGCACCGTTTCTCACTCAGTTCATGGCACATCAGCAAGGAATTTCTGTGACATCATGGAACTGAATCAATGGGAACTGTCCCACTGGATTTCTCAGTGCAAATCCTCTTTCTGGACTTGTGAGACCATACTTCCCTTATGTCTTCTGCTTAATCAGTTTTAATGGTTATCTATCATTTGCTGTGAGTCAAGATATCTCTGCTATTCTCAGAAACTGCCAATGCACGAGTCTTGCAGTTTTCATATCAGGCAAATTTCACAGGGACGCATAGCACATCTCTCTCAGGAATGGTTCCATATCGACTGCCCCTATATTAACCACTGAAAATTCTCACTCAAAATGCTCTATTATGCACATTTATCCTCATTCGTCTTCAGTTATCCACCCTTCTCACCATGGTAACTGATCCTGTGTGGGGTAGTTTGCCTGCTTTCTTTGCCTTATCTCCGGAAGGCAAATCCGTACTGAAGGCAATCTCAGTGTCATTCAAGCCTGCAACAAGTGTGTGTGCATACACTTTCTCAAAGAGCCAGAAACATGTATTCAACTTAAGATTGAATTTCAAACTTTTGTAGTGAATATTGTGGGCTTCAACTGATCTTTCATCTACTCTCCTGTCAATCTGGGGTGCCCCAAAGGCAGCGGTTTCTGGGCTAATCTATTCCTGATTTTCATTAATGATCTCTCTATTCTCTGAAAACACATTATTTGTTGCATGATACTCACCTCTGTCATAATCTCATCCTTCAACAGGCATGGCTGCAACTATTCTCTCTCAAGACTTTTACACATTCATAAGCTTGGTCGAACTTGGAATATGTTTTTTCAATCAAGCATCTCTTATCCTCACTCTCCGAAAGCAACCATTCTGGCATCCTCCCCGCCCCCACCATCCTCCACAATTACACTTTCAGTTGCTCCAAGCTAGTTACACTGGGACTATCCTTGTCACACAGAGTCATTGCTTGTGGCACACGAACTTCTCCTGCAAGGCTTCAACGCAGCTTGATGGGGGTCTGCTCTGCTTGTGGCTGGTTCCCTGCCTCAATCTTATAGGCTTGACGTCAGGAAACCAAGGCTTAAAATTTTTGGACTCCGACGATGTAAGTGTACTATGGTCTGTCACTTTCATCGCAGGTGATCTCTGTCTCTACCGACTCCTTCTGTCTTTGGCAAACCCTCTGCTCTTTCCATGCTTTGGTTCTTCCCTCCCAGATGTTTTGCAGGATGCACATGTCACATCAACCCCTTCTGGTGAAACTACTATATTTTAGTTCACTGCCACCTCAACTCATATTTTTCTTTCTGTTCCACTGTGGCATCAACTTTCCACATCCTCTTCAATCTCATTCTTCCTCAAGTCTTCAGACGATGTTCACACATCTAGATCAAGATCCCCCCCAATCAAAAACCAATGATTTTTCTATCCTTGCAACCCCACTCAAGCCTTTAGCTTCCAGGTTCCCAGTTTTTCCTTCTGGGCTTTTCCTTTGTATCCATCATTGTCCATCCATGCATGTTTCCTGCCCGCGCATTGTTGTGTCGTCTTCCCATCAACTTTGCTGCCGTTATTGACCTGCCCCTTTTCTTTTACGTTCTTATGTCTGATTGCGATTCAGTGTACTCTCTCTTCATGAGCCTTGATGTTTAACAAATAAAAAATTCAGAAAAGACATGGTTGTGCTCTCCTACTCCTCCAAGGTGGTGCTTTGTCATTCTTAAAAACTTGCTCTTTTGCATCAAACTATTGCTTTCTTCGATTCCTATCAGTGTAATTTCCAAAGGCAAAATTTATCCATATTGGAGAGACGCGTCATATTGGTACATACGCATCACAAACTTACGGGAATTATGGTGAAGAGAACACACCCATGTTGGTAAACCAGCTTGCACTGATGGATCGAGTGTTATGTGACTATAACTATGGCCCTGCAGTTTTAGACGGTGGGAAAAATAAATTTGGATTTTATTTTACTATTTTTAAGATAATACATGGGTTTATCACGTGTACGCAACTAAGCCGATATCTTGCACATATTATAGTTTTGGTTTGTAAATAATAAGGTTTTCCCCTTTCATTCACAGGTTTCAGTTGTTTATACAAATAAAAAGGACAATAATAAATCATGAATCCCCCGAAAGCCGTTAACCTGAGTTCACATCTCAAGAACTATAAACTGTCTCTTGGTGTTTACAAGCAGGAACGAGGCACACTGAGTGTGGCGTTTTTCTTAATAGACATTAACTGAGTCCTGTCTGCTAGCATTAAGATAATGGACTTTGAAATCTAGTGTCTTTCCGAAATAGGTGTAGATATTGCAGCCCTAGCGCATATTCAAATCATCCATCACATCTGACAGGTATAAACCAGAAGAGGGTGTGCCCTTCAGTGTGTTCGTTAACCAAGTTTATGTGCAGTGCTCGCCAAGTGCTGAAGCCTCAAGCAAGCATTCCATCTGAAACGTTGATAAGAGATGGCTGGCTTGGACGATAGTTACTGCTTGGTAACTGAACACACCTGGTCATCCAATACAAGATTGTCATTATACATGGACATTTATCCCATAACAATCCTACAACTACCCATAAAGAGGGTATCTACTATTACCTCCCCACAGAAGTTGAGGAGGTTATGTTTTCAACCCTGTCTGTTTGTCTTGTATGTTTGTTGTTGGAAAACGATATTCAAAAAGCTGTGTATGATTTTGAACGAAAATTTGGTGACAGTTTGGTTATAGAAAGGACAAAACAATTCTATTTGGATAAGGGATCAAAATCCGATCTGGATATGAGAAATTATTCAATGATCTGTCACCATTAGAGAGATGGGACAAAACGATATATTGATGAATCTCAAAAGTTGTGATGGGTTTATACAAAACGAGATGGATGATTTTGTTAGGCAACAAGAAAACCCGATTAGATTTTGGGTTCAGTGTCTGATCCAAATTGGCCTATCAGGGGATACAAACGTAAATTGTTCAGCTGGTGGGGTATGGCTCTACCAGCCACCTGTTGTATTTTAATATTGGTCACTCAGTCTGTTTCAACATAAAATA
>CM068956.1:180027015-180043668 GCA_035128595.1 Eptatretus atami | reverse complement strand
GGGTTATAATGATCTGTCTGTCTTCCTTTGTTAATTGTCATTTTTCTCGTCATTATGATAGCAATATACTACTTCCTGCAGTGCAATATTGTCCAAATAATGCTTCAGAGTGTGTAGCCACACAGTCTGTTCCAACACTGCTTTTACACAGACAGAGGGTTTGTAACTAATCAACAAAAGTTATGACACAGTGTAGGAATTGTTTGCATCAACTTTCAAGGCTTATTTACTTCCATTGCTGCAGAACATCTGCAGTTGCTCACCCATTACTTCTTCCTGAAAAGGGCCTTTTAAAAACTCTGAAATTTACATATTTTCTAGTTTTGGTGACCTAACTTTTTTTTTAACCTCTGGCAGTTTACCGCTGAGCTTTGCAAACATTTCAGGTTATCACTGGATTGAACTGCTTGAATGTTCAGTAAAACTGAAAAATGGGGGTGTTCTAAACTTGACCGGTGGAAGTATGGATATTCCCTGTAATTTTCTTATCGATCGAAGAATTATAACTTTGACGAGAAATAAAATAAAAAGGCATGACTTTCATACTGACCCAAGTATTTATTTGTGTAGCATGAGTTCTTGCATCATAATAATACAAAAATCCCACCATCGTAACCCAACATCAAGGCAATAACATGGATAAAAGTCACATTTTATCCTAAAATTGTGGATCAAATCGATCTACAGGCATCATTTATTTAACAATACATGTATTAACCTGTCAAAGATGTTGTTATATACAAGTATCGAGGCTCATGGAAGAGCAAAAGATATAGAACTTGCATGAGAATTTAAAAGTTTTGTACAAATGATCTATCTCAAGTTTATGATGTTATATTTCTTTTCTGGCCTCTCAAGATAGCAAACCACTCAACTGTTCTTGTGACTGGTTCACAATGAGCCATTCGTTAAGCAGGTTTGCGGATGGCAGAACCCTCACAGCAGAACTAAAATCCAATAATGCAGACCAAGTGCCTGTTTTTGAGATGCCTGTTTCTTGTACATGTCATGATTACACTGCTTCCATCCATCCATCCATCCATCCATTGGGACCATACTCTGTGCAGAGCATTGGTGCTGCCTAAGCAGTCTCCTTAGCTATTGGGCACAATACTGGACAGGTCACCACTCCAGCACAGGATACCAGCAAGCTGCTCATTTTGCCGACCTTGGAAGGATGACAGGCAGAGTCAACCCCACCTGGTATTAATTCAACAGCCAAGTGGAATTGGAACTCAGGACCCTAGGAACCCAAGCCCACCACTTTAACCATTAAGCCAACACCAGGCATATTACACTGCTTCTGAAGGCATATTCTAAAATATTGGGTCAAAGGTACCCAGGATTCAAAGTTTCAGCCAGTATATTTATCCAGTAGAAATATACGAGGTCCGTCTAAAAAGTACCGGGACTGAGCCTGCTGTGTGCTCCACTTACAGAACTTGAATGAATGGGTTGCATCACAGTCTTTCGCAACATTCCAGCAATATATATGATTGGTGATGGTTGCTCAGGTTGACTGCACTCAAAACTCTCGCTCGCTCCGCATCTTTTAAACAGGTGGTGTTTGCAGTTGCTCTCACGCTCTCGCACAGATCGTCGGCTATCGAGTCGTGGCAGAGAGCCACATCTGAAAATTTCTTGCCAAAGCTTGGGCACAAACACATCCGAATCCTTCGCATGCACTGCAGCAGTCTACGAGGAAGAAAGGAAATCACATACCGTTTTTCATGCGCACAAGTGGTTCAAAGAAGGAGGGAGGAGGTTGAAGATCACACATTTCTGGAAGACCTTCAACGAGCAGAACGCGGGACAACATCGAGCGTGTGAAGCAGATGGTGCGTGCAGATCGTCCACTCATGGTGCGGATGATTGCTGAGGAACTTTCTCAACACAAGGACACTGTCTGGAGCATCATCACTGAAATCTCGAAATGTGCAAGGTGGTGCGCAAAGATGGTCCTCCAAGCTGTTGTCTGAGGACCAGTAACAGCAAGAGTCACTGTCTGTCAAGATTATCGAGCGCCTCGAGGACGCATCCAGACTGCTCCGAGGAGAGTCTATTCTGGGTAGAATCATGATATTCGAATCGATAACTCACAATATTTTGTACGACTCCAAATGGCTAGGATTGTCATCGTGGTAGGAAGCTTTATATGAAGTGCATGAGTTACCATGACAAGACGGATCGAGAAGTCTGCAGAGTAGTGCGGTGTGAAGTCGATAGGTCATGGTAGATTCATAATCTGCTGTTTCATATGGTGATCATAACGGCGATTTTGTTTGGTGCATCGTGTTTACCGGATATATATTTATAACTCACACGGGTAGGGACATTATTGCAAAGCAAATAAACGTCCTTGATCTTGTTTAACAGTCACTAAAGAAGGTGTACCGGGAAAGAACAATACTTTCACCATTAAAAATCATGAGATAAATATGAAATATCAAGCTTCCTTTTTGTATCCTTTTCCCACCTGTGTTTGAAGTAAGTGAAAGCAGTGTAATTGGGTCACAGTGATCATATCGATAGGTAAATGATGAGCGTAGGTGCTTTGACATGGTGATGTATTGACTCAGTTATTGAATAAATGCGTAAATGGTTTTGAAAAAAAAAAAGGTATTGAGTAAAACAAGCGTTTTCTAAATCTATCGATATGAGAAATGGAATGCCAGGACTGCATGAACCTAGAAAGACTACGCTGCCCGTGTACAACTGAAGGATAGTGGATCTGTGGGAAGAAATCGACATGGGAGGCTGTTATCGCACGACCATGAGTAGCAAAAGAGGCCCTGCTTTATGGTGCTCTCTGTCAGCAATATTGACAAGTTATTATGCGCCGGAGAAGAGGAAACGAACCAACCCATCTATTCCTCATCTTTTACTCAAATATCATATGCCTGTCTCTTGGCAAGCATTCGGGTTTATCTTTGATAGCCAGACTATGGGCTGTTGTCGCTTATTTGGTTCATCTATTACTCTCGCTGCTCAAGGGGTGATCATGGTGATCCCGGACTCTTACCTGGATTTGTGCGAGCAGAGTCAAAGGGCGTGACGCGGAACGGAGCTCGCGGAGCAGTCCAGAAGAAGCCCTTACGGGGTTAGCATGCGACAAGCGTGGGAAGAAGGAAGGTAGGGACAAGTGTGTGGAAGGAGTGGGGAGGGACGAGACTAATTTGAAGGGGAGCACAGACTGCTGTCTCGAAATAGAACCTTTTTTGAATAAATATTCTGTGAAAGTCAGTCATTATCTTTTGTTTTAGATTGTACTTATATAATAATTGGGTCGGCAATGAGCATACTGCGATATACATTAAACTAATGTATTAGACATACGAAGATATGCGCAGTACTAGTAGGATGTCCTATCAAGTAACTATCAGACATAAAATAATCGCGCTCCGCTGGCTTTAGGGGGGCATTCCACCGCAATGCACCTGCTCCTATAAGGGCTGGAACTCATTTATGACAGGGGTCAATATTCCACGAATATAAATAGCTATTTGGTTTATTACATAATTTCTGCATAATATGCATGAGGTATGGTAGTGATTGGAACTTTTGGAAAGTTATGGCGAGTAGCGACATAGAATGGACCCATCATGCGGGACTGTTTAGTAGCTGAAGCGGTAATTGCGCAATGTGTAGAGGCGAAGTATCTATTTTTGCACTCTAATTGGGTCTAGGGCAGTAGTATAAGATAGAAGATTCATTGAATCAGAGATATATCTATCTGCGAAGGATGTACTTTCTTGATGGAAATAGTGAGGCTAAGTTGCTGATTGAGATGTTCTACTGAAGTAGGACTGAAGACGGGGTTGAAGATAGGGATAGGTGATGACAGGATTGCCTATCCAAATAGTGTGGGTAGAGCGGCTTTCTCACATAAATGAACATCAGTGAGTCTGTATTGGCTTCCATAAAGAGTATTATTAGAGGTCAACTGCAAACAGAATATAACTATTGCTCTATTTCATAGATATAATGAGGATGAAACGTTAGAATGACAGGAAATTCTTGTGTGCCACGTAGTCTTCTGGGCATCTCGTTCAGGCTTGTCAAAAAATTTATATATAGAGTTTTACGAAAAAAATGAGGTATGGTACTAAGTAGAGTTGGTATGATAAATTAATCAATTTAATCAATAGACGATTAGAACTTATGCGATGTTCACTGGCGAGAATATGATCGTGAGCTACTCAAAAATCTCTACGCATTATGTAACAATTCCGGACTACATGGCATATGCATTTGATGGTGCTTCCTTATTCGTGCATTACTAGGCGAAGTGCATCTGAGCACACTGACACAACAGAGACGCACACGCACCACTAAGCACACACATCACACATCACATCTCACTATGATTCAGGAAACACACACAATGACACAACTCATAGGCACACATCACTGCACTCTACATATGACTGTGCTCCACACACACCATGAGAATATACGGTGTTACCAAATCGACTGGACTACGAGTTTAAGGATGGTTAAAGTATTTATACATCCACCGGCAACTCTTAGGATATGATCGTCAAGGCGTAGGATACAGCTGAACTACTGAGCATGTTAAAGAGTCAAAATCTTCACGCTTAATGGCCACATTGAAGTTGAGGCGTTGCGAGTGAGAAATTCGAGACTGGCGTTAGTGACTCTCGAATGAACACAGACTTTAGGCTAGACTCTAAGGAGAAAACACCAGGCTTGAAAATTGTAGTTTTAGTTTATTTTAGACAGACTACAGTACATGATGAACATTAGGTAATGCAGCAATTATAGACATGTGGTAGACGAGCGCGCGACTGATTATTACTAATATTTATAAAATGGATTTCCATCTCGCGTGGTTTCATAGCTCAGCTTTGAATATCCATGGAAATCCATTGGCGAGGCATAAACTGCCATATGACTTGGGACAGCGCTCTGTTGTCTCACATGTTGTTTTGGGTTGCTGCCTGAAGCATCCATTGTACTAACTTGAGATGCTATGTTGGCACAATCCTGGTGTACGGGTTTTAATCTCACCTCTGGGATTCATTATCTGGTAATGATATAAATCAAATGATAATTATATTATTGAACACAATTGCTCTGCTTACAGATACAGTCTGCCCTAATCTGATCTATCAGCCCTTGGTACAAGCATACTGTGTTTCAGATTGGCCATGCGAAAGGAACTTGATAGTGAGAGTTGTTAGAAATGTATATTTCATAACTATGGTCAGAATATTGTAGATTTGCTGTTTGTTTACAGCCAAGACTAAGTAATGTATATAGAGGAGATTCATATAGGGGATTTTTTGGGCCGTATATCTCTAGTGAACTTCGATCAGCAGCACTATGAGTGATTTGTGTAGGTTGTGTGGGTTATTTTTTTCTCGAGATGTGTGTGAGCGGTTGAGTTAGATATAATCGCACCCATGTGATGTCGTTTCTATTTGGAAGAAGACTTTATATCTTTAGAAGAGATCATATTATTAAAAAAGTCTAACTCATCTTAATGGGATCTACGCACTTGATTGACTGCCTCATTCAGTCTATTATAACGAGGTAACTAAGCACAGAAACAACGGATGGGAAGGCAGTGTAAACATCTATGTAGCTTGTCCAATGAATGGCTGCAAGAATAGAGTGCGCACTTTAGTTGCATGCAAACTATGAAATGCTGGCTCGCATGTATACAGTGGGTTCCTTTACGATGTCAAGACACGCGATATATTGGGGTCCAATGTTGAATAGGCGCCACCAATAGATCGCTGGCACAACATTGGGAACTCATCAGGAAACAACCGACTCAGATCTAAAGTTAAGGGGCAGTCGTAAGTTTACTCATTAAATAATACTCTTTGTGGGTGGATTATGATCATAAGTCTAGTATAGATATAGTCTGTTTTTATCTTCCATATTTACTGCGGTACAGTGACTGTAGGTATCTATAGAATAACTGACGCTTTGGTGTGGACTGTGTCTCATGAGATCGGGGGAGTGCTCGTCACACTCCACATGTTTCGATACCCCCGATCAACAATCATTGTCCTTCTGGTTGAATGGTTTGCATTAGCGGAAACATTCCATCACTGGTGGGAAGGATCGATGTAGTCGGTTGTAATCTTTTGTGCACGATTAATGATGCTGCGTTTCATATAACGCCTCATAGCAACCATGATATGAGAATAAATTCTTCGCAAGCACATAGGCACGAATGTGTCGCCAACTTCGATCTCGAGACGTCTATATATACATAGTGAGAAGTAATGAAGATGATGGACCTAGCAAGAGTTGCTGAGAAGCATATACGGTACTTTTGGAGTATGTAGAATTAATATATATACGAATATAATCTTTCGTGAAGCGAGATTACTTATTCTTAAAATAAGTTAGCCATGATGATAGCTTCACAATACGCTCACGTAGTGGCTGGGGAACTGCTGTTTTGGATATTTAATAAAAGGTCATCTAAAAAGTAACGGGAGCTGACCTGCTCCACTTAACAAACTTGAATTGAACGGGTGCGTCAACAGTTTCACAGAATACAGGTACTCAATCTTTTGAATATAACACTATTTGTGACATGGTGTTTGAAGACATAGCACTATCATACTAGTGATAGAGTGTGATAATTGTCATAATATGGTCATAGGCTTTAGAACACTTCGTCAAGTCGTGCTGATCTAGCGTTCTGCGATCTTATCACGTCAATCGCAGTCGTGGGGGAAGGTATGCCAGGAGATCGAACACTATCTATAGAATAGGTACTTTGGTTGCCATAGCTACCTTTCTCAAAGACTCATCTGGATCAAACTAGCACCTTCTCTTGTAAGAACTTTTCTGGTGCATCTCTCCTTAGCGCACACGAGACTTGTCTCACTCTCTGTACGTGGCGCGGAATGAGTCATCAAATGTTGTCACATACCATCGTGCATCATTGTGTTGAATGAGCTGACAAGCTTGTGGGAGGCAGGAGTTGTTTCACACTGGAGGAACGGAGGTTAGCTTGTTAGGGCCGATCTCCACTGGAATTGGGTCGAGAAAGACCTCTAACACATGATGAGGGGTCAGTAACTCGAAGTCTTCCGAGAAGGCAACACACTGACACAAGATGCTGTAACTACTCAGGGAGGCAGGATTGCGATAGCAGCTCTTTCTGCAATGAGTCCGAACGACTGGCTGCATATGAATGAACCTCTCGTGCTTCTGAGCTCAACTTCCAATTCAATACAGATAGGGTCTATGCAAACTCTGTGTGTGTAGTGATTTCATCCCATAACACTCGTATACAATATCAATCTGAGATGGGCACTTGCTGACCGCTGTGTGGCACGCATGAAAGGCATAGAGTAGGACCTAAACTCGATCTATATGCATGCAAATCTTGTTTGTGTCATATTTCACGAGGGGCATATATCACTGACCACATAGACAAGAAGTCAGCAGTGCTGATCAAGGTACCCCTGACTACTGTTGTCTATTTTTGTAGCATGACAAGGGGGAGAGGACGAGCTTTCGCTAGCTCAAAGACCATTGCTCTTGAGCTTCTTTGTCGAGAGCGATGCACGTTGGTATTGACTGGGTGGTACCAAGAATAACGGATGGCTGATCTATTTGCTCTGTAGCTCACCTCGTACTTCTGATTCGTACCTCACGAGATATCTTTCTGCCTAACGGGGATAGATGAACCAGATCAGTGGGTATAGGGGATACTCGTGAGCCACATCTATACACCACTGACAAGAACAAAGGGTGCCAAGGACATAGGGATAGCATGGGACTTCAGACGTGGATCCAATCATGCTCATTGTCCACCAATTTATATATTCGAGTTATATCAGAAGCCATCGGATCTAGTACATATATATCTTCTCTCTCTCACATCTGAGCAGGTTCTATTTATACCAGCAATCATCATTTGGTTTCGACGGGGTCTAACAGTGAATCTGGTATTGCGCTGCTTCCTGCGTTATCTCTGTGCAACAACAAATGAATGAGAGATTCTTCCGCGAATGCAGGACTGATAGTGCACATGTAAAGATTAGCTTTAGAACTTGTGTGGGTTTGACAAGTCATCATAGGACCGAGCGGATTTACTTGGGGAGAACTAACGCCTGTTGTGCAGGACATCCTAATCGCGGAAAATACATCATCTGCTGAATCGGTATCCAAAGACCTAAGCTCACCCACCTCATGCTACACACATCTTCGTCTCACATGTGCTCGTGTAAGCATGGTGTGGCCTTAATTTGGAGTTTCCTCTTGACATTCCCTCACTTTCCTGTCCAGGCTGTAGTTGGTTTTCTGCGCGGAGGGCAGACGTTTCGGCGATACCTTCTTGTAGCATTATCTTTCCTGGCTTTCATCACAGTGTACTCACATACGGACGAGGCTCTCTGGTATAGTGCATTCTCTTACTCTCTTTAGCTTGACTAGATGCTACAAGGGGATGCACTCTAGCATGGGGAACACTCGATGTCTTTCCGATCGCTGGCACGCAGGCCCACTAATAAAAGTGGCGCTTGATGATGGGAGCGTCCTTTATGAGCTCACAAGACAGATAGCTTAGACTATATACGCGGGTTAGACATCTGAAACACTGCGACAGCATGGGTGAGAACGATAGTATTTACGCGTGCTCGGGAAGAGACGTTGTACACACTGGAGGGAAATATTTTGCACACGGAATGCGTGAGTTTCTCGCTCGTGATTAATAGGATATATTTTGTATATGACACTAACTTTTTCGTAGGTCAGTCAACTTGTCTCCTTCAATTTTAGGTACGGCCTTCGTGTAGAAGATGAATTTATACTTTGTATTTCAAGTATCCTCGTCTAGTTCCTCATTTTGTGACCAATGGCTATCTCTCGCGATGGGAAATGGGTAGACCATTCTCCCTAATACTCTGTCCTCCGAAGGGAACAGTACAGCAAGAACAAAGTAGAGCATCTCGTACCAGTGTGCGCAACCAGTTCGCTTTCCCTCGGCCCCCCATAAGAAGCGTAACATCTTGATTCCCAACATCACCCAAAAGCATAGGAATGGTGCATACCGAGCCTGCTGGAAGATATGCTACTAAAAAAACCTGCTCGGAGATCCTAGGCTAGCTATCTGTTACTTGGTCTGTTCGCTAGTTTCTGGTGCCTTCAACACTGTGAGACGAAGTGCATTTTAAGTGATCAATTTTGAAATCTCCACTGTGGCATCGCTCTTTTACGAGAGTGTTAGTTTGACTGTGGAAGGGTATGATCTCTTGCTAGGTGGGATTGCACAAACTCTCTTCCACCAGCAATCTGCTTTAACAGAAAAAAGAATAGCGTGGGGGCGGAGGACAGGGCGAAAGCAAAAAAGAAATATAAGAAGTGACTCGAGATAACCGCGTGATCGGTGGTCTATACATCACTTCTGTAGACTGGATAACTCAATCTCTCAACGCGCTATCCTCTTAACTTCTAGTTCTAGTGCCTCGCCCTGGGTGCATACTCAGTCATGGAATGCCGCAGTGATAGATAGAGAGAGTTTGACCAGCGGATTAGTGTTGTCTGTTCCCGAGCGTGAATGCCAGGCAGGGTACCTGGCACAAATGCACACCTCCGACCTTGCTGGTGTTAAGCAACTGACCCTGGATCGTGCAGGCTATGCTGCACATTGCTGACTATTATTCAGCAGTGCCTCGCTTTCCATTTCACTCTTTTCTTCTTCTTGTCTCGCCCGCTTGGATAATTTGCAGAAACACTTCTTCACTGCTTTGTATCGACTCTATCGCTTCTTACGGCTTCAAATTTGGAAATGAGCCACTGTTCACCAATCTCTCGGGTTCCTCTTCACTGTGGCTCTTCCTTGGATCGCTCGTATTCTGCGCTCACTAATTGAATCTTCTCTGTGTCTCCCCCACATACCTCTCAGCCACATGTGTTATGCGTTAAACCACAATCTGTGTCTTTATCTATCGCCCCGTTACTCGGCCTTTCCCCCCACCACCACACGCCTCTCTCAATCTAAAACCTGACTATTACTTCCTTCTGAGAATACGCCGGTTGTCTCTCTTGTATCCTGCCCCACGAATGTCTCGTGTATTCCCCGCCAGATTCGCCTTCCTCACTTCCACCGTCTGTCGGTGTCCTAGCTTCTCTGTTCCCGTAAGTTATCTATAGCTGCCTCATTAGACATGCGCCCATCTTTCTCCCAAAGCATGTGTGGCGGCATAACCATGTAGCCTTCACTGTCGCATGGATGCACCCTCTCATATCGTTGTTGCTTGTGTGTGAGTACTGCCTAGTTAGATCTGCTAGTGGTGCTCAGAAGGACTGTTATTGAAGGGATAAAAATAGTTTCTCGAGTATATTGTCATAAAAGTGGGGAAGCACGCAATGACGCGCGGAAGAGGAGACAGAGATATGGTGTCACCATAAAATGACACTGGACGGTAGCTGGCTTTGTGGTAGATGGTCGCAGATTGGTGCAAAATTGATGGGTATTGCGACTCTCATGCTCTCAGCAACTTTGATCCTGTCAGACGATATTACACATACCTTAATCTTCGTCTCGGCATGTTAGATTGGGTGGGTGGCAAGTAGGATGACCTGTATGGCTTAATCTTTCTGAGAATAATTAACCCCCTCCCCACACGTCTTCTCTCTAACAAGTACATATAGCTATTAGGATATACCTGGGATTCATAGGTTGTATTGGTATATATATATAAATACTTATTTGAACCTATTGGCAGCACCGACAAAATATAAAAAAATACCAATGGTTCAATTTCAGGCTGTAGACACCCCTATATGTGTTCCAGGCTGCTGATATGATTTCCAAACAGCTGGTTGAGCAGTCGATGGTTCCTGGGCAGTGTGCGGGTGGTGGCACTGTCTGCATGACGTACAAGTCTGAGTTGATTTGGAGATGGTCGTTGACAAGATCAGATGGAATCAGCATTAGACTCTTGGCGTCACTTGCTGTTGGTGTCACACTTACATGGTGTTCTGATAAAAATTGGTCCCAGAATACATTGGCATTCATGCACGAAGAATATGGACTTGAGGCCTTGAGAGCTCTCAGACACCTCTCAGGAGGCTGCAGAACGCAAGAAGATGTTGTTTGTTGGTTGTTTGTAGCTCCATTCAATGGAAGTGTGCTTCATCATTGAACCGCAAGGAGTTGATACCAATTTGGTACAATTCCATTCGTCCGACGAATGACACATTGTTACTATATCTGCTTGCCTGTCAATTAAAGTTAGTTCATGCTTACAGATTGAATGTAGGGGTGAGTTAGAGTTCAGAAGTGAGAATGTTCCAGCCAGATGAGGCTGAGATGCGCCAGTTTTTAAGGAAACCGCTGTGGGATTTCTTAGGGTCTTTTCGGAGAGAGAATTTTCACACAAGATGAATGTTCTCTTGGTCCTTGTAATGTTGGTGGGTGGCCCTGTTGCTTTATTTTTGATTTTCCCCGCTTCATGTTGCATTGGAGTGCCTCAAAACTTGCTGATGCTGCCGCATTTGAAGGTTCTATATGAGGTGTAACATGTAATTAAATGACAATATTGTCGGCAACACTGCATGTAGATTTTGTCTAACCACAAAGTAGGGGGATTTTCACTTTTTTGTTCGACTGTGAAAAACGATAGTTGACGTGGCGGTCCTTTGATGAGTTTTTGGAAATGGCATGCACTGCCACCTTTTATCCTGCAAGAGAGAGGGGTAATAGGCATAGAAACGAAGAATATAGGCTGCTCAAATAGTCCACTTTTGTTGAAACATGACACTGTAGATCATATGTAGTTTTATTTTCATTGGAAAGTTATTTCCATCTAAATTTTTATATAGTGGATGAAATCTAGGATTGCTTCGTGCTCACCAATAAGGCTGTTTTGGTGGTCTGCAGTTTTTTTTCACACGGCTTTCCCATCGCCTCTTCACCAAGTAACTCTGTGCTCCTCTTGTGCACTTTCGCACAGAAAGGCCTTTCCTTGTTAACCTTCCCCAAATCGCAACTCGAATTTTTGCTCACTCAAATTAAGCAAGTAAACGAACTAATGCTAAACAACCTCGATGTTAGCATCGACTCGATGCTTATAGCCTGCGCTCATTCACTGTGCCATCTTCGCTGAGTCACTCTCTCAGTCGTCCCATAGGAAATTTAAGTCTGCTGCCAACTGCCACTCATGGCTCTCCCATTTTTAAAACGTTGAGATTTATGCACTGTGAGACCATGCTTCCACAATTATACGGCCCCTAATTCTCTCCTTCTGCTCTGATAGATTGGTTGTTGTTGGTCGCCATGTTTCCTTTGGCCCGTTTTGGTCTGTTGATCATTGTATCCATATCTTTTGAGCACGGTCAACTTGGATGCTTTTTTTTTCTCCAAGATTTGCGATCTATGATTGGCTTGGTGTATTAAATTGAACAAGCTAGCAGTTGATGTGTAAAACTCAACTTACATTGATGAACAACAATTTTCAAATCCATGGATTCTTCCAAACTGCTGGGGGAATGTCTGTGAAAAGGCAATGACAAAGAAACGCGCTCTTTAGATTTTTTTTCCTACCTAAAGTTAAGTTGTCTAATTTCATGTGCTGCTAATACTGGATACTGCTAACTGATTATTGGCTGATATATATATATATAATTATATATATATATAATATTATATATATATATGATATCAGTATGTATATTATATACAGTATGTAATTATATACGTGTATATATATAAAAGTGTATATATCATATGTATATAGATCAGTATATTTATATATTATATATATATATATTATAATATTATTAAGTATGCATTATATAATCCAGTATATATACTTTTCATTTAATCAGTATATAATATTATTATATTTATACTGGTATATAATATATAATTTATTATATTTATAAACTGTATATATATATATAATATATTACTGTATATATAATATATAGATAATAGAAATATATATATATTCAGTAATTAATATTAGATATAATATATAGATAATAATATATATTTATATGTTACAGCATTGATAAATCTTCAAAAATATAGAGAGATAGATAAGGATGAAATGTTGGAGAATAGAGAGAATGGTTGGGTGGGGAAAAAGAAAACAAGGTGAATTAGATTTTATGTATTAGGTGTAAATACAGATCTGGCCTATCATTAGGATACAAACATAAATGTTCGAACTGGCGAGGATGGGCTCATGACTGCTGTTATATGTATATGGCTTGTCGTGTGCAGTGTGGTGCTGGTGTATATTTTCTGGAATTAGCGCTTGCGCTGAAGGCAGTGCGCACTATTACAGTAGATGGTACTCATTTCGCAACCTTGGAAGATGACAAGTTGAGAATATAATAATAGATAGATATAAAATTCAATGAAAACGAGTGATGAAACCAAAGACCTGAGATCTTAGACAGCACTCTTATCCACTAAAGCAAACAGTTTGGGCTATTATTTATGTGATACAAAGCAATTCCATGCTCCTCTGTTCTCTGTCCATAACATATCTGCGTATTCGTATTCGATTCCAACTGCTCCCACTCTATTGCCATGCTGCATGCACAATTTGCACAGAAAGCGAAACAGTTTATGAACGGTGATAATAATCTCTCTAGCGGAAATAATAAACAACACTTGCAAAACTCCAGGTCTCCTATGATAGAATCATAATTTATTTTATTTTGTTTTTTTACATTTCTTAACTTCTTCCCCCCCCACCCAGCTCCATTATTACCTTCCGTGGTGGTGCAATGCGTGCAAACATCAGCAGGCGAGCCACCACAGAGGTCCACTTGAGGCCCCGTCTACTTAAATAGAAATCAAGTCGAAGAGCATTCAAGATTGTTGTCTGCGGAAAGTTAATTGTGACGCCAACATAAAGTTTGAAAGACTTTAGATGAGATCAAGTTTCCCTTTGCGCCAATAAATGTTTTCCATCGACATCTAACACCAAAAACTCAACCACACTTTCTCACATTATAATATCGTTCACAAGGACATTGATTGAAACCCAGCAACTAACACACTTGGCCTATAAATGAAAATACTGAAATTATTGCCATCGATATACTCACCGCGACATGCCACTCAGCCCAGCGCCGTGAGACAGGTCGGTCCCTTAATTCCTCTGCTGTTCCAAAGTTTGCTTCTATATTATCCGGTTTAGAACGATTGTTTCTTGCGTGTGACACGCATGATCAGCTATTGTTGATATATGCTGGCTCCAGTAAGTAAAAGATTTTGCTTTTCATTGCTGATAGCACTCTAGCAAGGTTTTAAGACATTCTCTGGGAAACAAGTCGATCCTGATCTGACAGCCTTCAGGTTTGGGCCAAAAATAATGCAAACCTTGGTCTCCAGCATCCTAGTATCGTTTACAAGTTGACTTGAACTCAAACCGAACCCTTTTGACACTAGTCAGGGTCCATATCAGTTTAACTCGATGTTGCTTTTTCTTTTAACTCGTCTAATCTTTTATCCCTTTATTGTTTAGGCTAATTATTGTTTGTTATTAATTATAGATTGCATATAGAAATATCGACTTAACTCAAATTGGATGTACTCATTACAATTTATTTCATGTGGTGTATTAACTTTTTTATATATATGATCAATATATTTCTGTTAATTTTCTTTTCATGGATGTAATTTCATTCAATTTACGTGCTGTTGGATACGAGAGATTGATAAAGTATATATTTATTATTATTATTATTATTATTTACCAATTTAAAACCAATCCAGTCAAGTTTCGATATGCAGATTTCGTTTTCGTGGCGTCTTCAAGATTAAAATCGAGGCGATGATGCATCTCCTGTGAGCAAGATATCACTCAAGGAATCCCATGAGAATTCATGATAGATAAAAAATGACGCGACTATCATTCTGATGGTAAATAGTCGTTCAAGTGATTCAGAAAAGATCTCACATGGGTCAAGATGCGGACTTTAAATAAATACTGAATGTCATACATAGATGTATTAAATATTAATATATCATTATAATATTATTCCAAGCGTAATTGTTTGTTACTTGAAAATTCTAATAAACATTATATACTTTAGTGGATGTCGTATATTTCAGAATAATATATTTTTAATCATAATTAAAAATTTTATTTATATTTCTTAATATTACTATTTAACTTTAAAATATAGATATTTCAGTTTAATATAGAGATATTATTATAATTGATAATATTATTTATTATTATCCAGACAATATTAAAGAATTTAAATAAATAAAAATTATAAAAATTATATTTATAAAATATGTTTTTAATTAACTTTCTATTATACTTTTTTTTTTACTACATTGATTATATTTATTAAAGGATAATATATATATATAATATATATATTGTTGTGGATCTCCACCCGCTCGCCTGCGAGCACACGTTTTAGTAATCGGTGGCATGCACCACCGGACGGGCAATCCTAGTCGCAGCTTTCGGATCACGCCGAAATCCAGCAATACGGGTGGTGTTTTTTAACCACACCGGTAAATCAGCCAACTCTCTGTTCCACGGCAACGGGTCCGAATCGCCGAATTGTCCTTTACCTAGATATTGGCGCGCAAAGAAATGCCGGGGATTTACACCTCGACGGGACCGTACGGAATACGAGGCCGCTGTAACGCAGCTCGCGCCGTTTGCGAATTTGCCGAGCGGTGTATCATCGCCAAGCCCGTCGGATCCGATTACTTTTATCGGCTATTTTTAAAAAGCCAGCTAATATTTCCGCTCGTAAATACAGCAGCTCAATGGAGGAAGGGACCGCAACGAGCAGGTGAACATTCAAACAAATGACAATTTATTTGTCACGTATGCCATGCAATGAAGCAATGCAGATATACAAGCACGAAGCAATGAATGAATGGGGTCAAGGGACAAGACATGAGCAAACAAAGACTCCAGCCGTACTCTATTTATTTGTAAACAACACAATCACTTAATCACAATTCTACTTAGGCAGGCACCACCACTTTCCCTACAAGAAAAACCCAGGAAAGGAAAGGGCGAAAGGACCCATAGGCCTTTAATGTTTCGCAGAGTTTTGGAGACCGATAAGGAGCTCCGTGAGACCGGGGCTGGTTACCTGCCCCCCTCCGTGGTGACTCGCTGGGCGACCCTGATGTTCGCGATGACTAGGTGGTTGGTGAATGGCGACTCGGTTGTCCCAGGCCTTTTGCTCGTAGCGGCCTGGTTCGATCGGAGCCTATCAGACGCCTCAAAGGAATGAACGGGCTTTTGGCTCTTTCAGAGTTGATGCTCTTTTACGAGCCCGCCCGTTCCTTCCCGTCGTCCCGTTTCCGCTGGCTGGCACTTCTCTCCCGGCCCGTCACCACCGCCCACAGTTCGGCACGGTATCTGCAGGCTTGGCTGCGCTCCAATGGGGGCGGGCTTTCACTGCGCTCCGATGACCCCGCTGCCTCCACTGTGGTTAAGCTCAAACCTTGGCGCTCTCCACCCCGACTCCAGACAGACTTTGAACCCCGACAGACTGCTCGCTGGCGTCCAACGCGCCTTTTATGGGGTTGGGGTGGGGGGGTGGGTTTGATCTCACCACCTTCAACCTTTCACCCCGCTGGCTCCGCCCTTTTGTGTTTTCGATCGATCTCTGTCGGGCCAAACGCGGAGAAGAGAGGACGTTGTGGAAATCAAT
>CM068956.1:179999851-180020951 GCA_035128595.1 Eptatretus atami | reverse complement strand
ATGCAAAAAAAGTTCAGTGATTGATGGAAAGCATACACCATGCCATTTTCAAATCACTCTTACTGCTTGTAATTGACATCTTCAATATGTGCTCATCTCTGTTCTAGCAAGCTTTGATCCTGACTCAGAAATTCTCCACAACTCATCTGCATGTAGCTGGAGTGGGTGGAGTAGGAGCCTGATGGTAGTCCTCCACCTCCTGCTTTAGGACATCCAGGGTTCAAGGTTTGTTGGCATAAACTTGACCCTTGGCAGCACCCCAAAATAAAAAAAATCCAATGGATTCAATTTCAGGCTGTGAGACACCCACTCATATGCTGTTCCCAGGCTGCTGATATGATTTCCAAACAGCTGGTTGAGCAAGTCGATGGTTCACCTGCAGTGTGCGGTGGTGCACTGTCCTGCATGAACCGTACAAGTCTGAGTTGATTTGGAGATGGTCGTTGAACAAGATCAGCATGGAATCAGCATTAGACCTCGCAGTACCACTTGCTGTTGGCTGTCACCACCTTACCATGGTGTCCTCGAACAAATATGGTCCCAGCATACCCCATCTGGCATTCAATGCACAGAAGCAATTGGACTTGAAGCCCTTGAGAGACATCTCAGACACCTCCTCAGGAGGCTCAGCAACCAAGAAGATGTTGTTGTGGTTGTTTGTAGCTCCATTCAAATGGAAGTGTGCTTCATCATTGAACCCCAAGGAGTTGATCCAATTTGGGTACCTTTCCATTCAGTCACTGAACGAATCACACATTGTTACTCTGCTTGCCATGTCATTAAAAGTTAGTTCATGCCTTACAGATATGATGTAGGGGTAGAGTTTGAGTTCAGAAGTGAGAATGTTCCACACAGATGAGGCTGAGATCGCCAGTTCTTGGGAACACCGACTGTGGGATTTCTTAGGTCTTTCGAGAGCAGAATTTCTCACAAGATCAATGTTCCCTTGGTCCTTGGTAATAGTTGGTGGGTGGCCACTGTTGCCTTTATTTTGATTTTCCACGCTTCCATGTGCTTGGAAGTGCTCCACAACTGCTGAATGCTCCCATTTGAAGGTTCATTATGGGTGTAAACATTGTAATACTGACAATATTGTCGGCACACCTGCATGTAGGATTTTGTCTAAAACCACAAAGTCACGATTTTCACTTTTTGTTCCACTGTGAAAACCATAGTTGACGTAGGGTCCTTCTGATGACTTTTTGGAAATGGCATACCACTGCCACCATTGTATCCTGCAAGAGAGAGGGGTATAGCAATAGAAACGACAGAATATCAGGCTGCTCAAATAGTCCACTTTTGTTGAAACACCCTGTAGATCATTGGCAAGTTTTTTTTCATTGGAAAGTTTATTCCATCACTTTGTGGATGAATCTCAGGATCTGCTTCGTGCTCACCATAGGCTGTTTGGTGGTCTGCAGTTTTTTTCCAGGCTTTCCCCTCCTGCCCTCTCACCTCTCTACCCAGCTCCTGTGCCTCCATCTTGTGCACTTTCTGCCAGAAACCCTTTCCTTGTAACCTTCCCCAAATCCAAACTCGATGCTCACCAACATTAACAAGTAAACCAACTCAATGCTTAAACCCAACTCGATGTTAAGCTCACCAACTCGATGCTTATACCCCTCTCATCACCTGTGAAACCATCTTCCTGAGTCCACTCTCTCCAGCTCGTCCCAATAGGATTTGAAGTCTGCTGCCCACTGCCACCTCATGGTCTCTCCCATTTCTACCTCTGAGCTTTATGACACCTGTCGAGACCCTGCTCCCACAATTATACGGCACCCTATTCCTCTCCTTCTGCTCTGATAGATCTGGTTGTTGTTGTCCCACTGTTTTCCCTTTGCCCCATTTTGTCTGTTGATCCATTGTATCCATTCCTTGAGCAAGGTCACCTGGATGCTTTTTTTCTTTCCCAAGATTGCGATCTATGATTGGCTTGGTGTATTAAATGAACCAAAGCAGCAGTTGATGTGTAACAACTCAACACCATTGCTGAACAACAATTCTTTCCAAATCCATGGATTTTCCAAACTGCTTCGGGGAATGTCTGTGAAAAGGCAATGAAAAAAGAACCGCTCTTTAGTTTTCCTCACACTAAAGTTAGTTGTCTAATTTTCTGTGAACTGCAAAACTGGAACTGCTAACCTGCATGTATTGCTGGATATATATATATATATATATATATATATATATATATATATATAATATATATATATATATATAATATATACATAGTATATATATACAGTATGTATATATATACAGTGTATATATATACAGTGTATATTATACAATATGTATATATAGACAGTATATATATATATATATATATATATATATATAATATATATATACAGTATGCATATATATACATATATATTACATATACATTACAGTATATATATATTATATATTATATGTATAATGTATATATATATTATATATTATACTTATATATATATATATATATATACTGTATATATATATACTGATATATATATGCATCTATATATACAGTATATATATAGTATTATATAGATATATTAATATATGCACCAGCATGATATCTCAAAATTATGGGTGGATTCGGATGAAACTGTTGGGGTAGGTTGTGGTGAGAAGAACAAGGTGATTAGATTTTGGTTTAGGTGTAAATACAGATCTGGCCTATCATTAGGATACAAAACATAAACTGTTCAGCCTGGCAGAGGTATGGGCTCCACTGACTGCTGTTCTAGTTATTGGCTGTCGTGTGCAGCCTGTGGCTGCTGGTTGTATAATTTTCTGGAATAGCAGCTTGCCGCTGATGCAGTGCCCACTATTAACAGTACACTGGTACTCATTTCGCAAACCTTGGAAGGATGACAAGTTGAGTCAATCCTACCTGGTGTTAATTCAATGAAAAACAGGTGATGAAACCAAAGACCCTGAGATCTTAAGACAGCCACTCTATCCACTAAGCCAACACCAAGTTTGGGCTAGTTATTTATGTGATACAAAGTCAATTCCATGCTCCTCTGTCCTCTCTGCTCCATAAACATATCTGCGTATTCGTATCTCGAATTCCCAACTGCTCTCCCACTCTACTTGCCATGCTGCATGCACACATTTGCACAGAAGCGAAACAGTATTAATGAACAGGTGAAATAATAATCTCTCTTGGGAAATAATAAACAACTTGCAAAAGCTCCAGGTGCTCCTATGATCACTGAATCATTAATTTTATTTATATATTTTGTTTTTTTTACATTTCTTAAACTCTTCCCCCCCCCCACCCCCTCCATTATTACCTTCCGTTGGTGGTGCAATGCGTGCAAACCATCAGCAGGCGAGCCACCACACGAGGTCCACCTTGAGGCCCCGTCTCTTAAATAGAAATCGAAGTCGTAAGAGATTCAAGATTGTTTCGCGAAAGTTAATTTGGCCAAACATAATAGTTGAGAAGATTATGAGAAAGGTCATTCCTTTGCACCAATTTCGACATCAACCCAAAAACCACCACCAACCTTTCTCACATTATAATATCGTTCACAAGGACATTGGAATGAAACCCAGCAACTAACACCCACTGCCCTATCAAATGAAAATACTGAAATTATCTGCCATCGATATACTCCCGACAGCCACTCAGCCCAGCGCCGTGAGACAGGTCGGGTCCCTTAATTTCCTGCTTTCCAAAGTTTGTTCTGATATTATCCGGTAGTACGAGGTTGTTTCATTTGCTGTGTGACACGCATGATCAGCTGACATCATGTTGATATATGCTGCCTCCAAGTGAAGCCAAGTTTCTGCTTTCATGCTGAGCCTCTAGCAAGGGGTTTCGAACATTCTCTGGAAACAACGTCGATCCTGATCTGACAGCCTCAGGGTGGCCCAAAAATAATGCAAACCTTGGCGCACACAGCAGTATCGTTTACAAATTGACTTGAACACACCGAAACCCTTTTTGACACTAGTCAGGGTCCATATCGAGTTAACTCGATGTTTGCTTTTTCTTTTAACTCGTCTAATCCTTATCCCTTGTATTGTTTAGGCATAATTAATTGTTGTTCATTAATTATTAGATTGCAATAGAAATATACGACTTAACTCAAATTGGATAGTACTTCATTACAATATTATTCATTGTGGTGTATTTAAACTTTTTTTATTTATAATGATCAATATTTTCTGTTTAATTTTCTTTTATGATGTAATTCTCATAAAATTTGACGTGCTGTTGCGATACGAGGAATTGAATAAAGTATATGATTATTATTATTATTATTATTATTATTATTACCGATTTTAAAACCATCCAAGTCCACAGTTTCCGATATGCAATTCCGTTTTGCGCTCTTGATTAAATCCGAGGGGAAACATTCCTCCCTGTTGAGCAGATCACTCAAAGGAAACCCTGCATGAAATTCATGATGATAAAATGACCGGGGACATTTTCATGATGGTACAAGGTCAGTTCAAAGTGATCTCAGAACAAGATCCTCACAATGGGTCAAGAAATGCGGACTTTAAATAAATACTGAATGTCATACATAAGACTCGTATTAAATTTAATATATAACTTATAAATATTTTCAAGCGTTTGTTTGTTACTTGAAAAATAGAAGATTTTTCAAGTATATTGGTCAGTCGATTTTGTTATTCTGTTTGTCTGTCTGTCTGTCTGTCTGTCTGTCAATCGCCTACAGGTCACATTTCTAAACCGATCATCATGAAACTTTACCAAGTTGTGAAGGTAGTCTCAAATGAGAAGCCTATTGATTTTGAGGTCAAATTTCTAAAATCATTTTTCATCTGATTGACTTGAAATTTGAACAATATTTGCATAGTCCAATTTGGAAACCAACTATTTTTGAGGTCATAAGGTCAAAGGTCAGCTCAAGGTCAAAATTCTAAAATAATCAATTTTATCCTGAAAAATAATAATCAATTTTCATCTGATTGACCTGAACTTCGATTAAGATTGTCAATTTTAATCTTTATGAAATGGACAATTTGAGCTTGAGCTAACAGCTTGGCAACCTTTGGAGAGGAGGGTGGGTCTTGCAAGTATCATGCTTTGCATGACGTCTTTTTCTTGTTTGTGTGTTTGTTTGTGTGTTTGTACATTATTCTTTCACAGCCGAACCGTAACACCTAGAGGCCACAAATTTTGGGTGTAGGAACTTCAGAATCTGGGCAAGGATTTTAGAGACCCACCCCTCCCCCACCAACCAAACCCCACAAGGAAATGCTCTGTATGTTTGTGCAGGTCTGAAAATCGTAGAAAATAACAGCGAGGCCAATCTCCACCAAGTTTTGCATACATGTTGGGGCTACCACGTTTTAAAATCAAGAAACTGACCTCAAACAAGGAAATTCGATAATTTGGCCCATCGTTGCCATGGTGCACTCTTGGGTTAATTTTTGCTCCAGCTTTAAGCATCAATGCTCTTGATGGTTTACTAAAGTCTAACTAACCTGATCTTGATCGGGTGACCTTGCTTGAGTGGAGTACCAAGCATTTCCCAGGGAAAAAGGGGTTCCGGCACATTTTGTCCATTAAAAACATTTAAATCTTATAAATATTTTCAAGTGTTTGTGCATTTGTACATTATTCTTTCACGGCCACACCACAGTACCTAGTGACCCCACTTTTGGGTGTCGGTACTTCATAATCTGGGCAAGGTGTTAAGCTACCCCGCGTTAACCTTGACGTCCATTTTGAGGCAACCAAAGGCCGCTATGGAGTGTATTGTTGCAGATGTGAGGTTTGAGGTTCGCCACAAGGGGAAGCGCTCAGGTTCCCCTCGAACGTACGTTCCTGGGACCACCAGCCACGGATAACTCTGTGGTCCGGCAGGTTGCTAGTCAACCACAAATGCCAATTGGTACGGCCAATCGGTACGGCCAATCCTGGCAGGGTTCTCACTACTTCGTGTGTTATAATTTCCAGTGGATTGACAGCATCAGGGGGATCATGCCCTCGATGCGTACTTGCTTTATCTTAACTGATCAGGTGCAGTCGAGAGTAGCTGCCAAGTACACACCAGCTAACGTGTAGAGCCATTCAGTAGGGTAAAACTTCCCGGCTAACAATACATGCGGGCTATGCTGGATCAATGGAGGAAAGGATACTATGAACTGGCTGAATTACAATACAGAATCGCTTGCCAAGCCAGCCATCCTGATCAACCATTTAATTGAAGTGCTTGCTTGAGTGATTAAGCTGTTTGCTGATCGCCCTACAGTCGACGGCGGTACAGTTCATGTCCTGATCGTGATGTACAGTAGGTAGTTGCTACATGGTAGAGGTACATATATGGGTATATTTGGATCTGTAATTTAAGCAATCCCCACAGGCATGTGTGTATGCCTGCATGCTTGGTTACGGGCACTGTGGTGGCAAAGTTTTCTCCCGTATCTTGGAGGTTTTAGCTTTTAAACACAGCAGCATATGAACGATCACGTTTTTCCTTTGTCCTTGGGCCTTTTTCTCAAGCAGTTGGTTATTTTATATGACTCGGTATGCTTTACAAAGGTTATAAGGTTTCTTTTTGTGAGTTTCAAAGCAAAATACATTTGATAACACCTGATTTCTGAGCCGTTCGCCATATTAACGTGCATTCTCAATTACAGAGCCCAATTTTTTCCACCTGTCACATGACGTGTGTGTGTGTGTGTGTGTGTGTGTGTGTGTGTGTGATGTGTGTGTGTGTGTGTGTGTGTGTGTGTGTGTGTGTGTGTGTGTTGTGTGTGTGTTGCTCATAAACATAAATATTCTCTGCTAACTCCCCTACCACCACCCCTCTCTTTCTCTTTGTCCATCCTCGCTCCACCCCCTCCTAAGACAGTGCAGTGCAGTATCCTCCATACCTCTCTCTCTCTCTCTCTCTGAATGTATCTTCATGGTAGTTATACCCGGATGGTGGTTATCTCCGCACATATCTGGATGGTCGTTATCTCCGCACATATCGAAATCGAACAGTGGTTATGTCCGGATGGTGATTATCTCTGGGCATGTGCAGATGTGGTTATGTTCCGGACAGACCCTCCCTCGCACTGCCTTCCCTTGCCCTCCCTCACACTGCCTTCCCTCCCCCTCTCACGTCTTTCCCCTCCCTTCACGCTGCCTTCCCTTCCCCACTCCTCCTTACTCCACCCCTCCTCGCTCCCCCCAACTCTCTTTGCTCCCCCCAACCCGAATCGCTCTCCCCCCAACCATCTCCACCTCCTCACTCCCTCCCCCAACCCTCTTGCTCTCCCCCAACCCTCCTCGGCCTCCCTACCTCCTTGCTCCACCCCCCATATCTGCCCACCCCTCTTTCTCTCCCCCCACCTTACCAACCTGTCATCCGATGGTTATCTCCAGATGGTGGTTATATCCGGACAGTCCCTCCTCTCACAGCTTTTCCTTGTGCTCCCCTCATGCTGCCTTCCCCTGCCTCCCCATGCTGCCTTCCCTTTCTGCACCCCTCTTCACTCCCCTCCTCGCTCCCCCTCCTTCCTCCCCCTCCTTCCTCACTCCCCCACCTTCTTTGCTCCCCCTCCCCTCACTCCCCCCTCCCACCTCACTCCCCTCCCTCCCTTCTCTTCCTCCCCTCACTCTACCCATCCTCCTCTCTCCATCCCCCCTTTTTATCCCCCCCCCCTTAATATTCGCTCAATGAAGCAACAGGTTGGTTTTGCTAGTCCTTTAATACAAGGCACCCTACTATACATATATATATATATAGGTTAAACCCATCATTACTAAAGTTTTTTTTTTGTGTACCTTGAAAATGAAAACACACAAGATAATGTGCATGTGTGTGATTAATGTTTTAAAAATTGGTGTCCTTCTTTATGTGAACTTTTCTAGAAGATTACTTGGTTCTTCCCAAGAACACAAGGGTAGTACAACATGCACATGAGATTTTTTTGAATGTGCCTCATTTTCTATCGTCTGGTATTTTCCACAAGCATTAGAATGCCCCTTCTTTTCTATAGTTTGGCATTTTCTACAAGTTATGCAATGTCCCTTCTTTTATATTGTTTGCCACACGGCACATACCATATAAAGATAAAGGGGCCTTTTCTATGCTCCTGGCATTTTCCCCAAGAATACATTGTTATGGTTTTGGAAAACTTACCCCAGGGGGAGAGCATACATGGGTAGGTGACCCAAGGATCAGTTATTTCATTAGTCTTTGTATAGATAGTTCTTGGTCCCTTGTCAAACGGCTGCTCGGAGTGGGCATGTGTTGCCTCGGCTGCATTTATCCAGTGTAATGTCTCCCCCCTCACCCTCTGTTACTATCAATCTTTCTTCCTTCGCACCATCGTTCTGTTCAATCCCTCTGTTACATTCAATTTTCTCTTCTTTACCCCATCGGCCTGTTTCAGCGGTCCACCAATAATCTCCCCTCCATCAAACATCCCAACAGTTGCTCCTTCACTCCATCGATCTTGCCTTCAATCCCGTGGCCATATGGTCATCCCTCGGTCATGCGAGGTTCCTTTCTGTGTTCCCTCCATCCATGCATTGCTTGGTAGCCCATCGGTTGCTCTCGTTTACATGTTCGTGTCGCATCTCACATGCATGTTCGTGGCGCTTGGTGCTGGTAGTGGCCTGTGTGGTGCGGCACTTCTCCGGGCAAGTGCAGTGAAAACATACGAGTGACAGTTTTCCGCATGAAGTGGGTTGGGGCTCTGGCGGGCGGGCGGCTAGGCGGTCGGCTGCCTAGAGTGCGTTAAAGGTAGGATTGGGTGGTGCTGAAATTCATCAGAACGGTGTATCTTCTAATATACAGTATATATATATCTATATATATTATTATATATATATATATATATATATATATATATATATATATATATATTATATATACTTCTTCTTCTTTTCGGCAGCTCCCGTTAGGGTCGCACAGCGGATCAACCGTCTCCATTTCGCTCTATCCTCCACATCTTCCATTGACACTCAACCACCCGCATGTCCCCTCACCTATCCATGAACCTCTTCTTTGGCCTTCCTCTTCTCCTCCTGCCTGCGGCTCCATCTTCAAAATCCTTCTCCGATTACTCCGCTTCCCTCCTGTGCACATGTCCAAACCATCTCAATCTCGCCTCTCTCACTTTGTCTCAACCGTCCTACCGCGCTGTCCCTCTAATATACTCTTCCTTATCCTGTCCATCCTCGTCACTCCCAACGAGAATCGCAGCATCTTTAACTCTGCCACCTCCAGCTCTGCTTCCTGTCTTTTGTTAGTGCCACGCCTCCAACCATACAACATAGCTGGTCTCATTACCATCTTAATTACTTTCCCTTCACTCTTGCAGCTACCCTTCTGTCACAGATCACTCCTGCACTCTTCTCCAACCACTCCATCCTGCCTGCACTCTCTTTTCAATTATATATATATATATAATATAAAAATATATATATATATATATATATTATATTATATATAGTATATATATGTGCTGTTCGTCTTTCGTGCTCCCATTAGGGTCGCCACAGCGGATCATCCGTTATGATCCGCATACTGATTTGGCATAGTTTTACGCCGGATGCCCTTCCTGACGCAACCCTGCGCCTCTTAACACAGGGATAAGATTGGGTTTCACCATGATTCCGGGCTGCCCTACACCCTCTCATAGCGCGGCCCAGCACAGAGCTCCCGTCCTCAAGCGATCCTCCAACCCAAGCCTCCGAGTAGCCGGATTACAGGCGCACGCCACTATGCCCGTATATATATATAAATATATATATATATATATATATATATATATATATATATATATATATATACATATATATATAATATATATATAACACACACACACACACACACACAAGGTGAATGCACCCGGCTTGCCCGGGTTCTTTTTGAATGAATTTAATCTTCTGTACATAGGTCTGACACGAGCCCAGTATCAGTTCCCTATTGGCCACGGCAGTCAGAGCCTAAGGGGGTTGGTGAGGGGAAACAGCCCCCCCCCAATTGAGGGGCCTCGCCACCTCGCCTAAAACCTTCCCAGGGCCCGTCCCGACATTTTTTGTGTCAGAGTTTCCTCCTATCTTTCACCGTTCAGGAGATTAGCGCGTGCAGACAAACAAACAAAAACTTCAAATTATATATTATATATATATACGTTAGCCGATCAGCCTGGGGGTTGGTCGGTATCAAATTGGGGAGAATGCTCATAGTGATTTTTGGGATGGTGTAGACCCCTAGAGTTAGAAATATGTGATAGCATTGTGGCAGTGGCAGCTTTATGGAGTTATCCCCTTTTTCCAAAATGGCCGCCAAATGCTCAATACCCTATATATAGCAGATTTTAGACCACCTAGACAGTGAACTGGTGTCTAGACTAGGTTTGAGGGTCAGATATATCATTTCTGTATTACCTAAAATATTGATACAGCCTTAATATTAAATTCAAGATGGCCGCCAAAATGGCTGCAGACACTATTTAAATGACCGCGTTTAAGGTTTAGAACAGTTACGACAGTGAATTTGTTACATTTCAAATATTTTAGGTAAATACAGAAATGATATATCCGACCCTCAAACCTAGTCATAGACATCAGTATCACTGCCTAAGTGGTCTAAACCTGCTATATATAGGGTACTGGGCATTTTGGCGGCCAAGATAGTCACTATGACATCCCCTCCCCCCCCCCGATTTGATACCGACAAACCCCCAGGCTGAATGTAGTTTATATATATATATATATATATATATATATATAATGTAATATAATGTTTAATTCTCTTTTTCAGGTATCGTGGTAGCTGTGGAAGTTCTACGTAAGAGGCCTGGAATACAGTAGACTAGCATTAGATGTCCGTCAGCATGGAAACGCCCCAGGGACCGCCAAGAAACTGTGCATCATACACCAGGCAGTATCCGACGAAGATGAACATTTAATCAGTCCTCAATCATGACTCCTGGCTAACCTTACTTGAAGCGCCCAAAGTCAGGAACCATGTCCCCATTTTAGACGTTGCAAAAACGCTTGAGGACAAAGAAGTTCCAATTATGTTCTATCATCGAAAATGTAGAAGCATCTTCACCATGAAAAGAGACTTGGGACTTTGAAAAGGAAAGCAGATGAAAGCAGTAGTGATCTACCTGGTAGTAGTGGCTGTCCTCCAAAACGGTCTTCCAGAAGATCGACAACAGAATCAAGAGTTTATGATCCGATCTGCATATTCTGTGGCAAGGTCAAGTACCAAAGCACTCCAATACACGTGAAAAACTTACGCTAGCTTCACAACGAGAGTAGATCAAACACTACGAGAGAGTGCCGTCAGAAAGGGAGACGAAAGGATGGTAGCACTAACCAGTAGAGACATTGTTGCCACCGAGGCACACTATCACACTTCATGCTATAGGAATTATACTAGAGACAATGAGAATGAAGAAGAAAGAGACACATGAATTTATACTGTATCACAAGGTTGAAGGAGAAGCTTACGAAGAACTTTTCGAATACATCAGAGCAGATATTATTCCCAACAAGAGCTTATACCAGTCACACCTTGACCACAAAACTGGATCATTAATGTTGTCTGGTGGAGTTAATCTTCTGAAGGATTCAACGAAGAAGAATATGCACAGAAGACTGAAGTCCGAGCTTGGAGGTGCAGTGGAAATATTTCCCGACGACAATGGAAAGTTTGATGGTTCCCTGCTGTGTATCATTAAAGGATGTTGCTTGGAAAATCAAACTCTACATAGGGAGCTCAAGCTTTGGAAAGTCCAATTCAATCAACAAGATCATAGATCAGACTTCGTCACATATCCGAACGGCCATCAACAGGACATGATTTCCACCCCGTGGCCATATCATCCGTCTGATGTAGCTACTCATATCGCCATACCAAATCAGCTAGAGCGATTTCTGGTCGGGCTCCTCACTGGAAATCCTACTAGTACTACGAATAAATCCCAAAGGACTGCTATCTAGTCGAGTCATTTAGCCAGGACAGATATACGCTGTGACACTGGAGCAGTATAACCACCAAAACATTTCCTGCTTCCTTATGCGGTAAAAGCACTCACTGGAAACATTGAGTCATTCGGACACTGAATAAGTTTGGACATGGGTGTCTTATGACCAGCTGAAGAGAATATACCGCTCTGTGTCTCCAGAAGTTAGCAATGGGCTTCAACCAGAGAGCTGTTCTACCAGTCTCCATCAAGCCCTATGTCTTCACAAATCTTGCATGGGATAATATAGACAGACTGGAGGAGACACTTACTGGAAAAGGTACGTCACATCGAGTCAACGGAATAGCGGTCCAGCCTAAGGTCTATGGACCTCATCCACCCACGACTGAACTTCCAATCATTGACAAACTGAAACAAAGATCATCAACATTGAACACGAAGAGCTGGAAGTCTATGTAGCCTGTGCACGTGTAGGTCCACAACTCTACCAACCAGCGAGAGCCAATCCTGGAAGCACAAGAGTCTGCTCAAGTCGCCTGTAACAAAACCTGCATGGGTCCTTGCAAGACAACAAAACTCAGACTGTCAGACAATCCCAAGTTGGACTGGTTTAATATCAAAACCAGGGACCAAGAATCAATCTCAGAGATGTTGTTGGGTACCTGCCCACCATCAATGCACCAGCTACAGAGTTGACTACAGTTTATGAAATTCTCAAGCAGTCAGATCTAATCAGAAATGAGCTATCTCTGGACACTCTTGTCGTAGTCATGGATCAAGCACTCTATGCAAAAGCCGTTGAAATTGCCTGGAAGCACAAAGAGCGTTTTCCCATGTACTTTTGAGGATGGGAACATACACACATCATGAATGCACTGAGTATCATAGGAAAGCGTTCTGTGATGCAGGTTTGAAGACATATACATAGAAGCCGGGATAGTCGCGGAGGGGTCCATTAATGGGGTAATTGACGGCAAACATACAATCGTGCTATCAGGGTCCACAAGTGCATCTATGAAGCTTTGATAGACTGGCATGGGCAGAGTTTACACTATGGGTAGACAGCAACGAGGAGAAGACGCTGTGATCAAATCGTGTGTAGACAAAGTGAACGACATAGCTGATGATCTCAACCAACATAACTTCAGTGATCTCCTCGACAGTCACAATTATTAGAGTTGATGATCCTGTGGAGAGCCTTCACGGAACACCTCCGCCACAACAATGGGGAGCTATCGGATATTGGATGTCATACATAGACATGAGAGCACGTGATACTTGGCCTTCTGCGTGCTTCTCGTGAGGAAACTGGGATTTGCACATCAATGCCATTAGAACTTTGATCCCATGGTGTTTTGCCTACGATAAGGTCAACTATGCCAGGTACCTGTCTGCATACTTTGCTCAGATGACAAATCTTCCCAAGAAGAATCCTGATGTACATAGAGCCTTCCAGGAAGGTCATTTCTCGGTGCAGAGGTCTAGCAATAATCCCTTTGGCCGGATACCTGTAGATCAGACAATTGAGTTACGGTGAACAAGGACACTCACTCCTGGAGCACGTCACGGTTCAGCCTAAAAGCAGGAGCCATCAAAAGGTACTACATAACAGCAGAGTACCGCAGTGCATTTCTTGACACTTAAGAGACATGGTGCATGGTAACCAATCAGAACTCAACCATGCTGATCTACAGACACAGAATCCAAAAATGAGGAAACGGTGTTGGCAGTCGTCAGCCTCATTCAAGCCTGGGTCAACCCATTCTCAGAGAAGCAAGACCTCATAAGCATTTCTACTGCAAAATCGGCACCCAGAGACATTACCTCTGACCTGATGAGGCATGTGATATTGGAGAGCAGAGTTATTCCACTTTCCAGAACGAGAGACTGGAGAACGACCCATCACGAAACCATTTCACGATCCGATGAAAACTAACAAGCTGAAGACATTCACAATATGTGTAAGAAGAAGGTAGTGAAAACAAGTGGGAAGGACATAATCTTGAAAGCTGACCGGTCTCTGTTGTCGCATCATAGTGATGGCACAAGGCGCAATCTCACGATGGAGGACATCCTCTCTCACCCCTTGGGACCACTACCCTGGCTCTCTCTACCCCAGACGGATTACTCAGGAAAACAACAAAGCTTCCTTAGCCACTACTTTGCAGAAGAATGTGACAGTAGCAGACCAACTCCCACAAAACCGGCTTCTGTGGTCGATGGAATGAACTTAGTTCAAAGAGTAAAGGTGTATCAAGCTACGTTTGGAGACATTGCCACCACAATACTGTCTATGGCATTGCGTGAAGGAAGTAAAAGTACCAGAATAGATGTTGTGTTCGACACGTATCGAGAGAATTCTATCAAGAACCGTGAGAGATCGGCACGAGGTGAAGAGACTGGACACCAGCTGCAGGTATCACAAGCGCACAGATTGTGAGGCAATGGAGAAGTTTCCTGACAGGAATAACTAACAAAACCAGTCTGATTATCTCATTGTCAGTGAATGGAGAAGCCAGTGTACAGAGAGAAACTACATGAGAAGATTCTGTATGTAACTGTAGATGACAAATGCTACAGAATTACATCACAGGGCAGTGAAGAGGTACCAGATCTCCAGTGCCAGCAGGAGGAAGCAGATGGGCCCTACTTTTCCATGCTGTCCATGCTGCTAGAGGGCTACCAGGCGTAGTGATATGCGCAGGACACAGATGTCTTTATCATGTGTTTGGCATTCCATGACAAGATAGGAGCTCGTTATTCAGAAATGTGGAACTAGAACCAGAACTAGATTAGTTGACATCGGAAAGTCGCTGCCACTGTCGGCATATATGTCTGCAGAGCTCTTATTGGATACATGCATACACTGGATGTGACACTACCAGTGCTTCGCAGGTAAAGGGAAGGCAAGTGCCTAAAATTAGTGACCAACAACAGGGAAATCAAGAACACATTCACAGAGTTGGCCAGGAATGGGACCTCTCCTCAGAACTGATGAACAAACTAGAGTGTGTCACATGTCTCCTCTATGGCCCCAAAGCAGCATTCACCAAGGTCAATGATCTCAGGTACAACTTGTTCTGTGTAAGAAAGGTGAGATAGAGTCATCAGCTTCCACCCTGCAGGACTGCTTAGTCAAACATGCACAAAGGGCAAACTACCAGGCTGGAATATGGAGAAGATGTCTTGAGCAAGACCCAGGTGTACCAACTCCCATTGGCAGAGGGTGGAAATTGACATGGATGGAGCCGAGAAATTAATGGTAGTGGATTGGATGGATGGTCAGCCAGCACCTGAGGCTATCTTGGCCCTACTGGCCTGCAAATGTTCAAGGAAGTGTACGCTGCCAAATTGTGTATGTCTGGCAAATGGACTTAAGTGCACTGATATGTGCAAACTGTCAGACTGCGAAATCGGTCATCAGATGATGTGGAGAGTACGGACGATGACGATGTGGATGCCGATGAACAGTAATTATTGACAGTAAATGATGAGTATTAGAGTCATCATTACATTTCACTACAGTTGGATATATCATTTCTGTATTTACCTAAAATATTGGAAATGTACACCAAAATCACTGTTCATAACTGTTCTAGGACCTTAAACGCGGTCATTTAAATGTGTCTGCAGCCATTTTGGCGGCCATCTTGAATTTTAATATTAAGGCTGTATCCTATATTTAGGTAAATACAGAAATGATATATCTGACCCCTCAAACCTAGTCGTAGACACCAGTATCACTGCTCTAGTGTCTAAAATCTGCTATATATAGGGTATTGAGCATTTGGGCCATTTTGGAAAAAGGGGATAACTCCCATAAAGCTGCCACCGCCACAATGCTATCACATGTTTTCCAACTCTAGGGTTTATACCTTCATAAAAAACACTATGAGCATTCTCCCCTAATTTGATACCGGTGACCAAAATTTCTGACCGGGCTGATCGGCTACGTATATACACACTGCATACATACACTATGAGGTTATTTCTTGAGACTTATGTTGAAATCAGTTAGAAACTATGGGATTTTATAAACTGCAGAATCAGGTTTTAAGGCCTTTCTTGTAATGAATTTGAAACTATTCAATCAGATTCTGTCATCTTGTAATCGATTACAGATGATGGAATCAAGTTCTGAGGCCAATCGTTTAATCAATTTGGCACTAAAGGATGAGGTTGGGAGGCCTCTCTTGCAATCATTTAGAAACTATACAGTCTGTCAGGTTTTGACGCCTATCTTCTAATTTCAGCAATTCAGAAACATTCCCTTAGACATGGTCTTCTCCCTCATTCCATCAAATGACTGTTGACAAACTTTGAAGGCTTGAACTCAAAGCCAACAGGCTGCTATTCCTTAGAGCACTTTTTTTTCCTTTGATACAAAAAGCCTTGCAATTTTGCCTGTCATGCTTGTGATTTCGGAGCCACTTGCAACAGTGATCGGTGATGCAGAACGCCGGTCTTATGTTGAACCGGCAATCTTGCATTGCTGCCTTGCCTCGTGATATGGCCTGGTGGGGTAGTCTCAAGGTTTTCACACTCCCCTCTGAGCTGTTAAGCCTGGGTTCGAATCTCGACCTAGCTATAAACTATCATCTTGGTGTTTCGCAGGCAGGGTGATTCATCAATGCGTGTTCTGTCCCCCAGATGGACGTTAAACTTGGTGTCCCTTGCCATAGCATTCGTTGGTGGATGTCAAAGATCCCATGGTGCCCTTGTGAAGAGTAGGTGAGTTATTGCCGGCAACCTGAAACAAACTACAAATTCCTGCCTGGATTGTGTGTAGCAAATGGTCCAGACTTCTTGGATGTTCCTTCATAATGGATTACACCGCTTGCTTTCTCGGTGTGTGCATGTTTTCTGGTTCAAGAGCTTCTGCACTATAAATAAACTGACCAGGTCATTCGCATGCTGCATGTCAACGACATTCTTTGGGCGACTGAGGGTGACCTCAACATATATATATATATATATATATATATATATATATATATATATATACAAACATACATCCATTGGGACCATAATCTGTGCAGAGCGTTGGTGCTGCTTAAGCAGTCTCCTTGGTTATTGGGTACAATCCTGGACGGGTCGACACTCCGACACAGTATACCAGCATGCTGGCACTCATTTTGCCGACCTCGGGAGGATGACAGGCCGAGTTAACCCCACCTGGTATTAATTCAACAGGTGAGCGGGATTTGAACTCAGGGCCCGAGGATCCAAATCCCGACACCCTAACCATTAAGCCAACACCAGGCATGCATATATACTATACTATATGTGTCACTCGGTAATGGAAGGAAAAATTAAACGATGGATTTTTTAGTCTCACCCCCTAAAATTGTTCCACTTAGTGTAAAAAATGCGGAGGAGAAATTTGGTCCTGATTGGTCAACATTTAAAGGTCGCCCTCGTAACTGAAAGCAAGACCCATTTGTTCACATCAACAAGCTGTTCACAGGTACTGCTTGGGGCGAACCAAATAATAAAAAACAAGGCAATTTGGTAAAGTAACGAAAGTAACACACTTAAAAACACAAAGAACATGAACATTTAATTATATAATCGAAATTGAATACATCATTTGGTGAATAATGGCATAAAATGGAGAAGCAACAAAAGCAAAACATTGAAAAATAAAACATACGTAGCACGAAAATTGGTGCTCATCCATTGATCAGTGATTAGTTCTTTCGTGTTTTCAACAATGCTGATTTGTTCGAAGCCGGATATTGCTTTCTGTGGTCATTGACAACTTGAACGAGGAACTGGAGCTGTTCCTCTTTCCCCGTTAACTTTCCATTCAGATCCTTGACCAGAGCCACGACCCGTTCTGCTCTGTCGTTCACCACTGCAAGTTTGGAGACCACAACCCGAGCTTGCACGTATTCAGAGTTTGAATTCCACGAAGAGGGATGGTGGAGCCGAAAGCCATCTTGCAATTGAAGTTTCAAGAAGAATCCTCGGGTGTTCTTTGTGACCAGTTGCTCCAGTCCCTTGCTGTCACTGAGGAACAGAGCATCAACAACCAGAGGTCATTTTGGCGGCCTGTCAGAGGCTTCCTGATCTAACGCTGTAACCATGCTGCACTTCACTTCCATCGATATACTCTCCTCAAAGAACGCCAGACCCACTGCCTCCTCCGAATGGTACCACAAGTGCGCAGACAGCTTCTTGGTGGTAGCATCAGAGATCTTCTTGTGTGGGTATCGAAGGAGCGTCATCATCAATTCCCAATCATTCAGCGGAGCTTCGCTGGACAAGGGAGCTGTTGCCCATGCTTTCATGTACACTAGAACAGAAAAGAGGCAGAGATCTCAAATTCCGCGTTGCTCAGTGTTTGTCAGTTGAAACTGTCTTCGGAAGAGCCAGATCTTGATGGCGTAAAGCGCCTTAGCCATCCATCTTGCCCAGTGCATGGCACCAGGGGCACGGAAGTTTATTCCCTTGTATGGAACTCCTCCAAGAAAGATGATGGGAAGATAGACGAATTCCTGATAGTCATCACGAACTTGAAGTGCGTGTGATTTTGTAAAGTCAATGAGCTCCGTTCTGTGCTTAGCAATCGCTGCTTTGGTGAGCGCATCTGTGTTCGCTGTTTGGAACTGTTGTTGGTCAATGCAGGTCCAATGATCACGGAAGCGCTTGAAAAGCAGAATTTCTGGACTAGTTGACTCTGAACCCAGCGATGCTGCAAATGCTGCCTGTAGCGCCAACTCCAATACATGATGTCTGCACGCGCAGTATAACAGGTCACGTCCAAGTTTTCCTTCCAGAAGAACACAAGTTCCTCCACGATGGCCTGTGTTTGTCACGGTTGTGTTGAAACACATAGCTTTGACATGAGCAGTCACTCTCCATTCATTCAGGCATTCTACGATGGCATTTGCTTGTGCCAGTGCGGTTCCTGACAGAAGTTTTGGCACCCCGAGGAGCTGCTCTGTCCCAGAGCCAGATACAAGAATAGGTAAGCGGTCAACATATTCTCGTGACGTCAGATCTTGCATGAGTGTTCCGTCCCAGTGAATAGTCAACAGACCATTGCCTTGGAACTCGCTCTTCAGCTGCCGAGCCTTCAGGGACCGGAATTTTTCACGCTGACGATGAATGGATCCACGATTGATGTTGTAGTCGCTGGCATCATGGTCTAAGCTGGTGGCTGCCTCAGCCAGCAGATATGTGGCCTTTCTTGACGAAACTTGCATGTGATCAAGCACTGCCGCCAATTCCGATGTCATGATGTTCTTCGTTGCTCTTTGTTTTGGCGTGAACAATCCACCACATGCTCCTTCTTCTTGGCTATCATCTGCGCTGTAGGATGAGGACTCCAAAACCGCTACATTGTATACTGCCTCCATTTTTCAGCTGCTGATCGCTTTCTTCGTTTCTCTTCTTCCTCCCGACGTCGAATACAAGCTTTGACTTTGTGCTGATGGGTCTTGTCCAAATTTGCAATTGAACCTGGACGTCCTTTCTGGCGCTGTTGCTGAAGGAACTCCCAATCCTCTCGGTACTTGACCGATTTCTCACAATCAGCGTGGGCGATGTCAGAGAGACGATCGAGGCGTTCAGTGAATTCTTTTTCTTTCGTCTTGTGTGAATCGCTCGTCCTTGAGGCGTGCTTTTTGAGTCCTTTCCACTCCTCGAAAACTTTCTCCAGTTTGCTGAAGCAGTGTTGCTCGAGCCTGGTTGGAATGTGAGCTTTCTCCCAGAAGGACATCACTGCTCGAACTGACTTCCTCGAGGCGTCACGCATTGTCAATTTCTTTTCACGGTGAAGGTAAAGGAAGTACCCGAATGCTTGCCTGTAGGAAGGAAGCTTGCATCCTTTCACATCATCAACCGTTACCCCTAATAAGTAGATACACTTGCGGGTTTCCATCTCCAGAAATCGCATAACTGAAATGACAATCGGTGAATCGTTAATTAAGATTGTCACAATAACTGCCACACAAATAAAATGCACACAGATTAATACACACACAGATATACAGATTACAGATATATAGATGTATAGATAACGCATTACTCGCGTGTTTGTGGTGATGCTGGTGTAAACAAACCTATTGCGCTGCCAGTCGTATAAAAGTAACAGTATAGCACAAAACATTATGTGCAGTGCATAATACTTGATAATGATATTAAACAACTATGTTGCTGGTTTGTGTATTGTATTTACTATACTGTACTTTTTATCGTTATTTCAGAGTGTACTCTTTCTACTGATGAAAAATAAAAGTTTACTGGAAAACAGTATGCCGTGTTAGCACCCATTCCACCATAGCTACGATCTTGAGGAACAAGAACAAAGTGAAGCTGTTCTGCTTCATTGAAAGCAACTAGACTAACAAAAATTTGAGAAGGGCCTATATCAGATATGGAGAAACTTCTAATGACCTGGATTGAAGACCAGACACACAAACGTATCCCTCTCAGCCACCATGACGATCATGGCCAAAGCAAAAAGTTTGAGTGCGATGTTGAAAGAAAAGGCTGGACCGACTTCGCACAACGACGAAATCGCTTAACGACGCATTTCTCAGAACGTATCCCCGTCGTTAAGCGACGCATGATGTATTAGATATCTGATGAACGATTATGGAGATGCCTTCCAAACATTAAGCTTTGAAAGGTGGGGGCGACCTTTTATAGTTATTCAATAAAATGATTTTTCAGTCACCGTTGTTAACTACCATGGAATAGATTCCCGGGTGATAGCATGAAAAAATGAAAATTCCAATTCACATTTCAGTGACACATTAAGATATATATACTGTATATATATATATATATATATTATATATATATATATATATATATATATATATATATAGTGTGTGTGTGTGCATTGTTGAAGTTCTGTGAAACTGTTACTCCTCCTTAGCAATGCAGACATCATATAGTGGTCCCGAGACAATTATATCATTAGTATCTGTTTTAGACTTCCGTACTTGGCATGATAGCCCTTCCCTCATGTCTAGTGGGTTGAATGGACAAAATGCATTATGAGGGCTTTTAGGCAAGTCTTGATTCCATTCTTTATTCTCTTATCTATTTTATTTTCCTTTATTTCACACACGACCTCCTCTCCTTCACGCATGCATGCACGCCACAGTAGTCTGGGAGCCACCATGTGAAAATGTGCAAAAAAGTGATTTTGATGTGACACCCCTGC
>CM068956.1:179974694-179997403 GCA_035128595.1 Eptatretus atami | reverse complement strand
GGTGTGGTTGGCCACCTGAAAAGTGTTATTGGACACCTCAACTCCATTGCGCAACTTCTGTGGCAGGTTTTTTTGATAAAAGCCATGACCGAAAAAACAAAAATTTTGGGGTAAGGGAAACTAAATTGACCATTCCTCCACAATGGAACACCCTACGACAACAAATTACCACTCATTATCTTTGTCTAGATGTATGCTACAGGTTAGTATCAAGTAGATTTCAATTGGTGACCTTTAAGGTCACCAGAGGTCAAAAGGTCAGAAAAATCGGGTCACGCCCAAAATCTGGCACTTTTATCAAAGAAATACTGTATAGATCCCCTTCCTATACGATTTTATCTTAAAATACCACTTGAATCAACTCCTTAGATCCCTCTGATGTTTTGGAGAATAAATATTTCAAATGGATCAACTAATAAGTGCACCATGACCAGCAAATTGATTGTCACAAATCTGAAAATCACTAAAAAAATAAGTGTATTTCATTACTTTTGTTATGTATGTGATGTAAAAGTACAGTACTGATAATGTCCATTAGAATTTTATCATTTATTGCAAAATGATTTAAATGGTCAATTTGCTATACATGTATAAAGATGAGAAAAGACTGAAAAATGTCACAAGGTACTGCAGTGTCATATGTGAGAGACAAAAATGATGAAAACTATTCTAGGATGTTACATTCTGCCGATCAACTCCCTATAAGTCGATGCTACTTGGACAACTCGTGATATAGGTTGTAACATGCCCTAAATGGATTGCAAGCTCAGAAACAGCATAAGCTGCCTTGTCAGGGCTCTTCTACACATGTCACTACAATAACGTTGTTTTCAAATGCACTGTCAGTAGCCAAACAGTTATCTGACAACTACTAGTTTGTCAAGATACAAAGAGTTGTGCCACCTTAAAGCATGAAAGAAATGACAGTTCACGTTTGCCGCATTTAAAAAGGCAATTCACTACGTCTATTAAAATTAATTACCTAAGTGGTGCGCCAGCTACAAGTTACTGTTGTCTAGTCCTCGTCTTCACTGTCCTCAGCCAGCCGACCACATTTGGCTCAGTCACCATTACAGCTGCATGTAATGATACATGCTGGTCCAGCCTTAGCACATGGGCAGTTCTTAAAACAGACTTTATTGCACTTACAGAAAGCAAGTTTGGCTGAGGCTGGTTTACTATCCTTGCGCTTCAGACAGGAATTAATCTGCCAGTATTATAAAATATCTGCCGTATTCCACCAGTGGTAGAAGGGTCGGGTTGCATAGATTTGCTTGCTTGTACAGATTGATTTGACAAAGACTTCTGAGAACATGATAGTGAAATGCATCCTCAGTAGGAGGCAGAGAACGAAGATTTCGTTTGCTGGAGCAAATAAATGGGCACGCAACCGATCGAGAGATGAATAGCCAGGTCTACCGTACAACTGACAAAAGTAATCTCTAGCTTCATCGAACACTTTGATGTCACACCAAGAATCTGTATGCGAGAAATCAGTCAGTTGTGCGGCATTGTCCACTGATATGGTCCAAGTGTCAAAAATTTTATAGCAGGGGTGTCACATCAAAAGTGTATTTCTCAGCCTTGGCTCCCAGACTACAGGCCAGGCGCACAGCAACAGCCTAATTTGGTTCCTTCTTGGTCTTCCGTTTCATTGCATATACTGCAGCAGCTCTGTTTGAACTGCACACCATTCCCCAACAGGCATTTCATTCCAGCCTTCGCTGTACTCGGACCCCAATACTGCAACAATCTTGAAACCACCACAACACCTTCCCAAAATTCCCCTTGACAGACCACAACCCGAGCTCGCCTACACTCACCATTGATGCCACAATCTCGACGACCGCCATCACCATCACAAACTCGCCGCACTACAACCGCTACGCCACAACACTGCTGTCATCACTCAACCACAGTCGTCATTTATGACCCCCTCCACCTTTCGGGACCAGCGTCGCCGAGGAGGCGCGCTCATGGATGGGGTGCACGATCACCCCATGCTGTTCTGAGAGCTCTATCACGTGGCAAAGTGTGGAGCAAATGGGACCATTCCCGGTGGGAAAACCTCGCCGGGGTAGGGCCAACACAGTGGTTTGAATCCATGCGCCATATCGGGCATGAAGAAACACCCATCGCTCTGCCTGTTTCACTATTAAGCGCTGCCACCGCTGGAAAATTAAATAGAGCTCTGATCATCTTCTGTTCTCTTGCCCGCCCTTCTCTCGTCTGACCTTCCCGCTGCCCGCTTGCCCGCCCTCAAATCTGGCCTGGCCTTGCTTGTTCATGGAGTCATGGAGTAGTGGAATGGAGAGCCAGACACCAAACCGAGTGCCACCCGAGTCCGTTAAACAATTATTTATATGTGCAGACCTCTTTACACCCACATTAAGTCTATTCCTCTCACACATTCTTTCCTTTGTTTCCAAAATCCCGTGGCACATCTTTACACCTTCCTCTCCGCCTCAACTGCCAATCATTCGCACCTCCCCACTCACGCACCAGAGACACCCCCAGTTTTCTTCCCTCCGAAGCGACTGAGTTTGCGCTGGTCCATTGGGTGGTGTACACCTCGTACTTTCTCTTATCTTTCTTTGCTCTTTGATATCCTTGGGTGTGTTTCTGATGGCACCTGTAATGTTTACATAAGTTAAGATTGTAGAAGTTTAGATTGGAATTGCTCTGCCTTGTGTCTTTGTTTTATGAAAAATTGCATTTCTTTTGCCACCCCTCATCAATCCTTGCTTTCCCCTGCTGTCCACATTGCTTGTATTAAAACTTTTTATTAAACAACATGACCTTTCCTCGCAGAAATTGCTTGTATTACAAATGTCCCCAGCTCATTCTGTCTTTTCCTCCATTGGTCCAGCATGGTATGCATGTAGTTATCCAGGAATTTGTACCCCACCTGGTTTGCTTTTATTAGCCGGTGCATACTTGGCAGCTCCACTCGGCTACACCTGATACGATAAGTTAACGGAAGTACATATCAATAGTCTAAGCAATGAACGATTTAGGTTGGACAAAAATGTTATCAAAACTTTCTCACCAGAAATGACTTCATTGGCGATATGTCTTATCAAGAAAAAAAACCCCACCCGAATCCTCCCATGGGAAACCTCGTTTTGACCTCAAATCCAAGATGGCCGACATTGTACAGGTGCAAAACTTAAAATGACCTAATTTTGGAAAAGAACAACAAAGAAACACTTTTAAGGTGTCATTTTTAACTAATTTGAGGACCCCCATTCGTTTAGTGATACTTATAAAATCGTTGATATAGTCAATGTCAAGGTCAACGTTAAACTTGACCGAAGCAACGTTAAATTTGACGAAATTGTATCAAGAGTTATGCCAAATGATAGTTATTGATAAATATATTGTTGTATTGCCACATATACCATTAAGATGCTCATTCATTTAGTAATAGTTTTGAGGTGATTGGATATCTAGATCATGTGATGAATTCAAGGTCAAGGTCAAATTGATCCTAATTTGACCCTGAATTGATCAAAATGATGCAAATCGACTCAAAATAAAGTACATTGGATGTATCATTTTCAATGGACTCTTTCAAGATGTCCATTCACTTATTTATGAGATTGGCATCGAGATCATAATCATAGCCAAATTTAACCAAATAAGTAAGAATCCAAACAGATTTTGTGACCTTGCAGTGACATTATTTTGAAACCCGTTAAGGTGTCTAATAACAAAGTTTACTATGCTGATCACTTAAATTATATTGTATGAGTGATAATTTTTTAAAGTCAAATTGCAATGTCAATCCATTGTATTATTATTGAGATCTACATCCTGGTCATCATCATCCTGATTGTCACATGTGGCACATTCATGCATGTTATTCCCCTGCATTGGCCACAAGCTGGTGTGCACTGTAGTCCATTCTTGCGGCAGGTGCATGTTTTTTTGTCACACTGGCCACCACAATTGCACCGAATTATTTGAGGAGTCGCTCTGGTGCTGCTGGCTGAGTCATCCTGATAGGCACAAGACCACCGGAGTGGCTTTCCAACCCCAAACTGCAGAGGAGATACATTGCCACGCCATCCCTGCACTTGGTGATAAGTCGATGACTATGAAAGGTGGCTGCGTCACTCGTCGGGCGAGCTTTTCTGGAGATACATATTGTGTAGAAGTAGCTACCTTCAATAGGAACTTCGTCACCCTTGCTGCGTTGAGGCTTAGTGATGTAGCGACCCATATATCTCCAGCATGGCATCTTCTCCTGCCTGTTCAGTGTCCTGTTTCGATGAAGACGGAGACATAAACGGTGGCTGACTTGCTCAGTGCTGCAATATCGTAAAAAACAGTCACTTTGCCGATTCCATATGGCCTTGATTGTGTATCACACCCACTGAAGCGTGCAGAAGAGTAGACTTTCCGAAGAGAGATCAGTTTTCTTCAACGTTGTGATGCACACGTCTGTTTTGCGGTCACCATGTACAGGTTGTCATGTTATCTGTGGCATCAGCATGATGTATCATCAACTGAAATACATCAGAATCTTCTGCGACAACGCTGTTTGACTGTTTCGCAGACAAACATGCTAGCATACAGATCTTGTAGTCAATCCCTTCTGCATGCTCAACGGTGATGTCTGCTTTGACCATATCTCCTGCAAGGAGGTTGATGAGGGCCTGCTTGTTTGATGTGTTGGCAAGGAAAGCTTTTTACTCATGTTAGACGCATTTCTGCAGAAACTGAGACTGAAGCACCAATGTCGCTCCAAAGCACCACTAACAAAGCACCAATGGGTGTGAGGGTGGGATCTGGGTGGGTTTGCATTCAGATTGAGGGTAGAATTAGCATTAGAGAGGAGATTAACAACGTGCTGATGGCATAATGCTATATGAGTCCATGATGTCTTAATGTTACATTTCATCACATAACGTCATAATAACCCGTATATATACGCGCGTCTATCCCCAACACTTTGGCCAGAAACCCGTATTTTGATGGGTCTCGGCCGAATGAGTTAACTAATGTGATCTATAGGTGATGATGCCACACTGAGCGATTTCCCGGGTTAATACGCGTCATTTGGTGAGCTTTGAGATCAAATTTTGATTAAATTTACAAGACCTTGACCTTAACACATAATCGTGACTCTAATGGTTCCGAAAATTTCACTAAATGAACGGGAGTCCTCAAATTAGTTAAAATAACACCCTTAAAAGTGTTTCTATGTTGTTTCTTTCCAAAATTAGGTCCATTTTAAGTTTTGCACCTGTACAATGTCGCCATCTTGGATTGAGGTCAAAACGAGGTTTCCCAAGCGGATTCGGGTGGGGTTTTTTTCTGATGAGACATACACCAATGAAAGCATTCAGTGACAAAGCTTTGATAACATTTTTGTCCAACCTCTATGGATCATGATCCGTTCGTTGCTGTGCCTACAAGGGCACCAAACTCACTTGGTATGTTCAATCCACCAGAAACGGGATCACGCGAAGTCGTGTAACCCTGCCAAGGTCGGGTGTACCAATCAGCATTCATGGTTGCCTAGCAACCTGCTGGTATTCAGAGTTATCTGTGCCCAGCGGCCTCAGGACTAGGCATTCATTAAGTCCCTGAGTGCTTCCCCTCGTGGCAATCCTCAAACCCCGGATCTACAACAATATATATTGTTACGTTTCACGGTTCGCCATGAGGGGAAGCACTTGGATCCCTCCTGAACACCCAGTCATGAGGCCACCATCCACGGATAACTTTGTGGTCCTGCAGGTTGCAAAGAAACCATGAACGTCAATTAACCTCGTTAACTCTAACAGTGTTATCCGTCGGATTCCATTTACCTGAGGTGACTAAATTAACTGAGTTTCGTGCCCGTAGCGCACACTTAGGTTAGTGCCGAGTGATACATTGAGTGTATGCTGGCTAAGGAGTACAAATCACGTGGGGTACAACTCCCCATATAACTTTACCTGTACACTGTTTTGAACCATTGAAAGAAAGGACAACCGAGACAGATTTGAAATAACAACTAACAATTATTTATTTACACACACAAGCAAGCAATCATTTAAAAGCAAGTATTTACAGGCAAAAGAGCAGATTTTACCCTAACACATATTCTTATGCAATCTTATTTCCACAAAAGACATATGGCCATCATTCAATCTTGGGAGAAGAAGACAAGAAGAACTGAGAAGAAAAGAAAAGTATAGAGTGTGGGGTCGACCCCTTCCCTCACCTTACATCGCCCAACGGGGCTGTGCCGGAAGATGGGTGGTGGAGTGGTGATGGGATGTGCAGCTGTGTTTCTGAGGCGTCCAGAACAAGCAGGTAAGTCCTCTCTGGCATCCCCGATATGCCATTGGCAAGTAGCTCACTCATGAACGCCTATATATACTGTAGATATGTATATATTGTTACGGTTGTGGAAATTCGCATTACACCATAAAGGGCCCGCAGGTGAGATATCTCTAGAGTAATGTGTAGTTGCCCAAACCCGTTTTGTATAGAGGGAATTTATGTGATTCATCCGGGCTGCGACGCTTTGAGTTAGCCATTTTTCTTTTCTGTCGTTATTTTGAACCAACCACGTCTCAACCAACCCTCAACAACAACCACAACGCCAAGCCATCGCCACCAAACAACCATGTCCAACCCTCACCACAGAAGACCCTCCACCACCTTCGCCTTTACCCTCACAACTTCATCCCGCAAACATCGCTTCGCCGCCATTCCCAAACGACACCATAACCAGCAAACATCTACGAAACCTCTCACCACCTTAGCTTTCTCCTTCACAACGCAACAACCGCACCACTTGTGAACCTGAACGTCGGGCTGTCTGGGGCCCGTTCGGCGATTTCGTGCCAACGCACCGAGCCGCAAGCGCGAATGGCGCTTTCTGAGGGAAAATTCGGATGCCAAAACGACTTCAGGCCCGAAGTCAATCCCACTCCGCACTACATGGGCGAACGCGAGCGGCTTGGCCCCGACCAAGGCGTGTCTGTGAAGTCCGTTTAATGCAGATATGCGGATCAAGGGAGTTCACGCCCTCCTTTTTGCCAGACCATGGCTGAACAGAGGGTGGCGTGGCCCCGCTCCAATCGCGTTTTGATCCGCATAATTTGCAATATCGTTCCTCCCGAGCCATATAAAAAACGAGCGAAGGCGACTCGGCGAGAGAGTGTGGAACTGGTGAAGCTAAAGCGTGAGTTTGGGAGAAGAGCGGGGCAGATTCTGAGTGGAACAGAGAGAAGGGGGAGTCCGAGCTTGGAAGAGAAGCTGGCGGAGGAGTTGCCAGGGAAAGTACGGCGGACGGTGAACGAGGTGTGTGTGTGGGGTCGCTCGAACTCGTCGGCGAGAGATCCAGGCCGACCAGCCATAACCTTCACCTGAGCATCAACGTTCCCCCTCCCCCCCATTCGTGGCTGAAGATAGTGCGAGGGGGGCCCCCGTTCCCCCCCCCACCTAAACTGATGCGCAAAGGGACCGCTCGCGCGGAGCACGCCAGAGAGGACTTCGCCGACCACGCCAGGGCACGAGTCGGGGCGCAGCTGCGCGAACATTGCGGCTTGCCCGCCATCGCAGTCAACGAGGACGCGGGTAAGAACCTCCCCGGTCTCGTGGACCTGGCCGATCTTCCGGATTCACGCTAACATTTGGTCTAGCGGGCCTGTCTGGCCTCCTTGCCTGTGAGGGTGGCTCTTCTTCCTTCTTTTCTTTGGGTTTGTTAAATGACTGTGGGTTGCGCCTGTCTCGTTAAAAGTAGTATTGTTTTAAGTGTTGCCGTGTGTCGGTTTTAGTCGTGTATTTCTTTGGCTTATCGTTACAACTGTGCTTGACTTGCTTTATTGTGACGTAAATACGTGCCTTCTACGCTGTCTTGTGTGCAATTAAACAGTGCTTGGTGTGAACTTGTTCCGTGTTCGCTGCGTCTTTCCTTCGTTTGAATTCCATCTTGCATCACGTAAGGGTTCGTAGTGGGTTTAAAACGCCGGTAATTAATCGGAACGTCAAGGCCGAAGATAACAGCGCTCGGTTATCACTGTAGACGGAACGGACGCGTTAAGGGTTCGTGTCCGGAGTCGGCCTGTGGCGTGGTAGCGATTCGTCCCGTCGACCAACTCGCGCAGCGTACTTTAGTAGATCGAAATTTGGTGAGCAAACCCTATCCTGCGCGGGTGGGCAATTGGCACGATCGTGTGAGGTTAACCCCCACCGTGACAGCTCCCGGCGTTGTTCCGAGAGGGTCGACAGAATTGTCCGTCCGGTGGGGTGACGTGCGCGATTCGAGTTAAGTGGCCGTTCGCACGCGCGGGCGCGAATTCGCAACACTGGTGTCAGAGAGCGGAACAAACTCTCCCGTCTCCAGCTAAATACACGGGAACGGAGCAGGGGTGTGCGAGGCGACCCCCCCCCCCGTTCCCTCCAAATTAGAAGCAATTTAAATTAACCCCTTACGAGAAATAAGATGGAGTCTCAAGGCGAGCGGGAGGCCGGGGGTAGTAAGGAATGGATTTAGAAATGTTAGAATCCATGGCCCAGGATGAGAACCCCGAGCAGGAAATGCTTAGGTGCAGGATGAATTTCCCAACCGAACCACAGAACCCAAAATGGGCGCGGCAGCGGCAGAGGCCGCGGTGTATGACCATCCCTCCCCCCTCCGCAAACCCCCGATCCTGGCCGAATCGGCTCAGCCGAGTGCACCCGACATGGCCCAGCTATGCGCCATGGCTGGCGGGAATTAACGCAAATTCAGCATGAATGCGAAGATGGATACAAACACAAATGAAATAAAAACAATGCGTGCAAGATAGAGTAATCACACATGAATGCTAAATATACAACAGATGAAGAACGGAATGAAAGAAGAAATGAAGAACTGCGGGGTGAGATGCAGCAAATAGGCCGAAGCCTGCAAGTGGGCAGGCGAGAATGTTGGCAATAACAGGGGAGCTCAAAATGCGGCACCACGGGTGGGAGCGAACGAGGCTGGGAGGGGAGTGCAACGGTTGTCAGGCCCGCAATGGAGGCGGGTGAGGGCAAAATAATTAATACGGGAGACGTGTTGGGCGAGAAGCGTGGAGGTGACGGAAAAGTGACGGTGACCGAGAGGGAAAAACTAAATGGGGTGACCGAAACATGTGAGACGAGACACGAGGTGACGACGGAAGAAGAAAAGAAAATAATAGTGGAGACAAGGGAGGTAAAGGGTGAAGAGTGAACTGAGTTGGAGAGACGCGCGAGAATAGAGGGTGAATTGGACGGGGTTAAAAACGAGACACACACACACGGAGTTAGTGGAGGACGATGAGGGGGAGCTCGGGGAACGTGTAGAGACCCGGTACGAGCAGCTGGAATGGCCTCTCCAGGAACGAGGGGAGGGAGTTTGCCCCTTTGAAGCTGATCACGACCAAGGTTGGGTTCGGTCGTGCTTTGCGAGGTCGAGGGGGCGAGTGCTGTGGACAGGTGCAGCACGAAGCTTGGGGGGTATAGAGGCCCCGGAACCCCTTGTGGGGACACGAATTCCCTGTGTGTGTGGTGAAATGTGTGAGTGAGACCCGTGTGCCACAGAGGCCCCGTGTATAACAGAAACCCCGTGTATGGGTGAGACCCGTGTATGAGTGGTGTGGTTGCGAGTGTGCCGGAGTGCGTGCTTCCCAGCGCGCCGTGTGTGGATGAGGCACCGCGGGTGATGCCCCCGCGTGTGTGGGTGGTATGGTGTGTGTGAGGGAACGGCACGAGTGAGTGAGCGGCCGAGTGTAGGAGAGGAACAGCGTGTGTGAGGTCGCTGTGTGCTAGGGAGATGTCGTCGGCATGCGGGAGCACGCAACCCGTCTCCCGGTGTGAATGTAATGGAATGGAGTGTGGAGCGTCGTGACAACGCGGGAGTTTGAGCGCGTGGTGTTCGAAGGAGAGGAGGATGACGGCGACAGATAGACGAGGGCCGAGTAGCGGCCGTAGATGTAATGGGGACGCGCCGGGTTTGCCCAGCGGCGAGCGCGAGGTTCGGGCCGTGCAACAACGAGGCCGCCACGTGATCGCTTGCGGGAGTGAAACCCGGTCCGGAAACGCCAGCGGTGGATGTTGCCGATCCCGCGGACGGACAGGGTTAGGCAGGATTTCGGATTTGGACGGACCGGTTCCCCACGCGAGCTTGGTGTTAAGCTCCAACGGGCAGAGCACAATGTGTTCGCGTGGGGAACCCCTCGAAGCGGCGGGGCTTGTGGTTTTTTTTATCCGCAGGGTGACGTCATGGCTGCACGTGTGGCCGGGATCCGGCAGGAGGGTGAAACCACTGCCGGATGGTGCCGTCCAAGAAGGGACGAGGTCACGTGCAGCTGCATGAAGTCACGGGCAGGTACAAAGTGGCGGCGAGCTGCGAGTTGCCGCGCTGGTGCTTGCGCAAATTTGGGAAAAAAATTTAACAAAAGCAAGCCTCGCTTTCGGGTGAACAGGATTCCCGGGCAAGGGTGGAAGACCCCCTGCCTGGGCAACAGGATGGAACTAGCTAGGGGGAAGGGTTAGCTTTAGCTAGACCGGTTTCATGGGGCCCGTGGAATGGATTAGGTAGAGGGATTTAGGTCAGACTTAGGATGGGAGATGGGAAATAATATTTGCGGACAGTGACAGACTGTGGGATGTGTAGAGGGGACGTAGCTTATCTACGTAGGTTAAAAGGAACGTGCTATAGTGTAAGGGACGACGAGGGAGCACGAGGTAGTTAGGGGATGTAGTAAGCAGGATGGCAGAAATCAGCGGTGTGAGTTGAGAAATGCGGAAAGGGGAAACATGTTGAGTGAGTGAGGCCAGCGAGCCTGAGTGTGTGGAGCGAATGGAGAATGCATGGTGCGATAAGTGAATTGGGGGGAGGAGTGATCCGCCAAGGGACCGGGGTCAGTGTAGAGTGAGTTTATTGGTGTAGTTAAATTGACAAAATGGAGGTCGTTTTTGTTGTTGGTTGGGAAGTAAAGGCCTCGATACCATTTGGAGGGGTGCAGGAGCCTGTTGACGGGCTGGGAGCGTGGCTGCGAAAGGTGAGTATCGCTGAGTGGGTACCCGGGCACCGGGCTAGTCGGCCCGTGGTAGGCCAAGGGTCGATGGGGGGCGGATAGCGTAGTGGGCACGGGTGCTCCCGCATGATGCGGGGGCCCGGGGCGCCGTTTAGCGCGTGGGCAGTGTTGTGGGCACGGGTGACCCTCGTAAAGGGGCCCGGGAAGCCAGCCTGCCACGTGAGCGTTTCAAGGGAGTCGCCATGGAGGGCACTCCCCGGTGTTTAGGGAGCTGGTAGGCTCGGAGGCAAGTGTAGTGCCCGGGGGGTGCCATCGTAGGAGAATCGCAGAGGGTAGTGCCTGCCAAGGGAGCCACGCGTCCAGCCATGAGACCGTGTGAGGGCACGGAAGAGAAAATTGGGGGGCATGGCCCGAAATTGTGAGGACACCAACACAGGCGATGGGAATCTGGGTTGTTAGAACCAATAGATTAGCGAGAGGCGTTTGTTGAAAGCCCGGGGTAGTTTTAACAGTTTAAATGGTTAGGGTAGATTAGGAGTGTAACCCTCGCACCTTCATCCCTTCGCTCTCGTTGTGGGCCGCTGGACCCACTTTGGGTTAAAGATTCGCTGAAGTCTGGGGAGGCCATCCTGAGGCTTCGTTGGGCCTCGGCGGCAGGACGCTAGCTCTCCTTATTCCCTCCGGAAGGGAACGTAGGGGTTGGGAGGTAGGTTAGGGGGAACGATAGGTTAGCCGAACAAGGACAGTAAAAAGGGGGTTAGGGGACGAATTATAGTGGGGAAGAAAATAATAAAACCACAAAAAAATAAGTTGGGGCTAAATTGGGTTTTTACAAATTAAGGGACTTGGGTATGGACAGTGACAGGCAAAGGCGATAGGTGGGGAGGGAAACAAGTCGGTAGGTCCGAGCCCGCCTTTCCGAGTGGCAGCACACCGACTCCCTCCACGACCTGCACTGCACAGCAAGAGGCCGGCCAACTTCATCGGCTGGCTGTTTTTTGCTGCAAGGTCTGTAACCGGCCGGATCGTCTGCAGCTGTTTTCTGCAGGCCTGTGCGGTCAGCTTCACTGACGGCTGTTTTTGCTTCAAGCCGTTGCGGTCGATCGTCTGCCGGCTGTTTTTACTGCAAGGCCTGTCCGGCAGTTCATCTGCCGGCTGTGTTTGCTACAGCGGCCTTGTCATGCTTGCCTGCCTGCTTTTGCCATCCATGCCTGCTGCCTCGATTCTGCATTTGCGCCCGTTCTGTTTTGGCATTTGCCCCCCCTTGTTCATTTTCCATGGTGCGCCGGGAATCATCGTATAAGCAACAGTTTGCAAGCTGCAGAACTGTCTGTTGGAGCTACAACACGGGCCTGCAGCGGCGGTCCGCTGCACCGGTTGGCTTTTGTTTTGCTCCTGCAGAGTCCATTGATCCTGGGCCATGGTTTAGTGTAATTTTGTAAGTTTAAGTTGCACTGTAAATAGGAGTGCACCCCCGGCATGTATGTCTAGGCGCGGCAATTTTATTTAAGTCGTCCGTATGAGTGGTTTGTTTAGTTAGTTACTCAGCCGCTAGGTTATTTATTTTGGGGGACACGAATACATATGTTCGCACTCAGGGATCCGAAGGTAAAACGTACTAGGGGAGAACTACACATGATGGCACACGAGATTTGACGACTCGGGACGAGTCTTGTAAAAGGAGGGAGGGGATATTGTTTACGGTTGTGGAAATTCGCATTACCATAAAGGGCCGCAGGTGAGATATCTCTAAGTACATGTGTAGTTAGCCCAACCGTTGTATAGAGGGAATTTATGTGATTCATCCGGGCTGCGACGCTTGAGTTAGCCATTTTTCTTTTCGTCGTTATTTTGAACCAACACGTCTCAACCAACCCTCACACAACAACCACAACGCCAGCCATCGCCACCAAACAACCATGTCCAACCTCCCAGAAGACCCTCCACCACTTCGCTTTACCCTCACAACTTCATCGCAAACATCGCTTCGCCGCCATTTCCAAACGAACAATCACCAGCAAACCACCACCGAAAACCTCCACCACTTTCGCCTTTCTCCTTCAACCAACAACCGCACACCTGTGAACACTGAACGTCGGGCTGTCTAGGGCTCGTTCGGCATTGGTGCCAAACGCACCGAGCCGCAAGCGCGAATGGCGGCCTTTCGAGGGGAAAATTCGGATCCAAAACGCTTCACGCCCACTCCCCTCCGACCAATGGGCGGAACGCGAGGCGGCTTGGCCCGCTCCAAGCGCGTGTCTGTGAAGTCCGTTTATGCAGATATGCGGATCAAGGGAGGTTCACGCCCCTTTTGCCCGACCAATGGCTGAACAGAGGGGTGGCGTGGCCCGCCTCCAATCGCGTTTTGATCCGCATATTTGCAATTGCTCCTCCGAGGCCTATAAAAAGACGAGCGCAAGGCGACTCGCGAGGAGAGTGTGGAACTGGTGGAGCTAAGCATGAGTTGGGAAGAGCGGGGCAGAGCTGAGTGGAACAGAGAGAGGGGGAGTCGAGCTTGGAGAAGAAGCTGCGGAGGAGTTGCAGGAGACTGCGGACGGCGACGAGGTCGCGGTGTGGGGTCGCTCGACTCGTCGCGAGATCCAGGCCGACCAGCCATACCCTCTCCCTGAGCTTCAACGATTCCTCCCCCCCCTTCGTGCTGAGATAGTGCCGAGGGGGCCCCCGTTCCCCCCCCACCCTAAACGTGGTGCAACGGGACCGCTCGCGCGGAGCACGCCGGAGAGGACTCGCCGACCACGCCAGGGCACGCGGAGTCGGGGCGCAGCTGCGCGACATTGCGGTTGCCCGCATCGCGTCACGAGGACGGGGTAAGACCTCCCCGTCTCGTGGACCTGGCCGATCTTCCGGGATTCACGTACATTTGGTTACGGGCCTGTCTGCCTCCTTGCCTGTGAGGGTGACTTTCTTCCTTCTTTTCTTTGGGTTTGTGTAAATGACTGTGGGTGGCCCTTGTCTCCGTTAAAGTAGTATTGTTTAAGTGTTGCCGTGTGTCGGTTTTAGTCGTGGTATTTCTTTGGCTTATCGTTACAACTGTGCTTGACTTGCTTTATTGTGACTGTAAATACGTGCCTTCTACGCTGTCTTGTGTGTGCAATTAAACGTGCTTGTGTGAACTTGTTCCCGTTTCGCTGCGTCCTTTCCTTCGTTTGAATTTCCATCTTGCATCACGTAAGGGGTTCGTAGTGGGTTTAAAATGCCCGGTAATTATCGGAACCGTCAAGGCCGACGATACACCGCTCGGTTATCACTGTAGCACGGAACGGACCGCTTAAGCGGTTCGTGTCCGGAGTGGGCCTGTGGCGTGGTACGATCGCCCGGTCGACCACTCGCGCAGGTACTTAGGTAGATGAATTTGGCGAGCAACCCTATCCTGCGGGGTGGGCAATTGGCACGATCGTGGTGAGGTTAAACCCCCACCCGTGACCAGCTCCCGGCGTTGTTCCGAGAGGGTCACGACAGAATTGTCCGTCCGGTGGGCGACGTGCCGCGATTCGAGTTACGTGGCCATTCGCATGCGGGGGGCGAAATTCGCAACAATATATATATATATACACACACACACCACACGCATAGTTATGGATTTCAGAATCGGAACCGACTAATGCACACATCATCCAGGTCCTCAGACAGTTATTTCCATAGATGCATGTTAGAATAGACCCATCCCTTGTCTGGTGGGATTCTAACTCTTTGATATTGTTGCGAATTCGCGCCGCGCCGGCGTGCGATCGGCCACGTGACTCGAATCGCGACCGCTTCGCCCACCGGACGGACAATTCAGTCGTGACCCTCCCGGCTAACGCCGGGATCCAGTACAGGGTGGACCTTTCGGCTCACCAAACCCAGTCCGCATTCTACCCGCGCGGAATAGGGTGAATCGCCGAGTCGATATACCTAAATAACCGCACGGGTAACCTACCGAGGGTTGTACCTCGCCACAGGCCGACTTCGGACACGGGCCGCTTAAGCGACCCGTTCCATGCTAACGGGATAACCGAGCGGTGTTATCGGTTGGCCTTGACGGTTCCTGATTAATTATCGGGCGTCCCGCGCCCACTCAAACCTTTACGTGAAACAAGATGGAGACCCACGAAGGAAGGACGCAGCGAAACGGGGGAAGAATCACCAACAAGCATTTTATTCACAACGACACACACGAGCACACATATAGCACAGCATGTATTTACAGTCACAAATGCACATATATCAAATAGAAACAAAAGATGCACATATAAAAGAAGGAGTTAAAACCGAATACGCGACACACGGACCACTTACACATTGACTACTTATCAAGCACGGCGCCACACACACACGTTCACACAAAACCAAAGAAAATGGAAGTCGACTTCCCTTAATGTCGGGTCCTTGCGCCCGTCCTCTGCCGTGGTCCGCGAGCTCTCTCCGGCGTTCGGCCCCGTGTCTGCCTTTCAGAGCACACGCCGAACCAGAGCGAGAGAACGCCGAACCCAGAGGAAGAAGAGCGAGAGCGCCGAACCAAGAGAAGAAGCAGAAGCGAGAGCGTCGAACCAAGAGAAGCGAACAGAGCAGCAAGAACTCCGCGCCCTCTCACTCTTATACGCCGCGGCGCCACGCCTCTTTCTCCGCCCCGCTTTGGCTCCCACCCCTTCGAGGCGCTTCTCGAAAACACTCGAAGCGGGGCGTTTCCATCGTTCCTCCCACCTGCGTCTTGTGGGGGCGAGGCGGAGCCGTTCTGGCGGCCGGGCCAAGGAAGGAAAAATGCGGGAAACGCGCGCCCTCGCTGTGGGGGGACTTCTTCCCTTCCTTCTCGCGTCGCGTCTTCAACGCGCAAACCGTCGTACGTGGACCGCGGAGGATGGCGTTCGTTGGTGTGGAGTAGTGGCGAAGATGGTGGTGGTGGTTGTGAGGGTGGCGGTGCTGGCGTTGTTGGAGTGGTGGCTTGGTTTGGCGTTGTTGTTGTTGGCGTTGTTGGCGTTGAAGTGTGGTTTGGCGTTGTTGGCGTTGAAGTGTGGTTGGTTCGAAAATAAGCAGAACAGAAAAACGCCTAACTCAAAGTATTGCAGCCGAATGAATCACATTAATTCCCTCTAAACAATGGGTTTGGGCTAACTACACATGTACTTCAGAAATACCTCATCTACGGGACTGAATGATGTTTGCGAATTTCCACAGCCGTAACAATATGTTGGAGAAGGGTATAGGACTGATTCCTTTCTTATGGGATGGCCTTTTCCTTTTCCAACACACGTTCATCGTACGCGAGAGATAGCAGCCGTTGCCCAACAGAGCTCAGTACTACCCCTTTCCATCAGGACACATTGGCTTGGAGGTGGACGATTTATTTACACTTAAGACTTACAGGACATTTGATTAAACACACCGTGGGCTTTTTCCTGAACAGTTATTCTGATGGTCAAATACGGCTGTGGATCATTTACCTCACCTCCCTCTCTTTCTTGGACGTTTGACATCCACCTTTTTCCATCGACGGCTGACACTCGTTCAGCGGCTCCGTGGACGCTGGCTGGCCCCTGTCCACGTCAGCCTGGGGGGGGGGGGGGGGGGGGGGGGGGGGGGGTGAGGCGATGGCCATTGTTGACGTTTTGCGAGTGCTTCACACCCCCACTCGGTTGTTCCGGAAAATGGCCGATTTCTGGCGCTCGTCCAGCACCCCAAACATGGTGTTGTAAGCAGGCCTGTGTTGATTGGAAGTTACTTCTCACTCGATGGTGAGGAAGGGATGATTGTGAGATTGACGGATGGAGGTCACGTGCAGCGTTGCGCCAATAGGCAAGCTGGATTTGGCTGAAGTCTGCTTGAGGCTCCACCCACACTAGTCGCCCATGAGAAAGGGCAGGAAGACCGCCTTCCAGACGGTTGGTGTTTGCTCCTTACAGTTGCTGACAGTCCCTGGTCATTGCTTACAGCTCCTTACATCTCTTAGAGCTGTCTGTTGGTTATGGCTCCTGATAGCTCCTGACGGGAGGTGACGGTTGGACCGTTCCTGCTGGTTCTGTTCGGTACCTACTCTTGGCGTACCTGATTCTTGACATCCCTGGTTCCTGGGGGTGATGATGTGATGTCGATTGGTGTTCGAGCCTGTTTGCGGGTGGGTGCACGGCGAGGCAGGGCGCTCAGCAGACCAAGACATGCTCACGCATTTTGGGACATTTTATTGGATACACGACAACTTCTGCCTTGGTAAGCTGAGACCGGATTTCTTTCCCCCCTGAATGATCTCCTGGGTACCCATGTCTAGTGTTTAATTGTTAATAAGGCATAGTGATAAGCATCTGCTCTTTGTCTATTTTTCTATCAATGCCTGTTGAGTTCTATATTTGTTTTAGATTATTTTGATTCATTTGAATTAATCGATTTGCACCACAAGGAAATAAGTTCTTCAGTTTATTTATTTTTTCTCAATAATAAATTCTTTGTTGATATTTGAACCTGTCCATGCTTGTCCTTTCCTTATATTGATCCAGCATTGGCTGAACCTAGATAGACTGGGAGGTAATTCCCAAACGAATTAACCTGTCATAATCGGCATGCACCAGCGGTAAATGCTCAGCCGCATTACTTAAGATCTCATCAAGATAAGATTAGTGCATCGCTGAGGGTGCGTTCCCTGGTGAGGGAGGAGGCCACGCTGACCGCTAGTTAATATGGCAAATTAGATGGTGCGACATGGAACTCGTGGTTAACTGATTGACGTTCGTGGTCGCGAAGCAACTCACCCTATCACGAAGTTAATAATGAGCGGCTGGCCCCAGGTCTCGGTTCTTCCGGGAGAAACAAGGATTAACCCCCTCATGATACACTCCTACCAGCGTACCATCGTCGAACATATATCAATTATAATTATATGTTATTATATAATAATTATATAATATATATACTATATACACACACACACAGTATAGCTTAAACCCACAAATGGAGATAACCATCCATACACACACACATACACACACAACACAGTGCTGGATAGTGGATTAACCATTAGGCAGACAAGGCATGTGCCTTAGGGCCAGCCAAAAATTCGGGCCACAAAAATTTAGTCAACTTTTTTTTTTTTTTTAACATACATCTTATTAGTCTAGTAATATATCGCATTATCGGCTATGATAAACTCATAAATTTTCTTTATTAACTGTGCGAATGGCATTCTACTAGTACTACGAGTCTAGTGCTATGGATCTTTCTATGAGATCTATCATATAATTATTGAGTGTTATCCCTACATTGGGGCAAAGTGGCCAATTCTGTACGTGTATTTGTCATGGATAATGCATATATTCATACACTGCAATAATGTATAGAGGGATTAATAAACTATTTTTTTCACATTAATATAATTGTCTTTTTTTGTATTAAATATTTTGTTCTTGAACAGTTCATCTTTTGTCTGGGGTCCATTCTCATGACGCCGAGATCTAATTTAAATTTTCAGGGTTTCTCTAAATTATCAAAATGGCTCTTAGGGTCAGCCGAGCTTAATCCGGCACTGCACGCAACGCACGCACACACACACACACACACACACACACACACACACACACACACACACACACACACACAGATGCTGACTGAGACTGACACATATTGACATTTATTGCACACACTTGCAGAGCACCCACGGAGGGCATCCTTGTTCAAGCAGGCAACACGTTTTCTGACACATACCTTTTATTGGGCATGAATAGGCAACTGACAGCTCTGCATACACAAAAAAAAACCGGGTTACGTGCAAGAAGCAAAACAAACCATGCTTATAATTCAACACATCACTGCCCTGAAACGTGGGGCGTGGGAGAATACTGCCTGTACGGTGGAGATTGTAATACCGAAAAGAACCTGAGGTGCCGCAACATGATACACATTTACATGGAAAATTTGCGTCCCCCCACCACCCCCCCCCCCCCAAAAACAACCATCAGCAAAGATAAAAACACCCTTATACGTGAATTGGGGTCATGCTGATTCTATGCAGCAAGTCTGGATGTATTCGGCCGAGGATGTAATCGGCCGAGAACGTCTGTCAATTTGGGTCTTTTCAGTCTTTTCTGTCTTCAGGGTCTTTTCAATCTCTTGGTATTTTGACTCTTTGGGTTATTTTGGGTCTTTTCAGTCCTTGAGGTCTTTTGGTTCTTTGGAGTATTTGGGACTTCTGGTTCCTTGGGTCTTTTGGGTCCTTGGGTTGTTTGGGTATTTTGGGTCCTCAGGGTTGTTTGGGTCCTCAGGGTCATTGGGATCTTCTGGGTCTCAAAGGGGGGGGGGCAATCTTTTGGGTCCTCTGGGTACTTTTGGTGAAGTATTTCAATTACAATTGTGGGTGACGTCAGTCACCTGTCAAACAAGGGTTAAGAGCGGATATGCACACATACATACATACATAATCACATCACACACACACACACACACACACACACACACACACACACACACGAAGTTTAATATGTTGCGGTTCTGAAAACCGCATGCCGCAAGCAATGGCATCCATCATACAGTGGTCCCCAGACATGATTTTACTAATAATACAATAACGTTAGACCTTTCCCTCATGTCTAATGGGTCAAATGGACGGAAGGTTGTGGATCTCTAGTTAGGTCTGATTATATCTCTATCTTCATTCCAACTCTTTCCTCTTATCCTAAATAAATCAAGCAGCGCCGCACCCTTAGACCGGCCTGCTGAAAAAACGCACCCTGACCCTCCTCGTGAGAGCCAGTAGAAGCCTCAACCACATGATGTCGTCCGACTGCGAGAATGCGGACGCGGAAGCGCAGTGATAATGAAGCAAACAATAAAAGCGCAACGCCGGTACCACGAGAAGCGACACAGCGTGTTGTTTTAAACCCATTTCTTCATCTAATAATTTATATGCAATCCTTTCCTCCAATCCATGACACAGATCGGGGAAGGAACTGCACGCAAGCAGCCGCCTGTGAAGATCACCACTCTGATAGATAACTGCATGCACAATGGCAGAACCACGCGCAGCCCCGTGATAATTTATCATCGTACAGTACAGGGCATGAATAGCGCACATCTTCATTCGGGTCTGCGCGCTGATTACAATGGCATTTTATCATCGCACAGAACGGGGCATGAATAGCACACATCTTCATTCGGGCTGCGCGCTGATCACAATGGCATCCTGCCATCACATTGTACAGGACGCGCATGGCACACATATTTGTTCGGGTCTGCGCGCCATCTTGCCGTCGATCTTCGCTCGCCACAGTGGCCATCAGTGTCTCCTGCGGACAGCGGGGATCTTCTCACACCTCCGCCTCGATGCAGCCGCCACCAAGCAGATGCATGCTGTACGGCCTGGATCGCTCAGACCGCATGGCATCCGGACAAAGCAAGCGCATTGATCAGCGCCAACCGCAACGCGCCGGGGGTGCCTGAGCAGGAATGCGGGGCCGACGCGGCCCTCGGCCAGTCACCGGATCACAGCCCAGGAGTTCGGTGCAAGGAGATTCATATTACGGAGTTGGGAGCGAGACATTTTCACAGCTCTGCGATCTCTCGCCTGATGTACAATAAGGCCGTTTCCGGCCGTGGCGGCCGGGCTGTGTGGTGGCTGGGGCCCAATGGGAGCGCCCGATTCGGGTAATGATGCATCGCTTCAGGGTGGTGCCCCGCCCTGCACCGCAGGGCCTATACACGAAGCCGTCCGAGTAGAGTCGTCATCCTCATCTTCCTTGCCTGGCTTTGGATCTGTCTCTGCGTGCGCCTGCTTCACGCCGTAAAATTCTTCGACACCGACTCGCTGCTGGCTCCACCCACCCACCTGACTCCGCCTGCTGCTGACACTCCACCCACTCACTCTCGACTCCGCCTCCTCCACCCACTCACCGCTGGATAACACACTCACCTGGCTCCACCCAAAGTCCCTCCCTCACACCTGACGGTCGCGCCCATTCTCTGGATCGGCGGAGACGCTTTGCCGGCACAGTTGCCAAGCAGGAGACGACGTGCCAACTATCAAGGAGGGAAAAGAGAGGATAGAATGCGGGCGTCAAGGGGGATAATGAAAGAACATAAAGCCGCCGTACAGGACGCACACAGCGTGTTGTTTTACAACCAATTCTTCATCCTATAATTATATCATCATTTCCCAATCCATGACAAGATCGGGGAGGAACTGCCGCAAGCAGCGCCTGTGAAGATACACCCTGATAGATAATGCATGCACAATGAGAACACAGCGCAGCCCGCCTGATAATTTATTACTGTACTACGGGCTGAATAGCGCACATCTTCATCTCGGGTCTGCGGCTGATTACATGGCTTTATCATCGCACAGAAGGGGCATGAAATAGCAACATCTTCATTTCGGCTGCGCGCTGATCACAATGGCATCTGCCATACACTTGTAAGAGACGCGATGGCACACATATTGTTCGGGTCTGCCGCGCGCATCTTGCCGTCGATCTTTCGCTGACAGTGGCCATAGTGTTCTGCGGACAGCGGGGATGTTCTCACACATCGCTCGATGCAAGCCAGCCCAAGCAGTGCATGCTGTAGCGGCTGGATCGCTCAGACGCATGGCATCGGACAAAGCAAGCGATTCGATCAGCGCCAACGCAACGCGCGGGGCGGTGCTGAGCAGGAATGCGGCCGACGCGGCCTCGCCAGTCACGAGATCACAGCCAGGAGTTCGGTGCAAGGAGATTAATATTACGAGTTGGAGCGAGACATTTTTCACAGCTCTGCGATCTCTCGCTGATTACAATAAGGCGTTCTCGGCCGCGGCGGCTGGCTTGGTGGTGGCCTGGGGCCATGGGGAGCGCCCGATTCGGGTATGACTGCATCGATTCAGGGTGTGCCGCCTGCACCGCAGGGCCTATAACGAAGCCGTCGAGTGAGTCGTCATCCATCATTTCCTTGCTGGCTTTGGATCTGTCTCTGCGTGCGCCTTCCGGCTTCACGCGTAAAATTCTTCGACCCGACTCGCTGCTGGTCACCCACCACCTGATCGCCTGCTGCTACACTCCACTCACTTCGTCCGCTCCCATCCTAATCACCGCTGGATAACAACTACCTGGCTAACCCAAAGTCCATCCTCACACTGACGGTCGCGCCATTCTCTGGATCGGCGGAGACTTTGCCGCACATTTTGGCAAGCAGGAGACAGAGTGCCAATACAAGGAGGGATGCTCGGTGGAGCGTCCCCACAAACGTCTCAGTAGCACAGTCGCTCAACCATAGCAAAGTATTAGAGATCGTAGTCATTCCTCTCTTTCTATGAGATTAACTCCTCTTCATCGGGTTTGGTGTGTGTGTGGTGTGTGTGTGTGGTGTGTGTGTGTGTGATGTGGTGTGTGTCGTGATGTGTTCAATGGTGCCTGTCGTAAGTAAAGTTGGAGTGCAGTAAGAATTATATCGGGATACAGTCTGCTGCTGTGTCTGCTTTAGTAAGTTGCTTTGTTTTGAATGTCAACACACATTCTTTCTAGTTCTCTTAACACAGAACAAAAATATATTCAACGGTGCGCCACATATTGTTTCCTCGCTGCCTGTATAATTGCTTTTTGTAGAAATGTTCCCAGCATCGTTTTCTTCTTTTCCTTCAATTGGTTCAGCTGGTCTGTATCCTAGCCGTAGCGGGACATTATTCTACAAAAGTCTGTTTCCTAGTGGGGTTAAGTCAGTTGGCAGTTATGCTTCGGCTGCATCTGACTGCGATTTGACAGCGGCGTA
>CM068956.1:179962573-179970085 GCA_035128595.1 Eptatretus atami | reverse complement strand
AAAGAGAGGATAGAATGCGGGCGTCAAGGGGGATAATGAGAAGCAAACATAAAGCACGCGTAAGGACGCACACAGCGTGTTGTTTTACAACCCATATTCTTCATCCTATAATTATATCATCTTTCTCCAATCCATGACACAGATCGGGGAAGGAACTGCGCAAGCAGCGCCTGTGAAGATCACCACTGATAGATAACTGCATGCACAATGAGAACCAGCGCAGCCCGCCTGATAATTTATTACATCGTACGTACAGGGCTGAAATAGCGCACATCTCATCTCGGGTCTGCGGCTGATTACATGGCATTTTATATCGACAGAACGGGGCATGAAATAGCAACATCTTCATTTCGGGCTGCGCGCTGATCACAATGGCATCCTGCCATCACTTGTAAGGACGCGCATGGCACACATATTTGTTCGGGTCTGCCGCGCGCATCTTGCCGTCGATCTTTCGCTCGCACAGTGGCCATAGTGTCTCTGCGGACAGCGGGGATGTTCTCACACATCCGCTCGATGCAAGCAGCCACAAGCAGATGCATGCTGTACGGCTGGATCGCTCAGACCGCATGGCATCCGGAAAAGCAAGCGATTGAATCAGCGCAACGCAACGCGCCGGGGGGTGCCTGAGCAGGAATGCGGGGCCGACGCGGCCTCGCCAGTCACGGATCACAGCCAGGAGTTCGGTGCAGGAGATTCATATTACGGAGTTGGGAGCGAGACATTTTTCACAGCTCTGCGATCTCTCGCCTGATGTACAATAAGGCGTTTCCGGCCGGGCGGCCGGCTGTGTGGTGGCGGGGCCCATGGGGAGCGCCCGACTTCGGGTAATGATGCATCGCTTCAGGGTGTGCCGCCTGCACCGCAGGGCTATAACGAAGCCGTCGAGTGAGTCGTCATCCTCATCTTCCTTGCTGGCTTTGGATCTGTCTCTGCGTGCGCCTTCGCGGCTTCACGCGTAAAATTCTTCGACACCGACTCGCTGCTGGTCACCCACCACCTGATCGCCTGCTGCTACACTCCACCACTCTCGTCTCGCTCCCATCCTACCCATCACCGCTGGATAACAATCACCTGGCTAACCCAAAAGTCATCCTCACACTGACGGTCGCGCCATGTCTCTGGATTGGCGGAGAGCTTTGCCGGCACATTTTGGCAAGCAGGAGACAGAGTGCCAACTATCAGGAGGGATGGCTCGGTGGAGCGTCCCACACAAACGTCTCAGTAGCACAGTCGCTCAACCATAGCAAAGTATTACGAGATCGTAGTCATTCTCTCCTTTCTATGAGATTAACTCATCTTCATCGGGTGGTGGTGTGTGGTGTGTGTGTGTGGTGTGTGTGTGTGTGTGTGGTGTGTGTGTGTGTGTGTCAATGGTGCCTGTCGTTAAGTAAAGAGTGAGAAGAATTATATCGGGATCAGTCTGCTCTGTGTCTGCTTTAGTAAGTTGCTTGTTTTGAATGTCAACACACATTCTCTTCTATTCTGCTTAACACAGACAAAAAAGTCTATTCACTGCGCCACATATTTTTCCTCGCTGCCTGTAATAATATGCTTTTTGTAGAAATGTTCCCAGCTCGTTTTCTTCTTTTCCTTCATTGGTCAGCTGGTCTGTATCCTAGCCGAGCGGGACATTATTCTCAACGATCTGTTTTCCTAGTGGGGTAAGTCTTGGCGTTATGCTTCGGCTGCATCTGATCCGATTTGAACCTGGCGTACGAGGGCATGTCCCAGTAATTAGATCATGTGACATTAGTAACGGTTTTCCATTAGACGGAGGACAAAGTCACTGGTTGAGTTATTGGTGTTCAGGGTCTATTGGTGACCGCCGCGTCATGGATTTATCCATGTGCGACGGCCTGCGATTCGGAGAGTTGTTGGGAACCCGAGGTAGCCTTACACCCTCTCGTGGTTTGTGCGCCGACTCCGGGGTCCGCAACAACATATATATACTATATTATATGTATATATAGATAATATGTATATATTATTGCTCACATATCATATAGAGATACATACACATATATATATATATATATAATATATATATAATATAATATAATGTACACACCACACACACACACAACACACACTTTGTCTGGGAACAACATTACATTGCGGTTCAGAATATCTCCTTTGAGCAACTTTTTCTCAGCACGCGCTGAATCGTTCCAAAGGTATCCTGCTAATTGATATCAAAACTTCGACTGTTTTGTTGAACAAAAAAAAAATTCTGCTATCTGCAAGTAAAAGGAGAAAGTCAAAACGTGAATGGGATAGTAATGCGATTATTTCTCTGAGCATCTTCCATACGAACACCACGATGATATAAAACGAGATGGTTTGTTTGCGTGCAATGCTCATAGCAGTTAAGAAATTAAATCTATAGAATAAGATGAAGGGTGCTAAACGACTTTGAATGGCTATTAGGTCAGGTGTTGATGTAAATCTAAGGGAACATGCAGTTAATGAGTAGATTAAACGAGAGCACTAACTTTTATGATGTTAAGGGGAACGTTGTATGTTCGTTATGCGATTGGCCGGGGACCATGTTGAAGTGTGGCCTTGCTGAAGTCATGGAGGATATCAGGCAGATATACAGGCAATGGCAAATACTCTTGGCCACCTAAACTTGCGTAATGCATAATTAAGATTTGATCGTGATTTTTCTTCATTATTATTGTGAAGTGGTGGTTGTTATGGAGAAGTTCTGGTGGCTGTGACTTCTATTAATTGAGATGTGATTATTCAAAACCTGGTTTATGAAGTTAGATGGAGATGGTTTGAAGCTTTAACTTTTGGTCCAAGTAATGGAAGTTTTTGATGGTGTACAGTTCGGTTTATAAATAAGCGCCCAGGCTCCTGGAGCTGGAAATCTAAATGTAATTTCTGTCCCTCTCCAAAACTGTTTTTTTCCTCCTCATCCGAAAGAACTTTGAGTCACAGCGACATCATGATGTGCTTGATTCTGACAGGTGCCACGTTCATTTTCTTCGGACAAATTGCCATTCATCCGTTTCCAGATGCCTTCGAGCATGAACGAACAGTGCTTGCACCATCTGGGAATGTGATCTCAGGTGCTGATAACGAATTCAACAGCCAGGCTGGTAAGAACTACCATGGTGGCTGTGTGCTGAGAGGTGACAGCAGGAATCGCCTTTATTTGGATCTCACACTACATAATTGTCTCTGTCTTTGTCTCTGTTCTGTTTTTTTTGATTTTGAATTTTGATTTTGATTTTGATTTTGATTTTGATTTAGATATTTAGATATTTAGATATATAGATATTAGATATATTGTATCAGATGCCCTCTGATTGTTATGTGTGAGATTATGTTCACACGGTAACCGCATAATCTGCACAGAACACCATCCATTGCCACCCAGACAATTGTTCTGCTAATGAAGCATTCAACCAGAAGGAATGTGATGTGATCGGTGGAAATCGAGAATGGCGTGGACTGTGTCCAATGGGGATCGGATGCTCGTCGCACTCCACATTGTTTCGAGATATCTTTATATGATATATATATAATATATATATTTCTATATATTATATATATATATATATATATATTATATAATATAATATATATGTGTATATATGATTGACCCTCCACACTCCTCCTAGTCAAGTTGCATAAGTAACCAATGACGCTTACAGGTGTGTGTAATGCTGTTTGAACTTCCAGAGTTCCCCACCAACTATAAAGAATAAAACAACAATATAAAGAGTGCCTCACACTCAGCAACAACAGCAATTTAGATTACTTTGTGTAAGTTTCTTGGTTGCTTTATGCAGCTACTTGGGCTGGAGGAGTGTGGGAGGGTCAATAATCTTATATAATCGTTGCCACCCTGGGTGTGTCGATTAGGTCAGAGCTGATTTGGACTATTTCCTCCATTCACAGGTGAAGAGTGATGGTTGTCTATTAATATATATGTTATAGTATAATATATGATTAATATCTATTGTATTATATATTATATAATATATATATATTAATTAATATATATATATATATATATACCTATCTCTCTCAAGGAATGCACCTGATCATTGCCAATCAGTTGCATCTCATTATGGCAGCAATGTATCCATCTGCGAATGGATTTCTTCAGCAGGATAATGCCCCATGCCACAAGGCTACGATTGTCGAGAAATGGTTCCACAAACATGACAGTGAATTCAGCTTACTGCAGTGGCCCATAGACACAACCGCGATGAAGTTGTGTCTATGGGCCTATCACTTTCCCATCGCAGGTGGTCTCTGTCTTCTACTGTCTCCTTTCTGGTCTTGCACCCTCTGCTCTTTCTGTACTTTGTCCCCCACCCCCAGGTGTCTGCTGGCCGCACATGGTCTGCCATCAATGCCCTTCTGGTGAAACGACAGTAATCCAGAATCGCTGTTTACCTCCACTCATTTGTTCCTCTTTTTCCCACCTATGGAACCAACTTCCACATTCTCTTTAATCTCATTCTTTGTGCTCCAGGTCTTCAAGACTGCCGTTTACCACCATCGCTAATCATCCCCAATCCAAAACCATGATCTTTTCTACTCCCTTTAATTCCCCTCCCCCAGCCCACTTCCTTCTAAATTTAGTTTTCCATTCCTGAGAGTTTGCTTCTGGATCGCTCTTGTCCACCCCATGCATTCTCCCCTACCCCTCATTTTTACCTGCATCCCTTGTTTGTCCATCTCCCTCTATTTTATCTTCAACCTCGCTCTGTTCGTCGTGTTCTCGTCTCTCCCTCTCTCCGTCCTCGCGCCGAGGCTCTCAGGTCGGTCTCTCGTCTCTCAGGCGTCTGCGCTTCTCTGCCGCTCCTCGCTCTCTCTCTCGTCGTCGTCTCTCTGCTCTTTCGTCTCCGTTCTTTTTGCTCTCTCTCGTCTCTCTCTTCTTTTCCTCTTTCTCTTTCTCTTTCCCTTCGTTATCTCGTCTCTCTTTCTGCTGCCGTTCTTTCTCTCTCGTCTGTTCTCTGTCTTTCTGCTTCTTTCTCTTCTCTGTCCGTTGCTCTCTCTCTTTCTTCTTTCGAAAAAAAAAAAATAAACTAAAAGGTGGTCTACGTTGTCTCGCTTTCGAATATCGACGCCATATCTTTCTTCTCAGTTGAAAAAAAAAAAATTAATTATACTCTCCTGTTACGCTTTCTCTTTCCTCTCTTTTCTCGTCTCTCTCTTCGTTGTTCGGTCCGATCCTCTTGTGCTTCGTTCTTTCTGCTCTGTCTTATCTCTTCTCTTTCTCTCTGATTCTTTCTGCTGGTATCGTCTCGTTTCTGTCTGTTTTCGTCTTAAAATAATAATAAATATATAAAAAAACTCTGCCTATAAAACAGTCTTTCTCTTGTCCGTCTGGCTGTTCATTTTGTTCTGTTGCGTTAATATAGACAAAAATAGATGTTTTAACTCTTCTTCAAAGAAAGGCTTTGGACTTTCTATCATTCAAAAAAAAGTTGTGATTTTTTTTTTTGTATAACATCTCTATCATCATGGGATGCATTTAAAATGCTTCTCTCCTCCACATTATTTTGTTGTTTTTGGCTTTTATTTGCTTAACAACATTTGTATTACAAGGACCATCATCTTGCCTAAAATAAAATGTCAAAGAAAAACAAGACCAACAGGAAGGCTGTAGGTGCTGAGTGCAATGACCATCCATCCGTAGACTCTAACAATTGGATATTACTTAGACATTGTTCCTCTTGAAACGGTCCTAAGTCATTGTCGATGTTAGAACTCAAACAGTTGTGGATGGTTTTGAAATGATGTGATTTTGAAGGTTCTCCGAATGGTTTGGATACACGTATGGTTGAAGCTGTTGTGTATGCGAGGTGGTACGATCTAATCAGTGCCCTCTTGGAAGAAGGTTGAATAAGCAATCTCTAAGCAAATCCCTTTGTTATCATTTGGTGAATAATGATACACCAGTTCTCTAATCATCCAGATGGGAAGCCTGCTCTTGCTGGTGGCTTCGTGAAAATTATACAGACCCACAGAAATTAGATCACATGGGGTGGAGGAAATGTCAGAGATGTATAGCATCTCAGAAGAAGCAGATGCACGCATGCTGCTTCATGCTACACATATCGGTTCCAATTTTGGGGCCACTGGTATCGCAAGGAAGTCTTGTGATAACATTTCTAGATACATACACATGGATCTTGACGATGTTTCTTGTATCTACAGTAAATACAAACACGTAGTTATACAAGAACTAGGCTCATGGAATAGCAAGGTGATGGGGAGTAAAAAGGCAGTGTATACTGACATATGGGCCATGGTTGGACACATCAAGCAAATGATGAACGAACAGGAAAAGAGGAGAGAGAATAGGAGGAAGGAAGCAATCTTCAAGAAAAAAGGACTATTTATGGTAGGGTTAATGAGGTTGCAATATCACAATAAAAAATTGAGAGTGACATGAGATGGTGGTGCCTCTGAAGGGAACAGTGCAATGTAACAGGAGCAAGAAGGCTGTTCCCCAAATGGGAGAAAGAGGAACAAAAGAATGGAAGTGGCCAAGGAGCCTGGATTTTGGGAGTTAACCAGGAAGGCGGTTACTGGAAAAGTGTATGCATCTTGGAGCATTCCCCCTCTTTCTCCTGTTCCTTCTGTTCTGTTGCATCCTGATCCATTCAGAGTTCAAGCTCTTCCACAAGCCTTGACTTTGTATACAAAAAATAAACTGTGGAGGGAATGAATGGCTGAGAGGAAGGCAGTTCCACATTTTCCAGGAATGACTTGGAATTACGGACAATTCCCAGCTTGCGGTTGGCTTTGCTATATGGTCAGCCCGGGAGAGGTCGTGGCTAATAATGAGGCTAAGATGTAAAAGAGGTTGAATCTGTTAAAGTGGCTGACAATGTAAATTATAGATGAGTTGTGTTTGTTTGATGATTCTTCTGGAGCAACGGGGTGAGATTCATTACTTTCTGAAGGTGCTGCAAATTCTGGAGCTGCAGTGGAAATTTGGAATCCTCACAGATTCATACCTGATCATTATTTTGGTCAAAGGCCTCTCAATTAATTCCTGCCGTACATTCATTGATAGGCTTTGACTAAATATCTTCCTTCTTGGGGAGGAAGTCCATCATAAATGTGACGAAAGCCAAACACTTTGAGTGCTTCAAGGACCTGGTAAGACCTGGGATACTGCCAGGATGAGGATACCATACGAAGAACCGCTTCCAAGTTAACAGCAGTCCTTTGAAGACAGAAAGAGCTTATGATAAACTGAACAGAGATTGGGTTGTGAAAGCAGTTATGAGAACAAAAGAAAGTCGACAACATATAAGACCAGCTTCAAATAACATGGTGAGAGAGAGAGAGAGAGAGAAGAGACAAAGAGAGAGATGAAGAGAAGGAGAAGAAGCAAGAGAGAGAGAAGACCACGAGAAGAGAGAGGAGCACGAGAGAGAAGACACGAGAGAGAGAAGAGGCCACCGTGAGAGAGAGAAGAGAGAGAGGAGAGAGAGAGAGAGAGAGAAGAGAGAGAGAGCAGAGCGAGCACGA
>CM068956.1:179957573-179960073 GCA_035128595.1 Eptatretus atami | reverse complement strand
CGTGTGTAGGCAGAGTGAAAATATAATGACTGGCTTATGGCACCCCCCCCCCCCCCCCCGACTGACCCTTCACTTCTCAACGGCCCAGTTTTCATTTACTTCCCATTTTGGGAGTTTCCATATGTATTCGACCACTTTCCTTCGGCTTCAGAAGCCTTTTGGTTATACCGAGCACTTCTGCTCCTACATGGCACAGATAAGTGTGTGATCGATGCCATGGCACATGATCCTTGATCATTATTATACGACTGGTGTGGTCCAATGGCGATTTATCAAAGTAAAAGGATTGGAAACTCTCCTACGTGTTCTTAAAATGCTGGATAACCTTTATGTCAAGCACTGTAATAATTCACTCACTTGTAGAGGGGGTTTTGTGTGAGTGTGTGTGCGTGTGCATGTGCGTGACATTGAACAGTGATATTGCATTGCTGGGTTGACTGATTGCCTTGACACAACTCAGTAATCTACTGATGTGGATCCATGGACATGGTTGTTTATCCACTATTTGGAGAGTTTCTTGGCTGAAAGGATCGAAAGCTCGAGGAAGAACTGAGTGCAGCTGATAATATGGGCAGTTGGGAAATCAGTCAATTGCTTGCAGGTTCAGTTTCTTACTTTTGGTAAAGAAACTACAGGGTGACCCCAAGGAAACAGAACATGTATCACTGAACTGGCACAATTTTTGGCAGATTACCTTGAATAGCCCAGGACCAACTGTGCTTGAATGACGTGCTCCAAATGTTGCCATGGCGCTGCAATGACACTTGGATTCGACGGGCAAAATGGTTGATCACTCTGACATATTCTGCTGTAGGATTTAAGCAAATTTTATCAATAGTTGTTGCTTTGTGTTCGGCAATGGATCGTGGCCTTCCTCTGGAGACGTCCTTCAGATCGCCCCAAAGATAGAAATCTGTTGGTGTCAGATCTGGTGAGTGTGGAGCCCCTTGAACAGCAAGTCTTCGACCAATAGCTGTCACCAAAGTGCGTGTTGAGCCAGTTTGGTGAATCATTTGAAGTGTGGGGAATGGCTTCGTCCTTTTGAAACCATTGTTCCTCTCTTGTAACCACCCTGCGACTGCCTCGGACCATTCAAAACTTCAAGAACTTGGATGTAACGTTTCGTATTGACAGCCTTGCCGGTGTCGTCCTCAAACTAGAAAGGGCCGAAGATTCCATGTTTACTGATTGCAAGCCAAGCAGTACATTCTCCTGACTGGAGAGGTCACTTGAGCAATAGATCAGATGGAGGAGAGGGGGGATGTTGATCCCCAGTATACACAGTTCTTGGGGTTGACGTGCCCATAAATAAGGAAATTGGCTTCATCAGAAAATCAGATATTGTCAAGGAAGTTGGGCTTTTCTTCCACCTTGTCTGCAAACCACTAGAATATTGTCCTTGCTTTCTGCACATGGGCTGCAGTCAGTTTGTGTTTAATTTTAATTCTGTATGATATGGTTTTACATCGTGGATGAGAATTCTTCTTACTGACTCGTGTGAAATTCCAAGCTCTTGACTCCAACGCCTGAGAGATTACTCAAGGCGTTTGGCTACTGAATCATGAACAAGGTCGATGTTCTCAGGAGACCTTATGCCTTGAGGAAGTCCCGAATGTGTTGGTCCTCCAGCACTTTCACTGTTGAGATTTGCGATAGTGCCCTTTTCTCTGAACTTTTGGACCAGACAAATATCCATAACTTGCAGGGCGCAGTGTAAGTTCCAAACTCGTGTTTAAACTTGATTTGAGTCTTTTTGTAGGAGTCCAATTTAAGAAAAATCTCCACAGAATAAGTATTTCGCCTAATTGTCCATGACATCTTCAAAAAGGGAAGAACGTTTTGCCAACTTTCATAGTCTGTCTTGTGGTTCACTCTTCAATCACCAAAAAAAAAGTAGAGGTTGTCATTAGTAAGACTAAGATAGTCATTTAAAAGGTGGGTTCTGTTTTTTGGGGGTCACCCTACATTTTGATGTTTCCATTTGACACTAGAAGGGCACTTGGTTGAGCGCATACCTCCACCCTGTCATGCCTGATCCATGAGAACATATCTGTCCCAATACATTTTTGAGATATCGTGCTATATATCATTTTTGGCTCTATCACTCAATGGTGAAGAATCACTTTAAAAATGCTAGTCGTCGGATCCGGATCCGGATTTTCACCAAAATCTAATCAATTCGTCGTGGCCACACACCTAACGTGCCCACCAAGTTTGATCCGAATCCGTCCAAAACTTTTTGAGATATCATGCTATATATCATTTTTGGCCCTATCACTCAATGGTGAAGAATCATTTTAAAAATGCTAGTAGTCGGATCCGGATCCAGATCTTCACCAAAATCTAACCAGTTCGTCCTTGTCACACACCCGACCTGTCCACAAAATTTCATCCGTATCCGTCCACAACTTTTTGAGATATCCTGTACACAAACAGACTAACAGACAGACAAGCCGGTAGGCGGCCATGGGTCGCCGAGCATCCGATGACCTTTGACCCC
>CM068956.1:179934833-179948194 GCA_035128595.1 Eptatretus atami | reverse complement strand
TGTCATAAGGAAGAAGACTATTGTTTTTGAGGTCAAAAGGTCAACATCGGCCAAAGGTCAACAACTGAGGTGGAATTTCTAAAATCCTCAATTTTCATCCGATTGATTTGAAATTTGAAGAGGATATATATTTCAGGTAACTAAATTCAACCACCAATTATTTTTGAGGTTAACATAGACCAAATGGTCAACATAGGCCCAAGGTCATCAACTAACGTGGTATTTCTAAAATCCTCAATTTTCATCCGATTGACTTGAAATTTGAAGAAGATTTATATTTCAGGTCACTGAATTCAACGGGCCGATTATTTTTGAGGTCAATATGCACTAAAAGGTCAACATAGGCCAAAGGTCAACAACTAAGGTGGTATTTCTAAAATCCTCAATTTTCATCCGATTGACTTGAATTTAAAGAGGATTTGTATGTCAGATCATTGAATTCAACGAGCCAATTATTTTTGAGGTTAATATGGACCAAAAGGTCAACATAGGCCCAAGGTCAACAACTAAGGTAGTATTTCAGAAATTCTCAATTTTCATCTGATTGACTTGAATTTGAAGAGGATTTATATGTCAGATCATTGAATTCAACGAGCCAATTATTTTTGAGGTCAACATCGACCAAAACATCAACATAGGCCGAAGTTCTAAAATTGTCAATTTTCATCTGATTCACTTGAAATTTGAAGAGGAGTTGCATATTTGGTTATTGAATTCAACCACAAATTATTTTTGAGGTCAAATTTGTTTTATGGATTTTGCAAGTATCGTGCCCGGCATGACGTCTTCTTATTTGTTTGTTTGCGTGCCGGATATCTCAAAAAGTTGTGGATTGATTCTTATGAAATTTTATGGGCAGTTTGGGTGTCTGATTGCAAGCACTGAAAGGATGAACTGATTAGATTTTGTGGAAGATCGAGATCCGGATCTGGCTACTATAATTTTTTTAAGTGATTCTTCACCATTGCGAGAAAGGGCCAAAAATGATATATAGCACGATATCGCAAAAAGTTGGGGACAGATTCGGCCGAAACTTGGTGGACACGTTGGGACTTGGGTGTGTGGCAATAACGAATTGATTCGATTTTGGCGAAGATTTGAATCCGAATCTGGATACGAGAATTATTTAATTTTTAAAGTGATTCTTCCCCATTGAGAGATAGGGTCAAAAACGATATTTAGCTTGATATTTCAAATATGTAATTGGCCCAATATGTTATCGTGGATCAGGCATTGCGTGACGGAGGTATTCGCTCTACCGATTGCCCCTCTAGTTCATATCTGTGACACTTACCAACAGACCTGAGGCATGAGCTTTACAACCTCCCTCTCAAAGCACTTCACTCTTGGAAATGGACCCCCGTGTTTGGTGATGTTGATTTTGCCTGGAAGATGCCCGACCTTGCTTCTCTCCATTTCGTCCCGACGACATTTTCTTCCCTTCTCTCTATTTCGTCCCCATCACATTTTCTTCCCTTCTCTCCATCACCCTCAATCAGGACATCTGAGCCCAAATAACTTGCGAAACAACCCTTAAGGGCACCCTTCAGATGGCAGTTGAGCTTCAGACTCAGCTTTGGACCCCATGGCTGGGGTCCAAAGTATGAGGCATGTGAGACCTTAAGTGAAACAGGTAAAACAGCACCTGAAGCTGTAGCTTCGCAAGGACCGAATTACCCCATCCCCCCACCTGATGGACCCTTGGAAGTAGGGAAATCTCTTCCACTTACAGAACTCCGAAGAAACTCACGCATTTTCTTCATTCTGTTAGTATAGGACTTTGGACAAAAACGGTAGAGGTGCTACAAGCTACCCCAAAGATTACATTTCAGACACTGTGCACACACATTTCTCAGATGCTCAGAGGAACCACACCTTTAACATTTAGGGGTGCTGCATACCCATGCTACATGGTCTTTTACAACCACAACAATTGCACAGTTTCACTTGTTCTGGATAATATATAAATCCACGAAACGGCCTGATGTTGATTTTGCCTGGAAGATGCTTCAAACCACCAGGTGATGTATGATCAGCTTCGAATTGCACATTCACAGTTCTTGTTTCAGTCTTGAAGCCATCAGCATCCAAGGCATCCACCACCGGGTCTTGCACCTTACAAAAGCAACTCGACCATGTGATAATATCTTCATTTTACACAATCTCACAATATATTTAAATTGCAATACTAATCACACCCCTTTTTTGATAATGCCACTGCTGAAAGAAGATTCAGTGATTGTGTATTCTTTCTCTCCTCCCAACACTCCCAAATTGGAGAACACAAGGATAGTTAGTGAAAATAATTTTGAATATCCTACCGCCAGGCAAAGTGAAAATTGCATCTAATTGGGAAATACTAAAACCAAATGCTCCTTGAACGATGAGTTTGCGAAATGGGTGACAATCCATTGTAAGATCCTCACACACTTCAAGGCACACAGCGTTCCGATGCTGCACCCGTGTCATGCCTGCAATGATCGCAGCCGCGGCCGCATTCCTTCCACGCTGGTTCGGTGCGCTCGCAGTGGACACAGGTGTATTTTGAGTGAAAGAGTGACGAGATACCCCCTGCTGCTAGTTACCAGGTGGGCCAGGTACACGTGTCACTGCCGATGCATCATTCGCCTGTAGGCTGACCGTAAACTCCGACCTGGCTCCTTATAAACACAGAGTGAGTGCAGTAACAACCGCAGACCGTGTAGACCTAGAGCATCTGACTGGACTGAATCACCCCCCCATATGGAGGGGTAGAAGCTGACGTAGCACCAGCATCAGCTTTCAAAGGAAACAGGGAAGGTACAGACCCACTAACAGAAGATGATGATGGTCCCCCTATCGAATCCAGGAACGGAGCTCCATAACATAACACACGCGGGTTATTTATTCCTCTAACATCTCATCATCTCCCGGGTGTTCCGAAAGCAGAGAATCACCTTCATGCAAGTTAGCACCAGCAGCACCCACAGTAGTCACAACAGCACTGACAGACTTCACAACACCAGCAACAGTCATCGTACTGGCATCATCATCAGCAGCAGCAGTAGTAGTAATAGTAGTAATAGGACTAGTAGTCGTAGCTGGTAGTCTCAGCAGCATTGGCCACAGTAGCAAGCGATACTCAAAACAGTACCATCATACCCTCCTCACAATATTCCAAAGAATCCGTCAAAGGTAAAGGCACGGTAGAGCAGCTCCCCCACCCCCGAACGTGGGGATTCAAACCCAGGCTAGCCAGCTTAGAGCGAGCGTGCGTACCTCTCAGCTATCATGCTTCGACACATGGCGATTCATTGCTTTGTAACAACGGAAAACATTTTTTTATTCATTGTAATCCTCCAATTTATTTTGCCTTTCTAACTACAGAAATGTCCCCACAGAGAACCGAGTTGCAGTATCACAATGGAAGCTCGTCGGCGAAACGTTAAAAAATGAAATGCTTAATTTTTTTTAGATGTATTATAGGTATACTGTATATTACTATATTTACACTAATATTTTATAAAGAAAACAGATCACACAAAAAGGTGAAAAAACAAACAAACTGCATTTGTAATTGCCAGAAAAAAAAGGACCCCTGTGGATTGTATCACCGTGGCTTGTAAAACAGTTTCCATCCCACTGGTTAATTATTTTTGTTGCACTCCATGAAGTTCCACTTTCTGCACATTCCTTCATGTGTTTTTTCACTCCATATAATCGTCTGAACAGCAGAAAAAGTTGTTTAATGTAGCAGAAAATTAATACACTAAGTTAACATCATCACACCATTTTAAAGCCTTTTTCCCTGAGCAGGGGTCAGCTTTTTGCGGGCTCCAATCATGGTACCCTTTCTTGTGGCAATGTTTTTACGGCCGGATGCCCTTCCTGATGCCAACCCTTTCGTTGCCTTTGAGACGCAGGGATAATGACCAGTATACTGGTGCTCATTTCGCCAACCTCAGAAGGATGACAGGCTGAGTCAACCCCCCTGATATTAATTCAGTGGCCAGCAGGGCTTGAACTCAGGACCCTGAGAATCCCAATCCACCACCCTAACCACTAAGCCAACACCAGGCTTAAATACACTAAGTTATAATAATCGCTATTTTGTTAAAATTTTCAGATTTCACTCCAGATTTTGACAATTATTTAGTCCACGATATCATTAAAATATTATAATTTAATGATATACTTTATTTAGTCCGTGAGAGTAGATCGTCTTTCCAAAGCAATGCATGTTTGAATTGGCTGAATCAATATGGCGGCTAAGACCCCTGTGTTGTGGAAGTTATTGCCTAACGTTTTATTTGGTCCTGTATTTACTTTTAATCAACCGTTTAACCGACTCTGATACAATCCTGTTATTCAAATGACAGACACCGATCAATCCACTTGCCACAACGTGAAAGTACATTACATCAGAGAGTTTTATTATACTTGGTACTTGGCCAGTCCCAAGGAGTGCAACCCACTGAGATGGTTATTACATCCCTCACGTGCTTGCACTAAAAACAAGATTACAATTTCTGGTATTTATAATGCTTTCATGGGAGAGTGGAAGGGGCTGTTAAACATTAGCCAAGAACTCCAAAATGCAATACGTGTCTTCTTGGTGAAAAGCAAACGATGTAATCATAACAAAGTTGGTGTTATCAACCCAGCCAGGTCACTTTGTTCCATAGCAAGACACTCCTTTTATCAACATTTAGGGCAAAAGACTCTTGGCTAAAGGGAAGGAACACTGACAGCCAATTCGACTTATAGCATAAAAAATAAATTTATAAAACACCAGCACAATTACAATTTAGAGTACATTAATATAATTTTTTCTTCCACACCTGTGAGGCAAATTTGGGCTGGATAAGCCCAAGGATAAGCCTTTCATTGAGGTAAGCCGTTAATAATTATTTTCAAAAAGGGATATTTAAGTGAGCCCAAACACCCAATTTTCATTCATGCACTCCCTTGGGATTCTCTTAAAGTGTGCATACAAAGTTTGGGATCCCAAGGTTTCATGGTTATGGAGTTATGGAGGACACACACATACACACACACACATACGCACACGTATTAGTGTAGCTATATTAGATTGCAAATTTGTTCTTTCCATGATCAGCCTCGGATGGTTGAAATTAAATTGTGAATAAATAAATAATTCATTTTTTATACTTCGTTCATGAACAGTAATTGGTTACTTTAACCCGATTAGCCTGGAATGGAGCCGTTTTCCATTTGTACTTCGAGTCCTAATTTGTGAATTTTTTTTTCTCCTTTTCATGGTCGTTTCTGGTCTCGGATGAGTCCATGTATCAACGGCGGACGCACACGGGTACGGGGCAATCACGGTGGAGCACTTTGATCCGATTGCTTATGCGGACGAATGTTAAACAATGCTGTGTGTAAGTGTGATGGTTTGTATATGTTCATCGAAGCGTGCCTGAAATTCACAAGGTTATACATATATGTTCTTTGGAGCAATCTCCCACGGTCGTTTTATATAACCACTTACCAAACCTCCAAAATAGCAAATGCCTGGAAGCAATAAAAGGACGATCAACCTCTTCCACGGGGGACCCAGAGCCTGGAAATGAACACAGGCAAGCAAAATACAGAAACGCCCGATCATAAATTGTGATTAACACAACCACCTCCCAGGAATGCACATAACCACCCTGATGGAAACACGAGCACAGCGGATGGCAAAATCTCATGAAGGCTTATCTCAGATAGCCACTTCAAAGCAATATTCATCATTGTATTGTTTGTATAATAATATATTATTGTGTGAGAGGCTACTCTTTATTATTATAAAATTATACAATTGTTATAAAACGATCAGTGCAATGCCAAAAACATATCTTTCATCATCATCATCATCATCATAATTAGCATGTTGTTGCTGTTGCAATTATTATAATACGTACGACGACTAATTATTATTGTTCATGCTATTATTATTATTATTATTAATGAGCATCATGTAAAAGGTGTACCGGAAATACAAATTCCAGGTAGTGTAAAATGTGATTCCAAGTCCTCACACTCCCCCCCCCCCCCCAATGCAAAATCCTCAACTACAACCCCAAGGTTTCAACCCTCTCCCCCCAAAAGCCTCAACTTCCCCTTCTCAACTCTGTCCCCTCTCTGCCCCCTTTCTCCCCGTTCTTCAAAGCAAGAGGGCATTCTTACATCATTGATAACTCATTCAATTGATGATTCCATCGCCGGGTGTGAAGCAACAATCCAAACAACATCAAATTCACAATCTCACGAGATATCTTAATTACTGTATCTTACTGGATATAGAGACGTGAAATGATACTTGTTTGCCCCTGTGGATATGCGGAAATTTGCAGAAATTCCATAGAATCGCCACTCTCAAGTGATTGTGTGTAGCCTAATTGTGTTCATAAATGAAACGAAATTATCTTCTTCTTGATGAATATATATACTGTATATAGATATATATATATATATATATATATATATATATATAATAATTATAATATATTCTTCTTCTTCTTTCGGCTGCTCCAGTTAGGGGTCGCCACAGCGGATCATCCGTTATGATCCGCATAATGATTTGGCACAGGTTTTACGCCGGATGCCTTCCTGACGCAACCCTGGTCGCCTTTTATGACACAGGGATATGGTACACCTATTCTAACCGGGCATACACCGGGCCCAGTACACTGGTATCCCTTCGCCGACCTCGGAAGGATGACAGGCTGAGTCAACCTCCTGGTGTGTATTAATTCAAGTGGCCAACGGGGCTTGAACTCAGGACCTTTTGGATCCCAAGCTGCTACCCTAACAGCCACACCAACACCAGGATATATATATATATAATATATATATATATATGTAGTCCAGCAGCCATTTCTCACATGAGGCCAAATAAGGAAATTCGTTCAACACCCCTACAGAAAAGGTTTGACTTGACAGGGTGGTAGAATAGACCCTATAGAACACCTCCAGGTGGTATGTGGTTTCAAATTGTGGTATCATTAAAATTCTACAGGCCATTATACATACCAAGGGTACTTACCAGAGGGTCACTGTGGGCTAGCAAAATTTAGGGGAGGGGTAACGTAAACGTGATATCATTGTCTCGACTCAACCAATTTTCAATATTGAGTTATCATTGGCTTCCTATTATAATTCTCTATCAGAGTATGTACAGTTATTTGAAAATGGCCTTTGCCATGGCATCACCAAAGCTAAAATATCACACTAATTCAAACTTTCTGACATTTTTAATTGTGTTCTCATATGAAGGTGAACGGTGTTTCTCAATTACTACTGGTATGTATACATTTTGGAAATCAAATGCTTAAGAAAGTATTGTTCTGCAGAAATTCATATACATACAGAGGCACGCATAAAGAAACTGCAACTGTTATTTTAGCGTTCGTCTTTTACTAGTGTATAGCAACACGGAAGCACATACATCAGAGCGAGCATAATAGTTGTCTTGGCAACAGGAAGTACATTAGTGAAAGCCGAGTATAATAGTTTGTCTGCACGAAGTACAGTGAAGCCAGTAAGTTGTCTCAGCACGGAAGCTACTCATTCATCATAGTGGATGATAATAGTTATCATGGTCGACACTGGAGCTGTGCATGACAACACGGAAGCAATTAGTGAGAGCGAATCATAATAGTTGTGCATGGTTGCACGGAAGCACATTCGTCAGAGCGGTTTGTAATATTTGTGTTGGCAACAAGGAATCACATTCGCCATGGAAGCATGAAGATGTCATCTGTTTTAAACTTTTAGTCAGCGTCTTCTTCACCACTGGATTCAAAGATTGTTCTTGGATTTTCACAAGTTTCTTCGGCCATACATGCACATGCTTCTGTGCGTGGCATGTGGTTGGTTCTGCATGTGCAGTCGGCTCGGCGACATAGAGACTTCTTGCAGTGACAGACAGTCAGTCTCCGGAAGACCCCTCGTGTGCTGATCTTTGGTCTTGAGCACAGGCTGCAGGGCACCATCCTGAATTTTCCACCATGTCAGCTGCTGGTGGAAGGCTCTGTGTAGCAGGCCGGATTCACCATGTGGGGGCCGTGGGCACAATGATTGTGGGGGCCCCAAATTTGGAATTATCAACAACTTAAATTATAACTGCTTTTTCATCAACAACTGAACTTATATCTATAGATTTTGCAGATCCTGATCAGGAATGATTTGGCATACATGTTCACAATTTACAATGAAATCTGACTGAAAGGTAGGTTTGATAACCTACGGTAAGGCTGCTAATACGTTGGATAACAGTGAACCTGGATCCAGGAAAATACCGCGCGATCAAACGGTTTGGATGAGACGAAAATATCGAAGTTCCTTTTCTGCACAATGTTTATTAATATAACGACACAAATAACGAAAGTCTCGCTCAGCGAGCAAAGACAAAATGGTGACGGTTCACTCACACCAACCAACAAGAAACCGGAAGTTCTCTCTAGATATCCGGTGGGGAAATGCCAAGAAAGTAAGAATTACAGGCTTGCACTACACTAACATGGTATTATCATAGATTGCATGAAACATTCATGGGCACAACAGCACCGAACGTTCATACACATGTGAAAATAGCAAAGACTTTCTAACACTGAACTATGACAAGATGGACGGATTGTTATTGATTGGCTGTGACTTATCTTGACTGATCTTACTCTGAGCTCATTCTGAAATCAAATCACAAAAATGCTGTTGCTGCAAGAGTAAGACATAGAGATGGACTAATATAAGAAAATAACAAACGACGCGCTGTCATTAATCATACTACGAACTTCGACTAAAAATCTTCTAACTTCTAAAAACCCTCTGGGCAAGAGAAATCCGAAATGGTGATTAATAGCCGACTTCCAGCGACTGCAAATATACGGCAGTGTCATCCACATCAATGAACATACACACGTGCCTTAATCAATGGACAAACTTCCTGCGGACTTCGCGGCAGCGAACTCGGATATGATACTGTCAACCTGCATGGAATTGAGCACATCGGATTCGGTTGAAATGATGGTCAGATTGACCAGTCTCTGCTGCCCCATCGTGGAGCGAAGATGGTTCTTGATAAGCTTGAGTTTCGAAAACGAGCGCTCCCCGGGCAGTTCGACACCATCAGTGAGAGGTAAATCCGAAGCAGCACTTCCACGTTTGGGAAGTATCGGGAGTTTTCGCTCGATGAGAAAACTGTACATCTCGAGTTCAGTACGGCCGCGAGTCTGGCTCTGACTCCTTCATCATGGCTTGAAACTGAATCATTTCTTCTGTGAGGTCAGGTGATAGATCTTCCCGATACAGCTCGACGAGCTTCGAGCATGACTCTCGAATCTGCTCCACTTCGAGTTGAACAAGAGCACGCAGGAATCCAAATCTGTCGCTCATCTCGCTAAAGCGTTTGTACGCTTTTCCAACTGCGACAGCAGTACGTCGATCACTGCAACGTATCACTGATGCGAAAGGACTCCTTGGAGTCTAGTTTACTTGTGGAGTGTGTCCGTAGTCCAAGGGAGCGAGGCGGACATTACGCTTTCGTCTACGCGCATCCGCGAGTGAATTCCTCCGTACCTGAGTGCTCCATTCCGTCAACAACGAATGTATCAAAACTGATCGGGTAATGACTGCACGAAGCTCGCCAGTGACTTGAGGAGCTGCGCGGCTGTGTTGAGATCGGTAGCTTGCGACTGAAGGGTTTACTCGTACGATCATCTACCAAGGACAGTAGACCAAACCAGCATAGAACCCTATCTCAAGCATGCACATCGTTTGGTGAAGTGTCTCGGCGGTGTTTCTCGTTTCACTATTCAGTTGTTCATCGTTTGCGATTTCATCAAGGAATCCATGATTTCGCTGTAACCGTCTACAAGAGCTCGGGTTGCATCAGAATGAGCCGACCAGGAGTGTCGCTGAGGCGCTTTGGTACTTGCAGACCTTTGGCTTTCAGGGCGTCAAATACCTTGCGTAGCGCGATGTGGAGCTGTAAAAAATACATCCACTTGTTCCACGAATTCAAAGAATGTGCTGCAGGTCTACAGCATCCCACGGCCGACTGAACACTAAGTTCAGTGAGTGCGTCACGCATGGCACAACTATTGCGAGAGGGTTCTCTGTTTGATCATTCCCTGCATCCCATTGTATCGGCCACTCATATTAGATGCGTTATCGTAAGATTGTCCTCGGCAGTTAGCGATGTCCAATCCAGTGGCTTTCAAAAAATCCAGTAATTCCATCGCTTGCTGGAGTCCAGTGTTGTCCTGTGTTGCTCAGAAAGGTCATGAAACGCTCCACTGGAGCCTCCTTCTCGATGTATCGTAGAATAACTGAGCTGGTCGATGTGGCTTATGTCAGGAGTAGATCGACTGACACAGAGAAGTATTTTGCTCTTTCACACGAGCGAGATGTTATCCAGAAAGATTTTCCGATGATGGAGACTAACTCTTCACATGTCGTAGATGATAAGTAGTTGGTGTGGCCACTACCTTGGTTGGCATATTTTTGAATGTGCTGCGCCAAAAATGGATCGTATTCCACAAGTAATTCCATTAAACCAAGGTAGTTACCATTCGTCCGTGACCCAACAATTTCATCCTATCACGAACGCTAGACCACGCTCAGCGAGAAACGATATCACGCTCACACTTCGTTTCAGCACCTCCCTCCAATAGGACGCAATCTCACTCACTGTTTGACGAGTTCGGTGTCCACACGACCTGCGGATGTTGCTCTGTCTGACAAGCGGATGATATTCGCACAAATGTACATGTGAACGCTCATGCACCTCGATAAACGACTGGCATGCTTCCAGTCATTGAATCCTCCCGCCCATGGCAGTAGCGCCTCCAAAGAGCTTGCAAGCGATGCAGTACAGTTTGCCGGTTGATGTAGAGAAGCAAAGCCAGGACCTTTCACGGACTCTCCGTATTGTAGTCTACGGTAAAAAGATTCTTGGAGCAGCAGCGTTTCCTACCTTCAACAAACTGTATGGATGAATCAAAGGCACCAGTCGAATTCTGCAGGGGCTCCAAATCTCGTGATGCCCAGTAGTCGATCTTCTCTGACGACGGTCGCTCAGGAGGCAACATCCAATGCAATTGGAAAGCCAGGTCCACGATCATCAGTATATCTCGGGCTTCTTCATCTGATGCACGTTCTTCATCGTGGAACCTTCCGGAGATGTTGGGGCATCTTGACGCGGGGTTGCGTTGCAAATCCGTTGTTCTGTCTCTGTTGGTGTTCCAGCCTCTGTCATGGACGAATCGCCTGTTTGCGCAGGAGTGAAAAACTCTGAGATTTTCTGGTCTTGTCGACGACGGCCTTGTGTCTTTCATCTTTTCCTTGGAACGTTTCCGGCTTTTGAGCACCACTGTCATATTTCGTGGAGCCCTGGATTGTTGCCTGTCGTCACCGATAGAGCCGCTCATTGTGGTTTCTGCAGCTGGTAGGTACCGAGTAACCGAGATATCGTCAGAGTGCACGTGGACGTACCAGAATCACGAACAACAAGTATGTTTCACACACCTGGAACATAGAAAGTCACACCGTGTTACTGTGCTGTTCCCGCGCAGTAAGCAGGGTACTGACAGCGCTCCCTGCCAGCCGCAGTTTCAGTGTGTACAATACGACCCCTGCCGGCCGTGTGCTATGCTGGCATGGCCTAGTTTTACCACATCGACTTTACACCTTTTCACCCTCCTCTGGCTGGACCTCTGTATTCGTCTGTGCTTGCTGAGCTCTGGCGAGCAGTGCCGTGTTAGTTGGTCACGCTCAACCATCCGAAGCATCGATGATCGATCCAAAAAAGGATCCGAATGCGGGCCCCCAATGCCCAAGGCTTGCCCCGGGAATTTTTGACCACGTTGTGCCGTTCTGTGGACCGTGGAAGAAACGGCTTGAAAAAGCAAAGCTTGAAAAGGACCCTCACAATGACGGACAATTTTGAAAACATATCCTTACAAAGAGTTTACAATCTTCATTCACCGACAATAAAACTTTCGAAGCACATTTTCAAGGATTTTCAAAATGTCATCAAAATTGTGGGGGCCCCTAAATGTGGGGGCCCCGGGGCCATGGCCCACCTGCCACCCCTAAATCCGGTAGTGCTGTGTAGGCTCCAATGCTCTCTTCCATACATAGGCCTGGTAATTTCCTCGCTTCATATGTTCTGTAAGCTTGTCGAATGTAGGGGGGAGTTTTCATTTCTTTGTCCCTTTTGACAAAGAACTGCCGTATCTCACATTTGTTCACTTTCCTCCAGCCCCTTGGTTGTTGAGTACATTGCACATATGAAGGCTTCGCATGCTTCTGAAGTGCTGTTGCTGAGCTCGGGTTCTTCTCCAAGCTGTCCAGACTGGTCTGATGCTCTTTACTGTCAAGTAAGACATTGAAACCCTTTTCTTTGCCGAGTCTTGAGAGTGCACTGTTTGAATCGCAGTGCGTGGAAGCCGAGTAAAGCATTACACAGCTCAGGTCCTAGTTTGTGTGCCAAGCTGTGGATAGGAATATACCTAGCTTTATCCTTGATTCCAGTCCGAAACCACAGCTCCGACACTGGAGTTTTTCTGTAGTGTGTGGTGCAGAGGACAGCCACATCTGTGTCAGGTGCTTGAATCACAATCCTGTTGTGATAATGAGAGGCATGTTTTGCATGTAGCAATATTCGTGTGTCTGCCTCTTCATGATCTGACTTGAGGGGCACCAGTTCTTCCCAGTGCCCTCTGATGACTAGCACAGACTTCTGCGGGTTCTTGAAACCACCACCGATGACTAGGTGTTGACATCAAGCTGGAGTGTCTACCCCCATATGGCACCATGTGTCTGCCAAGAAGGCACACAAGTTGACTTTGTTTTCTACATTCCAATGTATTTTTGATCCACTGTTGGAATAGGAGTGGCTGGCCGTTGGATTGTCACCTCTAAGGCTGCAGATGTTCCTCGTTTCTCTTGGTAAGTACCCTTGGTATGTATAATGGCTGTAGAATTTTAATGATACCACAAATTTGAAACCACATACTACCTGGAGGTGTTCTATAGGGTCCTATTCTACCACTCTGTCAAGTCAAACCTTTTTCTGTAGGGAGTGTTGAACGATTTCATTTTTTTCAGGTCCTTGCTCCTGGACTATTGTTACGGATTTCAGAATCGGCTGATGAATGCATCCACACATCCAGGTCCTCAGACAGTTATTTCTTAATGCATTTCAGATTAGGCCCATCCCCATGTCTGATGGGATTTAAATGTGATGCGTGAGAAGGGTATAGAATAGATCCTCTCTTATGGGAAGCTTTTTTTCTTTACGACAGACACGTTTACACACATTTCTTTCACGAGCGCTGGCGCCGCCGCCTTAATTTCCTCGGCAACGTTTATTT
>CM068956.1:179917003-179934268 GCA_035128595.1 Eptatretus atami | reverse complement strand
CTTTTTTGAGAGCGCACGGGTCGTCATGGTAACCGTGCGCAAGTGGGGCAGGGTGAGCTTGGGGTGGACTCTGCGCCCACCGAGACGGACCGCAGACATAAAACGAATTGGAGGTCCGTTCTGAAGAGAGAGAAGTAAGAAGAGAACGAGAAGAAAGAGAGAAGTAAGAGGAGGGAGAAGAAAGAGAGAGAAGTAAGCGCGAGAAGCGGGTGTAAGCACGCAAAAAAGGAGAAGAGAAGCAAGCAAGACGTCAGCAAGCAAGCGTGTGGTACGCGTGTGGGTGTCTGACCAGTAGCAACAACGAGACATTTCGTCCTTCCCAGTGCTTGAGCAAGCGAGCGTGTGGTGCACGTGTGGGTGTGAGCAGCACCGACAACGAGTGAGGCACAGGTCGGTCACCAACGTCTGACGTGTGGGTCAGTAACCGACGGACCGTGTGGGTCACTCGACGTCACCAGTTTCGTGAAGTGTGAGGAACTGCCCATGTCGCAGCACTAGGATCTAAACCTACTACAGACGATCTCGGTGCCTTCCCAGACGTCGACTGGTGTTCAAGGCTGGGTGCTGGCGACAGATGTGACACGCACGCACACATTTCAGGACGTTTTCACTTCACGGACAACTACTCTCTGGTGAGCGCATGCACGACTCTTCTCCCCCCCCCCCCCCTCCCTCCGGATGACCTGCTGGGTACCCTTGTCTGTGTTTAGCTGAAGTAAGTCAATCCCGATAAGCATCTGCTCTCTGTCTCTTTCCTGCATTTTGATTGATTTTGCCTGTAATTATTCATTTTTGATTACTTTGAAATTTATTTATTTATTTACCTCAGCAAATAAAAGTTCTTTTTATTTATTGGTTCACGAAAAATATTTTTCACGAAAAAAATAAGTCACCATATGTTCGTTATTGTGTTGTTGTTGTTGTCTGTCTGCTGTCTGTGTCTGTCTGTCCCGAGCATAGCTCCGTGGGTTTTGATCCGATCCTGACAAAATTTTGGTGGGAGGTTTATATCATGATCAGTTGTGTTTTCCTGAAAGATGGGCGTGGTGCGCCCATTATGGGTGGAGCCAGCCCAAAAAACGTGTTTTTTAGGGGGTAGCCGATTTCAATTTGCATCTTCTCCGAGGGGGTTTGTCGAATCTAGCAGGGGTTTCGTATTTGGTTAGCCCAATGGCACCTGCATAGCCCCACGGAGCTCGATTTTTCATTTTCTCCCAAGGTCAAGGTCACAAGGTCACGAACTTAGAAAATTGTGATTTTGACATAAAAATCCATCTTCTCCGAGGGGTTTGTCGAATCTGGCAGTGGTTTTGGTATTTGGTTAGCCCATGGCACCTGCATAGCCCACGGAGCTCGATTTTTCATTTTAGTCCAAAGGTCAAGTGTCAAGGTCACAAGGTCACGAACTATAAAATTCGAATTTTGAACATAAAAATCATACGACCGCCCAAACTTGAGAGCAGGATGACAATATTTTTATGCATAAACTTCGAGTGCATTACCACCTAAAGTCTTGAAACCATTTTGCTCTATCTCGAACACCTTGCCCGTGGCGCCCCCTTCAAGTTTGTTTTTACGCTGATTCATCAAAGTATGGAATAATCCGAGGAGTGCAAAATGCCATTAGCCTATATGACGTTATATTGTTCCTGGAATGTTCCGGAGGAAGTTTTGCACCAAAGGTCATAATCCTTGACCTTGACCTTAAAGTTCACAAAGGTCAAATTTTCAAAGTTGTGGAATCGAACCGGGTTTTCGACCTTCTTCGATGAAACTAACTCCAATAAGCTATAGCACGTATCCTGTTTCCTTATTTTAATGTCCACAACATTGTTTTGTGACCTTTAAAGGTTATGCAAAGGTCAAATTTTTTAAGTTGTTGAATGAAACGCGGGTTTTCGACATTTTGCAGCTAATAACCTGTCACTCGTACCACATCATGTTGATCATTTTTAATAACTTGTCAAAGTGGATATCTCTCTGCTGTTATCAGAGAACCACCTCACCGCCGTCGAGTCTGGCATTTCACGCAAGCCGACTGCGGGTCTCCAAGCAGCTATCAAACTTACAGACTGGCTCCTATCACTACTTTCTCAAACATCAACTCATCCTGGGAATTCTTTCAAAGAAACTTGCTCTACCTCATGCACAGATTTATCCCCTCTCGTCTTCAGTGTTCCTACCCTTCCTCCCGCCCTTGGTTTACTGAACTTGTGGCGAGGCAGTTGTCCTGAAACAACTTGCCTTTGCCTCATGGAAGCAAACCCAACTGTGGGCAATCTCAGTTCCTTCCACAAAGCTCGGAACAAGTGTGTATCTACCCTCAGGAGAGCCAGAAAACAACATCTTTCTCATCTCAAGTCTGAACTCTCAAACCTCTCTCCCTCCTCAAAATCCTGGTGGCGTTTAATCAAATCTGTTTCTGGTGTATGTTCCCCCTCCATCCCCTCCCTTACCTCAAATGGCTGCACTGCTGATACCGCACGTGATAAAGCTGAATGTCTAAACTCGGTGTTTGCAGCTAAATCTTGTGTCCTAAACCCATCACTTTCTCAACCCACCTTACCCAGTCGCACCCAACTGTCCCTGGACTCTGTGTCCTTTTCTTCTAACAAGGTGGAGAGCTTGCTTTCAAACCTCGACTCAGATTCTGCAACCGTCCAGACGGCATCAGCCCACGTGTCCTCAAAGCCTGCTCTTCTGCCCTTGCTCACCCTCTCTCTGTTCTATTCACCCTCTCATTTGCTCAAGGTCATCTGCCATCTGCTTGGAAATCTGCTAACATCACTGCCCTGCATAAAAAAGGTGCAAAAACAGATCCCTGTAACTACAGACCAATCAGCCTTCTCCCAATCATCAGCAAGGTTATGGAATCCATCATCGCTTCAGACATGAAATCCTTCCTCTTCTCCAATGGCTTGATTTCCGATCATCAATTTGGTTTCAGACCAGGTCACTCTACCCTGGTATGCTGCTTCTGCTCTCCCATCAATGGATGGAGGTCCTCAATGCCAGACAGGAAATCCGAGCCGTATCCCTGGACATATCACGTGCTTTTGACACAGTCTGGCACCCTGCACTACTCACCAAACTCTCTTCCCATGGTATCCAAGGCCATCTCCACTCATGGTCGCAGACTTCCTCTCCTGTCGCAGTCAACGTGTGGCCCTAAATGGAGTTCTTTCATCCCCTCTTCTGTGCAGGCTGGAGTTCCTCAAGGTAGCGTTTGTGGCCCTGTTCTTTTTCTGGTTTTCATCAATGATCTCTCCGACTCTCTGGAAAATCCTCTATATCTCTTTGCCGATGACTCCACCCTCTGCCGTACCATCTGTCATCCCTCAGACCGGCAAGCAGCAGCTTCTTCGCTCACTGCAGATCTGGATAAAATCACAAACTGGTCAACACATGGAACATGTCTTTCAATCCAGACAAATCTCACACTCTCACTATGTCTCTTCGAAAGGACCGTTTAGAAACCCCCCCATCCACTTTCTCAACAATCCTCTGGAAGAAGTCTTTTCTTTCAAGCTCTGGGTCTCACTATCTGCCATGACCTTTCCTGGGAAAGTCACATTTCCAACCTCGCCTCAAAAGCCAGTCGCCGACTGGGAATCCTCCGTCGTGCAAAGTCCTTCCTCGGCCCTCTTGAGCTCCTGACCACTTACAAAGCTTTTGTCCGTAGCCTCATGGAGTACTGCTCTCCCCTCTGGGCTGGTGCTCCTGCCTCCCACCTTTCTCGGCTTCACGCTGTCGAACCAGGGCATTAGGATTATCGGCATCTCCCGCAATGAAGCTGAGTCTTTGGGCTCTCACTCAATCACCGCAGGTTGGTCGGTGGTCTTTCTGTCTTCTTACCGTCTCCTCTCCAGCCTTGCCCCCCTGCTCTCTCTGCCATTTGTCCCCACCACATTTGCACAGGGTGCTCAAGGTCCGCCAACAAACCCCTTCTGGTAAAACTACCAAAATCATGAACCACTGCTCACCTTCACTCCTTCATTCCTCTTTTTTCCCGCCTTTGGAATAAACTCCCTCACTCTATTCTTTCCCATTCTTCCCTCAGGCTTTCAAAACAGCTGTTCACCACCACCTCTTATCATCCCCCATCCAAATCCTCGACTTTTTCTACCCCGATAATCCACCCAAGCCCACTTCCTTCAATTCCCCTGCTTCCTTCCTGAAAGTCCCTGTAATGTCCATCTTCTCTTCCCATGTTCCCCGTCCCATCCCCATCCCTCTCCCTTCCACAGATCACCTAATGTGTCTGTCCCCACTGTTTTTGTCCCTTCCACTCCCGCCCCTCTTGTCTCATGCCCCCTTGCTGTGCGTTGTGTGTTAGCTCTCATACGAGCCTCGACATGGTATACAAAAAAAAAAAAAAAAAAACTTGGTCAAAAATTATCACATTGTCTCATCCTTGACTTGTGAAACAATCTACATCGTCAAATACCGTTCGTGAACCATCGTCGTCTTCAGACTTGTTTATTTTATTATCAATAAATAATTTGTCGACTTCCAACCTGTCCGTGTTTGTCCTTTCCTTCCATTGGTCTAGCATTGTCCGAACCGAGATAGACTGGGAGGTAATTACCACAGATTTGACCAAAAATAGTCAGCACGCACCAGCGGTTAAAATGCTCGGCCGCCCTAATTAAAATCTAATCGAGATAACATTGGTGCTTTGCCGAGGGCGCGCTCCCCGCTTAGGTGACCACGTGACCTCTAGTTAAACGGCATAATTAGACGGTGGACACTGGAACCCGTGGTTAACTGGGTGGCGTTCGTGGTTCGAAAACAACCCACCGAACCACAACGTTAATTGTGAGCGGTGGCCCCAGGTCCGGCTCGTCCGAGGACAACCGGGGATTAATCCCCCCTGAGTGACAAGCTGGTGTCTTGGTTCCCGTGGCTGCAACAATATATTTTATATATATATATGTATATATATATTTATATATACGTTTATATATATTTTTATATATATTTATTTATATATACGTTTTTATATATTTATATTATATATGTATATATATATACATATATATATATATATATATATATATATATGTACGTTAAAATATAAGAACCACAAAACAAAGTTTAATTCACAATCTTGCGGGATTCCGTCATGTCCTGGTATGTGATGGAGGGACAGACAGACTGACAAGCGTATAATTAAATCGAAGATTATAATTGGGGTACCATTAGCCTTTCCTATTGTTTCTGTTCAGATTATTTTTTATTATTCTTTGTCCCATTTGGGGTCTTTTTTTGCTCGACAACTTCCTTAAACATGTGTTTTCTTAGCCACGACTTGGCTGATTGACAAAAAATTTTAACCATTGGTGCGACTACTCATGCAGAATTTTTTAATGATAAAAATGACGGCATAGGTCACGTGGGGTGGCAGCCATGTTGGAAAAATGGAAAAACTTTGGAACTTTGGACATCTTCTCTGGAACCACTTTCTGGGAAAAAAAAATTGAAATATGGCTCTTTGTGAAGACCTCTTCAAGGGGTATAAGTGGTGTTTACCGTGACATCATCGGTTAAGTGGTATCCCGGTGAAAATTCGACATGTAGAACGCTACATCCCATCAGTATGAAAATTTCTGAGGTTCATCTAGGGAAAGATGTAAGCTCAAAAAAAAACTTATGACTTCATCCATCACGTGGTTTGGCAGCCATATTGGTCTTTTCAAAAAAAAAAGTAAAAATTCTTCCTTTGCAGAACCGCTTTAGAGATCGAAGTTAATCTGCACACAAATGATCAGCGACACATGATGAATACATTTTGATAACTATGATGTCATCGGTCACATGGTCTGGAAGCCATCTTGGATTTACCCGAAAACCTTCAAAAATCTTCTCCAGAACAGCTGGACAGATTGAGGGGAAACTTCACAGACATGTTCTGCATGAGTTGGGGATACCAGGGTGATAAAGAATAATTGATCAATCACGTGGTTCGGCGGCCATATTGGATTGAAGAAAAAGATGAAATAATGTTTTCTCTGGAACCGCTTATCTGATCATACCTGCAAAGTCCAGTATTGATTGGTTATTCGGTTTCAGAGAAATAATTATTTTATCATACCCAATAAATCATATCTTATATACTGCATAGAGCTGTTCGTGTATGTGTGTGATTGGGTCATAAGTGCTGCCCATTCTGTGGCGACACCTTCCCTCGTCTCAGCAAACATCACAAGCACCGCCTTTTAGCTAGGCCACAGCTTTCCCTCCAGCCGTCCAGAAAAAAATCACGACCACATCTTTCGCTTCACATCGCTCAATATGTTTATACAGGCCTCGTACTGTACATTTGAAGACTCAACAACCGGTGATTCTTTTATAAAATAAAGCTGCCGTTTTGACGAAAGAAATGTACAATTTGATTACACCTCAAACAAGGTAATGCCTGTTTTGTTTTGAACAATTGCGGCACCGGTCTAATTATACACCGCCCAATGAAAGTATGTTAATTTTCATATTATGCAGAGGAAAGAAAATTGTGGTCTTTCATTAAAATACTCTTCGTTTTCACCCGACTTTTAAAAGCTTTCAAACAAACGAATGGATATGTAATGCGCATGTTGTGTGAAGTGAATAAATATTAACATCGGCTTTGTCGTGAAATACTGAACAGGCTTCCGTAATTAATTTATAACTAGTGCGTGCCCGTACGTGCAAAAAATAAAAATAAAAAATTGTCAATTGTGACGTCATAGCGCCGTGTCCTGTCATTGGTTTGGTAAACAAATGGCCATAACTTGGGAACCACTTGTCCGATTAATATCAAACCTTGAAAAGGCACATCCACAGGGCCCCAACAATACACCTGGCAAGTATCAATGAGATCGGACCAGGGGTTGTCGAGAAACAGCGGTCGCAGACGTACAGACACACAGACATACAGACAGACAGACACACAGAGATTGCTGGAATTATAGATAGATTAGTCTATTCCTGATGACAACGTGTCTTGTATCCATAATTACGGGTACCGGTTTTGAGGGAAAAAAACGAACATTTTGATTATACCTCAAACTAGGCAATGCATGTTTTGTTTTCAACGATCGCAGCAGCAGTCGAAAATACACCGCCCAATGAAGGTACGTACTTGCTTGAGTGCTTCAGCCACTTGGCGAGCTCTCTACATGAAACGTGAAACAACGCAAGCAATTACACTTGGTAACTTACTGAGGAAGGGGAAGGGGTGGGGTGTAAGCCCTGAGGGGCTGGGGTGGGACGAGGAAGGGGTGGGGTGGGAGGAGGCATGTGATATTAATTGATAGGTCACATGACTTGGTGGCTATATTGGATTGAAGGGGAAAAAAAAAGTTTTCTCTGGGTAAAGAGGGAAGACGTTGCCGGTCAGGTGTCCAAACGAAGCAGGGTTGTATCAGAGCGGGGGGGTTGTATGGTACCCGGCCATAAGTGCTGGCAGTTATAAAATATAGCGCCTCCAGTTATTATTATTGTTATTATTCAAAGGTGTTGCAGGCATAGGCCAGTTTCTATCCCATTAGACCGTTCAGTTTATATTGTTGATGAACGATGCCATGATATCAGGTGCATCTCAAAGTCAGAGCGGTGAATTTTTAATGCAAGCACAAAACCATCACAAAATATCATCTCCCATTTCTTTGACACCATCATGAGTCTTCAGATGAGGAATTCTGAAAGCCCAGTTACCGCGCCAGACAGATTATCTGTTATATCACAGGGACTGCCAAGTTGTCTTTTTGCTTCGCGCACCTGCCACAGGCTCTTTGTTTGATGATCTCTATACTCTCAGATTATTATTTTGATTAAGACAATTGCTTGCTTATCTGCTTGATTGCTACAACTGCCATCCAAAAGTCATATCTAGCACCTTATGATGCTTTGGAACCCAAGGATGTCATCACCATGTCTCACCAGGGCTTTAAAAGGCATAGGCCCTGATTCCTGCCCACCTGAGACAATATGGTGGCCAATAGTTATCTTTGCATCCTTCCACAGCTCTTGATCCATCTGCCTCTTTCTGTCCTATGCCACCTTGCGGTAATTGATCAATTTCTGTTTTCACTTTGGCCCGTTTGGCATTCCCATCTGAGTGTTGAACTCACTGTGCTTGGATCCCAGGTTCAATTCCCGTGTATTATTTTGATTTGTTAAATTGCCTCCTAATTCCACGACGACACGAATAATGATGTCCTTGTCCTGTATGTAATACATGTTCAACCTTCTGCATGAGTTTCTATAAATGAAGGAGTAAAACAAGTTTTTTTTCTTTTCTCACTTGTCTGCCCCCATCCTATCTCTCTCCATCTCCTCTTACACACATACACACACACACACACACACACACACGGAGATTATGTTTTCACCCGTTTGTCTGTCTGTTTGTCTGTTTGTCATCCTGCTCAGTCAGACAATCTCAAAAAGTTATGGACGGTTTCAGACGAAATTTGGTGGCAGATTGGGTGTGCAACAAGGACGAACTGATTCAATTTTGGTGAAGATCCGGATTTGGATGTGGATACAATCTTTTTTTTCTTTTTTTTTAAGTGATTCTTCACAATTGAGATATGGGGCCAAAAACGATATTTTCACTTGTCTGCCCTGCACTTGTCTATACTGCACTGTCTGTATAGCACGATATTTCAAAATGTTGTGGACGAGTTACGACAAAACTTGGTGGATGAGTTGGGTAGGTGACGAGAACAATTTGGGTTCAGGTCCGAATCCAGCCTTTCAGTTGGGATACAAAACGTAAACTGTTCAGCCTGGAAGAAGTTTGCACTTTACCGAGCACCGTTCTAGTAAATGACGATAACACCGTCTTCGAACCATCTCGTTACTTCCTCGAGACAGTATTATTTAATCTAAAATAGCAGGACAAGTTGCTGTCCTCAAGTTTTGTGGAATGTCTTGTCCCAACATATAAGGTAAGCAAGCTATCGCATAATATCTGCGATAATTGGTTCTTGCTAAAGTACATCTTGTGATGACGTTATAATGTTGTGATGTTGATTCCACGTCCTCCGGCGATCGTGTGCAGCCTGTGGCTGCTGGCTGCATCATTTTTTGGGGGGGGGGGCACAGCTGTGCTGCTGAAGGAAGGATGATGGGCTGAGTCAACCCCACCTCATGTTAATTCAACGGCGGACAGGGGCTCAAACGCAAAACTCTTAAGATCGCAAGGCAGCCACCTTAACCGTTAAGCCAACACCAAGCTTTCCACATCATCTGACTTGTAATAATCCTAATTGCTCAAAACTCAATTTCTTGTATATAAAGCCCTGATCTGAAAAGGAAATTGATTGATGTTCACCATTCTGTGCCAGTTACTTGTCTACAGGATGGTGCTGATGTAGTGCACTTATCTTTAAGATGTCTCGTGTGGGTTTGATTCCAGAGCTGATAAAAACTGTCCGATTGGTGCTATACGCAGGCAGGGTCAGGTCAGGTCAGGTATGGGAGCATGTGCCAGAGCAGCGCGTTGCTGCATCCACTTTTCCCCAGTAGGTGAGGGGCGTCCGTCTGGCCATCCCCCAGACAGATGCCTGGCCCATCCCCATCTCCTTGAGGTGTTTATCAACCTGTGCAACCACAAGGCACGTGGTCATCCATTGGCCTCCTCCACTCATGAGGCTCCCTCACTGAGAGAATCTGGTGAGCAGGGTCAGCATCAGGGAAAATGAGCCACATGTCCATACAGCCGCAGCTGACGCTCACAAACTATGCAGGTACAAATCTCAATTGAGTCTCTCTCAGCAACCGCTCGTTGGATACAAAGTCTGACCAGCGATACCAAGGATTCTCAGAAGAGACATCGTACCAAAGGAATTAAGTCTCCGTCTCAGATCCCTGGTCAGAATCCAAATCTCACATCCATAGACAAGACTGGAAGCACCAAGACCTGAAGACTCGACTTTCGTCCTCCTGCTCAGGTACTGACAGCGACACACCCCATTACCAGTGATTCCATGACTCCCCAGGGCCGACCAGACGTCTATTGACCTCTGGCTCACAGCCAGCAGAGACATGAATATCACTGCCAAGGAAAGTGAATCTCTCCATGTCCTCAATACAAATAGGTACAGACAAGATAGCAGCATCCAAGATGTCATTGAAAGCTGGATCTTAGTTCTGACCCAGGAAACCCATAATCCCAGCGCCCGACTCCTCATTCAGCAACCCAAGGATATCCAGAGTATATACTCCAGGATGCCCCCAAAAGAGTACCAGAGTTCCACAATGATGACTGCATCATCTGTGACATCAAGCCCAGAGATGTTGACATTACCAAACGATGCACTGCAGCTTCATCTCTCCGACATCCTCCCCAGAATCCAGTCCATACAAGTGCTGAAAAGTGTGGGGCAGTACACACCCCTGATGGACTGCAGTAACAATGGGAGATAAGTCGAAGATGGTATCACCACATCTCACAGCACTCTCAGTACCAGAGTATATTTCAGACATCAGATTTATCATTTGATGGCACCCCACGAAGACCAAGAATCCTCCAGAGGGCATCCTGATTCACTGAATCAAGCTTTACAGAGATCAACATCGGCTGCAAGCACCCCTGCCAAAACTCTCATCTGCGTTCGTGAGGTCCCGAAGAGCAAGAATACGGTCAATCATTGACCTCTTTGGTTAAAGCCTGAATGCTCTGGAGGCTGGTGCTCAAGCATATGGTGGCGAACCCTATCAAAAATTATCCGAGTAAAAGCCTTGCCCGGCACTAAGAGCAGCTCACCCCCGGTTAGTTGATGCAGTCTTGGCGATCACCCTTCAATTTCCAGAGAGAGACAAAAGGCCCCTCTTCCAGTCAGTTGGGATGATGCCTGTGTTCCAGGCAGAGCACAGAACTGCAAGCAATGACACGAGTACAGCATTTCCACCAGTCTTGAGAAGTTCAGCATGGATGCCACAGATCCCAGGAGCTTTACCCCACTTCAACCGGTTCACCGCAGCCTGTGTTTCCACAAGCAAAGGTGGACCACAGTTGATTGGAGGGTCAGCAACAGGGATTGTAACACCCCTGACATCCAACTCACAGCTGGGGATCAGCCTGGTACAGCCGCTCAAAGTAAGTGGCCCAGCGGGCCTTCACTTCGGACTCCCTCGTCAAGAGCCCACCACCCTCTGCTCCAACTGCGGTACACCGAGGATGGGCTTGGAGTAACGCAATCACAAATTCCCTTGTAAGCAGGAGAGAATCACTTGACCACAGGTGATGCTTTACCCCCTCACAGATTCCTCGACATCGGCCTCCTTGTCCACCCTTAGTGCATGTACAGTTTTACGCCTCAGCTCCCTGAACATCTCAGCTCTGCCATTAAACCTGGCCCTGTGACTCTGGTCAATGGTATCCACTATCCAGTGTCCCTTGAGAGACAAAATTCTTCTTTGCCCTCCGGTGAGTTCCAAGACATCCACTGGCAACATCAAGGACGGTGGTCATGAAGGCACTCCAAACTCTTCAGGATTCCCAAAGCACCCAGACCTCTCAAATCCCCACTCAGCTTGTACGCAAACTCTTCAGCTACCCTCTCATCCTTGAGCTTGCCAACATCCAGCCTCGGCTGGATGGTAACCATTCTCCCAGATTTAAGCTGCAACTTCAGAGTTGCTACAACAAGCCTGTGGTCTGTGTTGAGGAACTGAGCACTCCGGTGGACCCTGCAGTTCTGGATCATCCTCCACTGACCATCAACGATCACATGGTCAATCTCCTTTGCCGCACCACCAACTTTGGAATACCAAGTCCAGCGATGAGCCTGTGGGTGCTGAAACCATGAACCAGCCACCTGAAGTCCATGACTTCTTGCAAAGTCAAGGAACTTAGTGCTATTCTGGTTCACAGTTCCAGACCCATGAGGACCAACACATGTCTCATAACCATCCCTATCAGTTCCAGTCGACACATTGAAATCCCCCAAGACGAGAAGAGTATCTTGCTTGGGGCACTGATCAACCACAGACTCGAGGTTGGCATAAAATGCATCCTTCACGGTGAGATCACTCGCCTCAGTGGGAGCATACACAGAGACCAGGGAAACGACACACAAGGAGTGACGAATGCTTAGTCTAATAATATGCTCCCTCACTGGGTGTTACCTCAATTGTCATTGGAGTCAGCTTATGGACAAGCTACAGCAACTCCTTGGGCATGGTAACCATCAGAGCAACCAGACCAATAGTAGTGTAACCACCCACCATGATCTCGCCCCAATCCGTCTCAACCTCAAGAGCTGTCAATACCGATGTCAAGCGCTTGAGCTCAGATGATAACAGAGACAGGTAATCATCCTCTCTTAGCGATAGGACATTCCAGGCACCCACCAAAGGGGACCACTTCAGTTTAACCCAAGGAGACGGCCATCTAGTGGACGACTCCTCAGCACCACTCCGCCACTCACCACCGCAATCTGACCCAGGAAGTTTACCCCGTGGTTTTCCTCCTATCATCAAAGAGTGTGGGTCCCAAAGGCGTTGCCCCAATCCCGTCATCCGGTGAGCTGCCCTGCGAAGGGCATCAGCATCGGAGGTCCTCCCACGGAGTGGGTTTTCAGGGGTTTTTTGCATTTGTGGGTTTTGCAGAATCAAACGTTTTCCGGTTGCCAGAGTGGAAATCCTGCAACCACCCTCCTAAAACAACAGTAACCCAACTGCAGGCGGACATCTGCAGACACAGTTAGACACTAGATATGGATGGCCGTTGGCTCACAAGGAGCTCCTCCGCCCTTTGACAGGTTTTGTTTTTAATCCTGCTGGGTGTCCATATCATACACCCTCCTCACCAGAAAACCTGGTGGGGGAGACGGTTTAGTTGCCGACAACCCGACCATGAAACGGGTTAGTACAGGTTTACGTGGTACCTGTAAGCAAGTCACAGATCTCATCTGGCTTGACCTGACAATGGCAGGGCGTTGCATCATAAAGTGCACCATTCTTTTGGATCGACCTTAAGCCAGGCATCTTGTTTGCTAGTGTTTGTCAGTGGATGTCTGGCCAGCCTGTTCGCAGAAGACTTGGTCCAAAAATGTTCCTTGGATGGCCTCGAGATATGCACACTCACCTCTGAGCCATCTTTCCTGGGAATGAATCAATCGGCCCAGCTACAAACTGTCATCCCGGTGTCTTGCAGGCAGGGTGAGGCAACAATCTGTGTGCCGTCCTTTGGGGGGGATGTTAAACTGGGTGTGTCCCGTCTGCCAGCATCACATCGCCTCAAAATCAAAATGTTCTTTCTGACAATTGAACCTTTGTTCGTTAGAACCTTTTGATTTAAACCATCACCCTAGCCAGCACAGTAATGGGAACATCACCACAGTGGACCTTAAAGATTCCATGGTGTCCTTCGCAAAGAGTCGGCGAGCTATCGCTGGCAACCTCAACAAACAAGACTAAGCACCTAACTCCTCCCTGCAGGAACCATAATTACAAATCCCTGCCCTAAGTTACAGAGGGTGTTGCATCAGTGGCACAGCCAATGATGCTACTCACCGCCATGTGCTGCTTTCGAAAGGAGAAGATCCCCCATGCAAAAATAGCATTCCTTTCCTGCAGGAATTCTCTGCAGACTACTGTCGTAGGACCTGTTACCAACTACAGTATATGAGAGTACTACTCTCATCTACTATATTTCTAACTGCATAATTTTTGCCTGGGTTCAAAGAAGTTCTTCGGCCAACCCCACAAAAAGGTCGGAATAATTGGGGCCGACAAAGCAATGTAGTAGTTGTAGTAGTCGTCGTAATTGTTGTCATCAAGCAAATTAACTAAAATTTATGGAATGCTGGAGATAAATATTCTACCTACTTAGAATGCATATGTGTGGTGTTGGCTTAACGGTTCGGGTGGTGGGCTTGCGATCCTAGGATCCTGAGTTAAAATCTTGCTTGGCTGTTCAATTAATACCAGGTGGGGTTGACTCTGCCTGTCATCCTTCTGAGGTTGGCAAAATGAGTACCAGCTTGCTGGTATCCTGTGTCGGAGTGGTGACCCGTCCAGGATTGTGCCCATTAGCGAAGGAGACTGCTTAGGCAGCACCAACGCTCTGCACAGAGTATGGTTCCAATGGATGGATGGATGGATGGATGAAATGCTTAACTTACTGCCTTATGAATGCATCAATCCCAAATATAATCACCAACTGGTCATGATGGATTGAATTGAATCATGTGATTTTGAGCTCAATCGAAGTAGTTTTGTGCACATATATGAGTGACACTCTAGTCACTGGAAATCAAATGAAGATCCAATCACAAAGAACGAGACAAACAATAATAATAATCAAAGAAGCATTGGCACAAGTAGGTTTCCATCATTCGCACAAGAGGTTTTGGACAATTCTTAGCTGTTAAAATCATGGCATCCCAATGGGGTTCTGATGATTGACATACGCTGCATTACTCTTCAATTACTCCTAAATTATACAATTGCCAGTCAATATTGCACTGAGCTGGTGGCTAATTTTGGGTGGGCGGATTTCTCAAAATATTAGCTCATGATGTCCTGCTGGAGATGTTAATTGTAGGCAACCATTTGTGGATATGGCTTTTACAGTTTGGAACCCTCAGTGGTGTATTTCACGATGGCTGGTATCTTGGCAGAATGCCCTACATGGATTTTACGTCGGGTTGATCACCTTGTCTCATCAAGACGTTTCCCGATCTATAAATGCTGAGGCAGGCCCATCACCCTTCATCATGAGTGAGCCTCCAATGGAACATCCAAACACATCAGGTCAGATATCTTTCATTTGGGATAAGGACATACGGAGAAGATGCAAGTGAAGGTTCTTTCCATTAGCAATGTTGAGTATTGTTCTCTTTGTGGACTGGCACACCTGTATTCTATCTCACGCTTTTGGAAGCCAAGATGACCAAGGCCCTGAGCGTCACCCATCAAGGTCCTTTCGAACTTATACCCTCTCTCATCCGGTCTTGCATGCCCTTCCATTTCAGCAATCCATTCTTCCCCAGCTCTGATGGGGAGAGGATGTTCATCTACCACCCCCTTCCATGTGAACCTTCATAAACCCTGGCTTATTGCTCACCTGATTCTTTTCACCTTCTCTCTTTCCACCTGTGGAATCGTGTCCATGTCTGTCCAACCCCCATCCACTCACAACCTCAAGGTTGCAGATTAACTACCATCTCATATCATCTACCATTTCTATTCAAATATATTTATGTCCACGAAATATCGCCGTATTATGTGTTTTTTTTACAGATTGTGTTTGGACATCGTTAGATTGGTCAAAATTCCAGAAGGCTCCATCATTTTTATACATATATATATACATACATACACATATATGTGCCAACACTTCGTGCTTTGCTGCCTTTCCTATAAAAACATGCCGTCCAATTGATTCTTTAATGTTGATTAAGCCTGATTTTTCATCTTACAGTTGACTGCCTTATTTTTTATGTTGTATGAAGCATTTTTTAAAATAATAATAATAATAATAATAAGCAAAATGGAGATCTGCGTTTGCACACGCATTGGCAGGTGGCAGGAGCTGCCAGCAGCCAGTTATAATCGAGTAGATTAAAAGTGGCCATTAAAATGGCAGCCTGTCTCTCCGGCACCCACATTAAATCCTCAACTTGTTGTTCCTTCGAGTCGTGCAGTTATCACCTTCAGACCCCGGGACTCGCAAACTCCATCACCCATATCGGAGACATATTGGAGACGGAATTTGCGTGCCATTTTGTATTGCTTTAAAAGGTGACTGTAGCTCCAAGCTTTTTGGGTACACGATTCCGATTGCTTTTCTGTTATCATTCCAGAAGGTTTTGACTGCCTCAGGAAAGCACTCCATCTTTATGGTGATGGTTCTCATCTGGCATCGCTGTCATCCGGAGGGCTTGCTCAACAAATCTATCCTTCTGCAGCATCACAAGGATAAGGTAACATTGCCCCCTCTGGCTGTACTGAACATCCAGAACCTGCCTGCCTGACATCTGCCCATTAAGTGTGTGAAGATATTTGGCATTGATAGATTCCATAATCCTAATCTTTATATCTTTTGTAATGCTTTTTGGAAACCATTGGGGGCTTGAGGTTTAAAATCAAGGCTTACATTTGAACCCACAGGCATGCTGTCGGGCATGATGCTACCGCTGCAATAGATCCAGAAATCGCTATGTAGTTCAGCCAGCGATTGATATGTAGTCCAGCCGGTGATTGGTATGTAGTCCAGCCATCGGTGATACGAGATGTGCTGAAAGCAATCACATTATCTGTGGGCAACACGATTTCCCACACTGACTTTCACGTGCGCTGTCAAGTTCAAACGGGTTTTCCTCGAGGGGCTTCATTGCTGATACATTTTGACAATAGATAGATTTCTGTGGGTATATTTTCCATTGTTTATTTGCAGAACTCGTTAGCCTAAGGCTGATGGTAACTTGGATGCCAGTGCACTCATTATAAGGTGATAAACCTCCAATGGAGTTGCCATATCAAAGTGAGGAATATGTACATACATATACTGTATATGAGAGGTGTTTGCAAACTTCTGAGCCTCACTGCGGGGAGACGTTATTGTTAGGGTACCACATTGCTGACATTTTTTTATCACGTAATCCCCTCGGATGCTGATTCACTTGTACCAGCGGTGGTGCGGTGCTCAAATCGGCTCCCATGCACACTCTGCAGAAGGATGAATCCTGTTTCCTCCCCAAACGGCTATCATGACATCATAATTGGTCCAAAATGTGGTTCCCTGCCGATTTTCTTCATCTCTGAAAGGATGAAAGTTAAGAGGGCGCCAGATTGGATTAAAATTGTGGATGTGTGGCAGCAGTTCAAAACCACAGTCGAGCGCAATGCGTGAGGCGAGGATCTGACGCATTGTCGTGGTTGAACAGAACTCCGCAGTGCAACACCCCACGCCGTTTTCCTTTGATGGCATCACATAATTTGCATAATAGGCCACGGTGAAACAGTCTCTCTTAATAGTTCGTCAACGTGAAAGGTAATCAATCAGCAATATCCCAGCAACGACCTTGCTTGCAGAAACGACAGCTCTTGAACTTCTTTGGTGGTGGATGAAAGGAGTGCTTCTGCTGTTTTGATTGTTGCTTGCACTGGGGTTTAACGTGAAGAACCAAAGTCTCATCACACATATCAAATCCAGAGAGAAAGTGACTAGCATTGAGAATTTTGGGGGGGCTCATATAACTGAAAGCTTCCTTATTACCTCCGCCACCGAAGGTGAAGGAGGTTATGTTTTCACCCCTTTCTGTCTGT
>CM068956.1:179906919-179916993 GCA_035128595.1 Eptatretus atami | reverse complement strand
TGTGCAGGATATCTCAAAAAGTTGTGGACGGATTCGGATTAAATTTTGTGGACAGGTTTGGTAGGTGACAAGGATGAACTGGTTAGATTTTTGTGAAGATCCAGATCTGGAGCCGACTACTCGAATTTTTAAAGTGATTCTTCACCATTAAGAGATGGGGTCAAAAATGATATATAGTGTTGCGAATTCGCGCCCGTCGGCTGTGCGATCGGCCACGTGACTCGAATCGCGACCGCCTCGCCCACCGGACGGACAATTCAGTCGTGACCCTCCCGGCTAACGCCGGGATCCAGTCACGGGTGGACCTTTCGGCCTCACCACAACCCAGTCCGCATTCTACCCGCGCGGAATAGGGTGAATCGCCGAAAGTCGATATACCTAGGTACCCGCACGGGTAACCTACCGAGGGGTTGTACCTCGCCACAGGCCGACTTCGGACACGATCCGCTTAAGCGGCTCGTTCAGGGCTAACGGGATAACCGAGCGGTGTTATCGTCGGCCTTGACGGTTCAGATTAATTATCGGGCGTCCCGCGCCCACGACGAACCCTTTACGTGAAACAAGATGAGACCCAACGAAGGAAGGACGCAGCGAAACGGGGAAGAATTCAACAAACGCACATTTATTTCACAGACAACACATAGAGCACACATATAGCACGTATTTATAGCAAGTTAAAACAAAATGCACATATATCAAATAAAAAAGAAAGGACAAAAGAAACAATGACGCAGAGCTACGACCGATTACGCGACACACGGACCACTTACACAATTCTACTTCGCGAGACACGGCGCCACACACACACGTTCACACAAAACCCAAAAGAAAATGGAAGTCGACTTCCCTGAGGTGGTTGAGTCCTCGGCGACCGTCACTCGCCGTGGCCCGCGAGCTCTCTCCGTGCCAAACCCGAGAAGCGAGCAGAGAGAACCAAAGAACAAAACCCTCATTCGCCTCCGCTCTTTATACGCCGGCGCCACGCCCCGTTCTCGGCTCCACCTTCCTTCGAGGCGCTTCGAGAAGGGGGCGTTCCCTCTCGTTCCCTCCCACCTCCGGCTTGTGGGGACGAGGCGAAGCCGTCTGGCGCCGGGCCAAGGAAGGAAAAAACAGCGGGAAAACGCGCGTCCCCGCCCTGGGGACCTCTCCCTCCCCTCTCGCGTTCGACGGCTTGCAACGCGCAAACCGTCGTACGTAGACCGCTGAGGATGGCGTTCGTTGGTGTAGGTAGCGTGGTTGAGATGGTGCGTGGTTGTGAGGTGGCGGTGCTGTGCGTTGTTGGAGTGGTGGCTGGTTGGCGTTGTTGTTGCGTTGAAGTGTGTTGGCGTTGTTGGTTCGAAAATAAAGCAGAACAGAAAAACGCCTAACTCAAAGTATCGCAGCCCGAATTAATCACATTAATTCCCTCTATACAATGGGTTTGGGCTAACTACACATGTACTTCAGAAATACCTAATCCTAGGGACCTTTATGATGTTTGTGAATTTCCACAGCCGTAACACTACCCCTCCCCTTTTTACAGACTCGTCCCGAGTCGTCAAATTATCGTGTGCCATCATGTGTAGTTCTCCCCTAGTACTTTTACCTTCGGATCCCTGAGTGCGACATTCATGGTTTCGTGTCCCCAAAATAAATAACCTGAGGGCTGAGTAACTAACTAAACAAACTCACTCATACGGACGACTTAAATAAAATTGCCGGCGCTATGACAGACATGCCGGGGCACACTCATATTTACATTACACAATACACAACTTAGCCTTAACTTACAAATTTACACTAAACCATGGCCCAGGATCAATGGACTCTGCAGGAAAAAGAAAGAGTCAAAAGAAAACCGGTGCACGGGCCGCCACGCGAGGCCGTGTTGCAGCTGCCAACAGGACAGTTCCTGCAGCTTGCAAACTGTTGCTTGATCCTGGCGCACATGGCAATTAACAAGGGGGGGGGGGCAAACTTGAACGGGGGCAGAATGACGAGGCAGTGGGCATGGATGGCAAAAGTGAGCAGGCGAACACAGCCTGCAGAACCAGCCGCTGCAGGCAAACACAGCCGGCAGATGAACTGGCCGGCACAGGCCTTGAAGTAAACAGCCGACGGACGATCCGACCGGCACAGGCCTTGCAGCACAGCAGCTGCAGACGATCCGCCGGCACAGGCCTTGCAGAAAACAGCTGCTGACGATCCGGCCGGTACAGGCCTCGCAGCAAAACGCAGCCAACCGATGAAGTTGGCCGGCCTCTTGCCATGCAGTGCAGGTTGTGGAGGGAGTGCGGTGTGCTGGCCACTCGCAGAAGGCGGGCTCGGACCTACCCTACGGTCTCCCTCCCACCTATCGCCTTTGCCTGTCACTGTCCATACCCACCCCCTTAATTTGTAAAACCCAATTTAGCCCCAACTAATTTTTTTTGTTTTATTTTCACCCTCTTCCCCACTATAAATCGTCCCCTAACCCCTTTATTGTCCTTGTTCGGCTAACCTATCGTCTCCTAGCCTACTCCCAACCCCTACGTTCCCTTCCCGGAGGGGAATAAGGGAGAGCTAGCGTCCTGTGCCGAGGCCCAATCTAAGCCTCAGGATGGCCTCCCCAGATCTCAGCGATCTCTAACCCAAAGTGGTCCAGCGCCCACAACGAGAGCGAAGGGATGGATGGTGCGGAGGGGTAATCTCCTAATCTACGCTAACCATTAAGCTTTAAACTACCCGCGGGCTTTCAACCAGCGCCTCTCGCTTACACTATTGGTTCTAACAACCCAGATTCCCGTCGCCTGTGTTGGTGTCCACGCAAATTTCGGGCCTCGCCCTCCAATTTTCCTCCCGTGCCCTCACACGGTTTCTGGCTGGGACGCGTGCTCCCCTTGGCAGGCACGACCCTCTGCCGATTCCCAACGAAGCACCCCCGGGCACTACACTGCCTCCGAGCCTACCAGCTCCCTAAACACCGGGGAGTGCCCCCATGGCAACTCCCCTGAAACGCACACGTGGCAGGCTGGCGCCCGGGCCCCTTTCCGAGGGTCACCCGTGCCCACGACACGCCCACGCGGCTAACGGCGCTCCGGGCCCCCGCACCAAGCGGGCGCACCCGTGCCCACTACGCTAACCCGGCCCCCCATGGGCCCTTGGCCTACCACGGCTGACTAGCCCGGTGCCCGGGTACCCACTCAGCGATACTCACCTTTCGCAGCCACGCTCCCAGCCCGTCAACAGGGCTCCTGCACCCCTCCAAAGGGTATCGAGCCTACATTCCACCAACAGCAAAACGACCTCCATTTTGTCAATTTAACTAACCCAGCTAACCCACTCTACACTGACCCCGGGTCCCTTGGCGGGAGTCACTCCTCCCCCCAATCATTCATCGCACCATGCATTCCACATTCGCTCCATACATACAGACCCGCTGGCCTCACTCACTCACCAAGCACATGCTTCCACTTCACAACCCACAACTCTCCAACACATTTACGCTGATCTCAGCCATCCTGCTCACTACATCCCCTAACTAACTCGTGCTCCCACGTCGTCCCTTACACTATAGCACGTTCCATTAACACTACGTAGCTAAGCTACGTCCCCGCTACACACTCACTGTCTGTCACTGTCCTCAAATGTCATTTCCCATCCTAACTCTCGACTAAAATCCCTCTACCTAATCCATTCCACGGACTCCATGAGGACTTACCCCCGCCCCATGAAGTCGGTCTGGCTAAGCTAACCCTTCCCCCTAGCTAGTTCCATCCTGTGCCCAGGCAAGGGGTCTTTCACCCCTTACCTGGGAATCCTGTTCACCCGAAACGCAGGCTTGCTTTTGTTAATTTGTTCATTTCCAATTATGCGCAGCACCAGCGCGGCAACTCGCAGCTCGCGCACTTTGCACCTTGCCCGTGACGTCATGCAGCTGCACGTGTACCTCGTCCCTCTTGGACGGTACCATCCGGCAGGGATACCCCTCCTGCCGGATTCCAACCCCACGTGCAGCCATGACGTCACCCTGCGCACCCCCAAAGGCAAACCTCGCACTCCGAGGGGCTACCCACGCGAACACATGTGCTCTGCCCGTTGGAGCTTAACACAAGCTCGCGTGAGAACCCATCCGGTCCAAATCCGTAAACCTGCCTAAACTTTGTCCGTCCGCGGGATGGCAAATCCACCGCTGGCGTTTCCGGACCGGGCTTCACTCCCGCAAGCGAGCACGTGGGGGTCTCTGCGTTGCACAACGGACCTCGCGCTCGCTGTTGGGTGAACCCGGCGCGGTCCCCAAATCAACTACGGCCGCTACCGGCTTCTGTCCCTCTGTCGCCGTCGTCTCCGTTCTACCCACGCACACCTGCGTGTTACGACGCACAGACTCCACTCCAACACACTCACATTCACACCGGGAGACGCGGCTGCATGCTCACGCATGCCGACCGACATCTCCCTCACACACCGCGACCTAACACACACTGTCTCCCTCACATACCGCATTCTCACACACACGTGCTTCGCACACGCGTGCCGTTTCTGGCGCACACGCCGCTCCACCCACCCGTGGTCTCACCCGCACCCGTGGCTCCCTCCACACACCGGTGCCTCATCCACCTGTGGTGCCCCTTTCACACACGCGCACGCTGGGAAGCACGCACTCCGGCACACATGCCACCCCACCACTCACACACGGGGTCGCTTCCACACACGGGGACACACTCACACCTTGCGTGCCGCAAAGCACGCATCTCCGCACACTCGCAAACACACACCCCTGCACAACCACACTGGGGATTCGTGGCCCCACAAGGGTTCCCGGGGCCTCTATACCCCCCAAGCTGCACCTGCACCTATCCACAGCACTCATCCCTTCAACTCCGCGAAGCACGACCGACCCACCTGGTCGTGATCGCTCGAGAGCGAGAACCCTCCCCTCGTTCCTGGAGGCAGCCATCCAGCTGCTCACACCGGGTCTCCACACGCTCCGCGAGCTCACCCCATTAAGCCTCGCTAACTCTGTGTGTGTGTGTTCTGTTCCTTTAACCCCGTCTTTATCGTGCAGTCTCTCCTCTACTTTCTCTACCTCCCGCGTTCTGTACATTTGTTAGTTTCTGTTGTCTCCTCGTGTCTATTAGACTCTGCTTCTTTCTGGCGTCTTTCCCTTATCTTTACGTAGTCAACCTTGCTTTCTCCTTAAGTCGCTCCCGTCCTTCCCTCTGTTTCACTCCTTGCTCTTTCAGGATCTCCGCGTACCTCATCCTTGCTTTCCGTCTAATTGTTCTTTCTCTCCCTCCCAATTCCTTTCACCTCGTGTCTTATACATTTATTAGTTTCTGTTTCTTTCTGGAGTTTTCCATTTCTCTGGACTTCAATTTTACTCTCTCCTCAGTTCATTAATTTCAAACTCGTATAGTTTTGTTTTCTCTCCCACAGTTTCTCCTGCTCATCATTTTCCAATCTCATCGTTTCTCTCAATTGGCTCATTTCCTTCCTGTGTTTCATTCGCTGTCTCTCATTACCCTTCCTCGTTTCCTCCCCTGTCCTTCCTTCTCCAGTTTCATGGTTTGCTTCATTTGGTTAATCTCTTTTTGTGTTTCAGTTGCTGCTGTCTCATTCTCTTCCTTGTTTCTCTCCTGCCCTTCCTTCTGCAGTTTCGTGTTTTCTTCATGTGGTTAATTTCCATTCTGTGTTTCATTCGCTGTTCTTGTTACCTCTTCGCACTCCAGCCTTGCCTTTTCTTTCAATGGTCAACCTCGCTTCATGTTCCTTTTGTTTTCTATCCCATTGTTCCTCTCGCTCTTCCCTCTCCAATCTCGTTGTGTCCTTCAATCTCCTGATTTCTCCTTCCTGCTTCATTCCTTGCTCCTTCAACTTCTCGTATTCCAACCTATTTTTTTCGTTTTGTCGTTCAATTTCAAATTCATACTCTTTCAGTTTTTTATTCCACTGTCTCTCTTGTTCCTCGTTCTGCAATCTCATATTTCCTTCAGTTGACAGATTTCTTTCTCCTGTCTCATTCCTTGTTCTTTCAGTACTCTTTCTTGTTCCTCTTTTAACACTCTCAGTTCGTTTTGTAGTTCTGTCTCTTTGTTTTGGTGTTTCGTAACTCAGTTTTCTTTTCCAATTCCTTTCTCATCTCCCACACTCCGACCTTGCTTTGGCTTTTAACTGTTCTTCCGGCTTCCCCTTGTGTTGTCTATCCGTCTTCCCAGTTCCTCTGTCTCCGTTTTTACCTCCAGTCCCAGCTTATCAACTCTCTTCGTCATGTCTTGAAGTCTTTCTCACACTCCACTATTTCTATTTCCTTCGTGCACGTCTCCGTCACCCCAATTAATTTTCCCTCTTGGTCACCGTCACTTTTCCGTCACCTCCACGCTTCTCGCCCAACACGTCTCCCGAATTATTTTTTCTCACCCGCCTTCACGCGGGCTGACAACCGTTGCACCCCCTCCCAGCTCGTTCGCTCCCACACGTTGCGTCGCCATACGCACTTCGCTGTTGTAGCCTTCATGCCCGCCTGCAGGCTTCGGCCCATTTTGCGCGTTTCACCCGCATTTCTTTTATTTCTTCCTTCATTCCTTGCGCATTTGTTTCCATATTTCATTCCGTTTGGTTTGTTTCCATTCTGAGTGCGTTTCCATCCATTTTTTCGTTCATTCCATCCATTTTGCCGTTCATTCGTTGTGTTTGTTTCCATCTGCTTGTTCACTCCTTTTATTTCGTTTTTCATTTCGTTTTGTGTTTGTTTTCATTTCGTTTCTCATTTCGAGTGCATCCGCCTTCATTGTGCCAGCATGGCGAATAGCTGGGCCATGTCGGGTGCACTCGGCTTAGCCGATTCGGCAGGATCGGGGGGTTTTGTGTGGAGAGGGGGGGAGGAGTGTTATACACCGCGGCCGCCGCCGCACCCATTTCGGGCCCTGGGTTCAGTTGGGGGGAACTGTTTCCTGCACACCAATGTCCTGCTCGGGATCTCGTCCTGGGCCATGGATTCTAAACACTCTACATCCATTTCTATTACCCCCGGCTCCGCTCGCCTTGAGACGCCATCTTATTCCACGTAAGGGGTTAATTTAACTCGCTCGTAATTTGGAGGGAATCGGGGGTCGCTTTTCTCACCCCTGGACCGATTCCCTATGAATTTAGCTGGGACAGGAGGGTTCGTTTTCCCGCTCTCTGACACCAGTGTTGCGAATTCGCGCCCGTCGGCGTGCGATCCGCCACGTGACTCGAATCGCGACCGCCTCGCCCACCGGACGGACAATTCAGTCGTGACCCTCCCGGCTAACGCCGGGATCCAGTCACGTGTGACCTTTCGGCCTCACCACAACCCAGTCCGCATTCTACCCGCGCGGAATAGGGTGAATCGCCGAAAGTCGATTATACCTAGGTACCCGCACGGGTAACCTACCGAGGGGTTGTACCTCGCCACAGGCCGACTTCGGACACGATCCGCTTAGCGCTCGTTCAGGGCTAACGGGATAACCGAGCGGTGTTATCGTCGGCCTTGACGGTTCAGATTATTATCGGGCGTCCCGCGCCCACGACGAACCCTTTACGTGAAACAAGATGGAGACCCAACGAAGGAAGGACGCAGCGAAACGGGGAAGAATTCAACAAACGCACATTTATTTCACAGACAACACATAGAGCAACACATATAGCACGTATTTATAGCAAGTTAAAAACAAATGCACATATATCAAATAAAAAAGAAAGGCAACAAAAAAAACAATGACGCAGAGCTACGACCGATTACGCGACACACGGACCACTTACACAATTCTACTTCGCGAGACACGGCGCCACACACACACGTTCACACAAAACCCAAAAGAAAATGGAAGTCGACTTCCCTGAGGTGTTGAGTCCTCGGCGACCGCACTCGCCGTGGCCCGCGAGCTCTCTCCGTGCCGAAACCCGCGAAGCGAGCAGAGAGAACCAAAAAAAAACCCCATTCCCTCCGCCTCTTATACGCCGCGCCACGCCCCCGTTCTCGCAACACCTTCCTTCGAGGCGCTTCGAGAAGGGGGGCGTTCCCTCTCGTTCCCTCCCACCTCCGGCTTCTGGGGGACGAGGCGAAGCCATTCTGGCGCCGGGCCAAGGAAGGAAAAAACAGCGGGAAAACGCGCGTCCCCGCCCTGGGGACCTCTCCCCTCCCCTCTCGCGTTCGACGGCTTGCAACGCGCAAACCGTCGTACGTAGACCGCTGAGGATGGCGTTCGTTGTGTAGGTAGCGTGGTTGAGATGTGGCGTGTTGTGAGGGTGGCGGTGCTGGCGTTTTGGAGTGGTGGCTTGTGTTGGCGTTGTTGTGGCGTTGAGTGTGGTTGGCGTTGTTGGTTCGAAATAAAAGCAGAACAGAAAACGCCTAACTCAAAGTATCGCAGCCCGAATGAATCACATTAATTCCCTCTATACAATGGGTTTGGGCTAACTACACATCGTACTTCAGAAATACCTCATCTACGGGACCTTTATGATGTTTGTGAATTTCCACAGCCGTAACAATAGCATGATATCTCAAAAACGTTGTTGATGGATTCGGACGAAACTTGGTGGACAGGTTGGGTGTGTCGCAAGGACGAATCGATTCGATTTTGGTGAAGCTCCAAATCTGGATCTGGATACGAGAATTATTTAATTTTCTCAGTGATTCTTCCCCATTGAGAGATCAGGCCAAAAACGATATAGTACTGTATAGCACGATATTTCAAAAATGTAATGGGCTCGATATGTTCTCGTGGATCAGGCATTTCGTGGCGGAAGTATGCGCTCTACTGAATGCCCTTCGCGTTCGAAGTGTTTTGTTCAGCATGTCGTGAACTCTTCTTGCTGATAGACTAACATGATGGTCGACGTATTGGATAGTTAACCTGTGATCCTCCCATCATCATGTCAGTGATAACACTGACAACATTTTCGGGCATGGACGTCCTTGCCATCCAACAAGTGTGCAGGTCATCTTCAGTGCCACCTGCACCACATTTAATCTTCCTGTTGACATCGAGATCAGACAGTCCTACACATGGTGCAGGGAAGTGCACAAAGGAGACTCATTGGGTCCTTTGCAGAACTACATGAAGCCACTGACTCTCCAATGAAATGACTCATAATTTAGCCTGCAGTTATAGTGTCTACATGATAATACCGGAAGGAGGAAAAAGAAGAACCACATTTAATTCCACTCCCCTTTTCTTTTCTTTTTTGACTGTCGTGTATAAGGAGCATCTCGAAGCAAGTTTTGCAGCATCCATTTTTTTCTGAAGATTTAAACTGGAATTGAATAGTTACTTCGAAGCAGTGGGGGTAGAGGCATACCTGCGTGTTTGCAGGATTGTGCAGGCTTTATGGGCGTAAAGTAATGGCCTCCTTCTGCATTAAAGTTCCTTCTATGTGAAGACCACAATTTAGCTTCAATCGAAGGTGCGAATAGAGAAGCGGCTCAAGTTTTGGAGCCGTTGAAGTTTTTGTCGACGAAGAACGAAGCCCATTGTATACAGTCATCAAACAATATAAGACGGTGTTTAAAGATAGACCTCAAGCCGACTGTCTCACTTTGCGGTCTGTTGAGACCACTAAACATCTCAAGGTGTTTATATCATGAGGAAAGGCGATTCATGGGGACCTTTGGTAGACACTACGATGTATGATTAATCATCTAAGCATGTTATGAAGCAGCATCCAGCTTTCAAGTGGCAACTCATTATGGAGACGATCAATCGTCCGCTTAAAAAAACACAACAAACAAAGTCGAGGCTCGTGGAGGAGCTAGAACATAGAGCGGATCAGGACATAACAGAGCAGGGTTGTTTGAGGGACAAATTAGAGGGACTTGGATAAATAAGGGATGTGGAGAGGAATGAGGGGAAGGGGAGGACACACGGGGTGGGACGAGATGGATACAGACGCAAACTCTCAGGAAGGAACAAGAATAACCACACTGTTGTCACAACCTGCAACACAAAATATATAATTTTCACCTCCTCTGTCCACTCAACCCTCTCATTCTTGCTGTTGAAGGTGTTATACAATTCACCTTCCGCGGATCTTCATGGTTTGATTCAATTCAATTTTAATCTGGGTCAGGACCCCAGGTCAGGTCATGAGCTC
>CM068956.1:179840927-179894953 GCA_035128595.1 Eptatretus atami | reverse complement strand
TATATATATATATATATATATATATATATATATATATATATATATATATATATATATAATCCACCAATCTGTCTGTCCCTCTGTTCATCCCTCTCTCTGTCCATCTGGGTTGGGCTTCAAAATAAAATCGCCACCATTTTGTTCGCTCCATATAGTCTGAGGCTTAATTCGGCCTCTGGTGTACAGGACCTGCGGGAAGTTGCTTGTGTCAGCGCTGCGGTTACGTTCATCAGGATATTTGGAGAGATGGGTGTTTCCTGCGAAGAATAATGTCAGTGGTGTGTTTGTGGGGTCTCGCGTTTTGATTTTATCAATGTTTAAAAATTATGTGCGATTTGAGGTATTGCAAGCGTAAACCCTTTTGGGCTATTCCATGATCTATTCTTAAATCTAATTCAACTTGTGATATCATTTTTGACTGTCCTGACAGAGTTTAAGACTTGACTATAAAAACAACTCGAGAAAATCAGACAAATTAGACTTTTTTAGACAAAAAAGGAATTTTAAATCACTAAATAGGGCCTGTCGCAGCTAAGTGGGGCCACTTCGTTCCAAAACTGACCAGAAATTATCAAAAATGAACTTCATGAAATTATCAAATCATTAACTATTCCGTAAACTGGAGCATATATGGAACACAAGGCAAAAAACAGTTTATCAATTCAGACAACAATCAGGAGGAACAGACTGAATAAACTTTAAATATCATGGACATTACTACTAACATCCGTTCCACTTGTTAGGCCAGGATGTGTGACACGATAGTATCAAATTTGGCAAATTTTCATATTTCTCGATGGACATGAATAAACAATTAAATTTTCTTCCTCCAATGGTTGTCAGATAAATATTTGAGCATTATTGCTCATAGACTTGTGAAGTCAGCCTGATTCATCTATTTATCTATTTTAATGTCCAAATACTTAAAACATTCACTCACCTCAATATTTCAGCAAATTCCAGAATTCCATAATCGTCGCGTAATGGCGGACAGAAAAAATCTCCCTTTAATGTTGAGGGAGATTGAGGCAACCTGTATTTTTCTGCAAAAGAAGGTCATGACAGAAATGTATCATTTGGGGAAGAGATTCAAATTCAATGATTCAGGTAAAATTGTATTGTGTATAATATTGTTGTCGCGTAATGGCGGACAAATTTTAAATTTTGAACGCGTGGTCAGTGAGCGGTATTTCATCAAAATATGTCTATAATGTTTGTAAAATTAGTAATATGATTATTGTTGGTAAAATGAGCCTCATCTCAGCCACTTTCAGCACACTTCACAGAATAGCACAGGCACTTTTATTTTTTCATCCCTGAATAGGCATTCAAAGTGAAACTAGGATAAATTTCACTCTATCACATGCCACTCAGCCAATTTTTGATTTATTTCCAAACTGTAACTTATGTTTCTGGAAAGGAAAGTTCACTCTTTCTGTTGAATAAACTTTTCAAAACCAAGTTCCAATGACGAATATCAGATAAATTAAACAACATCTGAAAATCTAAAAATGAAACTGGAAATATGACTGCTTTTTCAGCTGATAGCATTTAACGTACATGAATCTTAGGATCCTGACATCTGACGGTCATTAAAGTATACATTTTTAAAATAGATTTTCAATGCTCTAACTGACTGTGAGGTTTCAAGAAAGCTAGTTTACTCATATTTGTGTTTATTTACTGTTATTTAAATACAAGCATTGGAACAGGGTGGCTCCCACTTAAGCTGCGACAGGCCATAGGCATTTTGAATACGTGTGGCTTTTGGACCTGTCCCCGAGGAGGATTACTTATTTAAAAGGTCTATTTGATATGTTTTGAATTGTTGGAGGTCCCTCGAGGTGTTCTGAATGAAATGAAAATAAATCTGGGGGGAAATGAACGTTAAAAAAAAATTAATTACACTGTTTTTTGTGTTTGAAGCCAAATGCAGGATGTACACCGCAGGCGCCAAGGGCATGACGAGCAGGCAAGTTGACGGCTCATCTGTATAATATTATTCGACATATTAGTGAAATTTCAGATGTTCCTCGGGTTGTTCTACAAGAACTTACAATTCGTTTGGAGAATATCTGAAGTTCTTGTGGGATTTTACACCACATTTTTGATATTGTAGCATTTGCATTTGAGCCCTTGCTGGTGGGGTCTTGTTAAGAGATAGCATATGCGAGCCTGTTGACGAATATTGATGTTTTGAATGTGCTGTATCTGGCCGAGCATGATCTCGGGAGGGGGAGAGGAGAGAGTGGTGGTGTGTGGTGTGTGTGTGTGTGTGTGTGTGTGGGGGGGGGAGGAGAGTGGGTGGGAAGAAGAGAAGAGTGTAGAGCATTTTAATAGCCGTCATGAATGTATCTGGTCTGGCACGATGCAGGGAGCGGGAGAGAAGGGTGGGTTGGGGTGGGGGGTAGGGGGTGGTGTAAGATCATTGGCATAATATTTAACTGTTCTTTGCATAATATTGTTGAAGTCCCATTTTATATTGTGAATTCCATGCTTGCCAAGAAATCCTTCCAGAGTTCATAATCATACCCAACTCGAGCATTGAAGTCACCCAATATGAGAAGCTTGTCCTTGGGGTCAGCCTTGAGTAAAAGGTTGCGTAGATCTTGGTCGAAGCATTCTTTTGTTGAGCGGTCTGCCCGCAAGGTTGGAGCATAAATGCTAATAAGTGTGGTAAACATGTTATCTTGAAAAGGTAAACAAACAGACATCAGCCGGTCAGAGTGTCCAAAGGGGAGACTGTGGAGTTTGTTGGCGATGCAATTCTTTGTCATGAAACCAACACGAGAAATGCGTTGATCTTTTTCTTTGCCTGACCAGAAGAGGGTTTAGCCTGCCCCATGTTCTATTAGGGACCCCTGCTGTGTGAAGCGGACTTCGCTCAGTGCCACAATGTTTATATCAAGGTGTGCAAGTTCTCTTGCCACGAGGGCTGATCTTCTCTGTGGATGGTCACATGTCTCCGAGTCCATCATTGTGCGCACATTCCAGCACGCAGGTTTCATTGAATATTTCTTCATGTGTTTTTTCCTTTCTTTTCGACCGCTGTGAGGAGATGCCCGTCGGACGCGGTAAGCCGACTGGGTAAAGTTAAGGCAAGCAATGCTTAGGCCACCTTTTCTAGGCACGTCTCCATTTGGAGCAAGCAGTGCTATCCCTCGGAAAGGCTGCTTGGTCACTCAGAGTGCTACCGGATGATGTTGTTGCCTCAAGTCAACAATCAAACGACCAATACTACTGAGCCACCTACATGTAGGTTTGAAGCTGCAGCTACCAGTGCCTTCCTGCACCTGCTGTTTTCGCCTCTCCCCCATCGCTGTAGGACTTGTCTTCCCGCCTGTGCTAGGTTTTTTATAGTGAAAATCAGCTCGCACAGACCAATTCCACTCTTTACACTCATGGTGACTCCACAGTGGCTAAAAGGGTTAAGATGGCTGTGAGCTGTAGGTGTTACATCAGAGTATCCTTCTCATAGCCTCTGGCTCAAGAACCTTCCTCGGAGGCCCGCCGGCTAGTAACCCATAGCAGAGGGTCTGGTTTGTGAGCACCAGGCATTTCCACATGCCGATGGGCCTGCATGCCACACATCTGGGGGCCAGGCCTCCTCCGAGTTCCCGCAGTTTCGCCTGGGGCCGCAAGGAACCCAGTTGATGTGTGACGCCATGAAGAGGCACTGTGTATGGCTTGCATATGGAGAGGCTATGTACTGGCAGAGAGAGGCTTACACACTTGGCTCTCCTTTTCACATTGCTATTAAACAGTGGTGCTAGCCAGCATTGAAGGCTGAAAGTAGGAGGTAACAAGCATACTACCCCCACTACGCCAACACACGAGACGCATCACACCACCATTGACGCACTTCTTCTTTATCTAATAAATAAAGAAGATTTAAAAGCACACCTTACGCTAGGCCAAGGCTTCAGACTTTGGCATGCTCATGAGGCTGTACTGTCGAGACAAAACATCACAGTATATAAAGAAAATATGATCACATTTGTACATGTAGTGTTTCAAAATAACGTTTTTTTTTCTTGCTATGAAACATCATATCTTCCAGTCTTCTTGAATATTTCGAATAAAATAATTACAATCCATCATTTTTGATGGGCTTTTATACCAGTTATGATATAAGATTGGAGCGGTTGGGATTAATAATTAATTATCAGCTTAGAGAAAAAGGCACATCCAACTAAAAAGTACCTGCGCATCTACCCTGCTCGTCTCGTGGTACAGGCCTCCAAAATACCCACGTTTGTGCTTGGAATATTTTACAAAGCTTTTATTTTATGCTGTTAGGGTTAGGGTTAGGGTTAGTATTGTAATTGCACTGGCCCAATTGAAACTTGGCACGTCAAGTACTCCCCATGGGGAATAAGTAATTTTTTTTTGATGATGGTTTTGTTATTATATCAAAATTGCATACGTCAAACACTTTATCCAATTAGAATGAAAAATTTTGAGGGTCATCAAGGGATAAATTGTATGGGGGGTGGGGGGGGGGACGAATTGATGACGTCATCGGTCATGTGCTTTGGTAGCCATATTGTTTTTAACATAATACCTTCAAAAATCTTCTTTTCCAAAATGGCTGAGCGGCTAGAGGTGAAAATTTACAGGTATGATCGCCTATCCATGTGGAGCAAAAAGTTCTCCACCTATGACGTCATAGGTCACATGGCTTGGAAGCCTCAATCGCTTCCTAAAATAACTCGGGTTACACACATGAAGTAAAAACATGCCGACTGCTTATGTGCATATACAATACATTGTGGTTTTAGAGCTCGGATAATTGCAATTGCACTGGCCCATAGGCTGACACCAGAGGCCTGAAGCCTAAGGCCTTTATCCTGAGGCCTTTATGTGCTGTTGCTTTCACAAGGCCCATGACAGCTATCGGCTCCAACCTTTCAATATTTATTGATCTTTTTAACAGTTGCTTAGGTTGTTTTACACTAAATGGAAAACTTATAGGGAGGGCATGGCAATTGTGAATTTGACACTTCCAAAGATGTCTTAGGCTTACCAAAATAGCAGACATATGAGTTTTTTCCAGGTTACAATTGTGGTTGACATCAGGCCAGCTGTCCAACCTAAGGGAAAAGAGTGGACAAATGTACATACATACATATGTGCATACATACATTCATACAACACTTGCTTCATTATATGATATATATATATACTGTATGTATGTATACATTCAATCAATGTGTCCCCGTCACTTTTGACGATGGGTGATACTGTAGCCATCTGTGCTGTCTCTCGCACTGCTGGGCTGCTTTTGCAGCAACAGCAGCCTCTGCAATCAATGCACCCTTTCTAATAGCTGCTCTCCAGCTTTGCCTTACTTGTGTCAAGTCATGCCAGTTCCCCTCAATATTGAAGATCTTTAGGTCTTCCTTGATGACATCCTTCCAACATTTACAGTGCCTTCCACATGGGTGAGTTCCAATGGTTGGCTAGTTCCAAAAAAAGTACTCTCTTTGGAAGACGATGGTCTGGCATACAGCACAGATGATGGCATACCCAGCCACCGCAGTCTTGATGTCCTCACCATCGTGCTTATGGTTGTTATGTTGGCATGGGCAAGGACTTCCATATTGGTAATCTTTTGCCACTTGCAAATATGCATGATGTGGTGTAAGCATCTCTGGTGGAACATCTCCAGCTGGTGTAGGTGTTTATTTAGGGTAGCCCAGGTCTCGCCACCATATAGCAGTATTGCCAAGATGACACAACGGTATACCATCAGCTTGGTGTTGAGGAATAGACCTGAACGATGCCACACTCAACTTTTGAGTGAATAGAACACGGATGTTGCACTAGCTAATCTCTTCTGGAGTTCATCATTCAGGTTTCCATCACTGGTGATCATGCTTCCCAAGTACATAAACTTGTCTGATATTTTTAAAGGGGTGTCTCCAAGAATAATGGGTATCACTCCAGCCGATTGTGATGGATGGTGTAATATCTCTGTTTTTTCTTTACTGATTGCTCATCCACACTTTGTGCAGGCATCATGCAGGGCATCAATAATTTTCTGCAGTTCCTCCACCATGTTACAGGTGAATATGCCTGGTGTTGGCTTAATGGTTAGGGTGGCAGGCTTTGGATCCTAGGGCCCTGAGTTCAAATCCTGCTTGCCATTGAATTAATACTAGGTGGGGTTGACTCAGCCTGTCATCCTCCTGAGGTTGGCAAAATGAGTACCAACTTGCTGGGACGATTGAGCCATTCTTGTATCCTGTGTCAGAGTGGTGACCCATCCAGGATTGTGCCATTCTTGCCATGTGTGTACTATCTTGCCATTCCTTTCACAACGTCTCGGGTAGTGGGGCAGCACAGTGCCCAAGCATGTTTGGCTCCTTGCCATTTTCAATCATTTTAGGCTGGGGAATATCCCTTTACTATACCCATTATTAAGCAGGACTTCTCAAACTAATCTTATTTCTTTAATTGCATTGACTTTTTAAGATGACACAGTCCATGCCTGAGCTGCCAAGGTCCATACTACACTGTGTTTCTGGGTGATTGGGTTGCAGGAGTTAAAATCCAGTAATTTGTTGGTGTGGTTTGATTTTCTGTGTACTGATGATTTAGGTAGCTATCAGGTTTCAGGTAAACCTCCACATCGAAAAAGGCCAATTTACTTTATTTTTGAATCTCTTTCATGAAACAAACACTGGGAAGGACTCGACCAAGTTTACCAAGAAGGTGTTCTGCCATATCCCTAGGAACAATGATGTGGCATCCACGCACAGCTTCCAGTACTATGGAGGCCAATCCTTATTGGACTCGAAGATCTTTCACTTGGGTTTCTCCATTATCAGATTCGCCACAACCACATACATATAACAGTGCACCCACAGTTGTGCCAAATATTTGTTGATAGTGTTTCTGTCATAAATGAAGGTCCTGCTATTTAGACAGATCTCCAGCAGGTTAGCAATATCCTCAGATGTTCATTGGCTGTTCTGACAAGCTATTTTCCAGTCATTAGTATGTTGCAACCAATCAAGGATGACCCTCGCCACCAGATCGAATGGGACATGGATGAAGAGTGAAACCACATCAAAATATGCCAGAGACTGACTTACCTTCCTGGATTCTCACCTTTCTCAGCCTCTCGACAAATTCACCACCATTCTTGATCGTTTTGTCAATCTTTTATATGAGCCTGCTGACGACGCATGCTAAGAAGCCTGACAGTCAGTACGATGGCCGGTAGGAAAGGTTTTGCAGCTGTGCCAGCAGATTACTTTATAAACTCTGTTGTGTCATGTGTACAGCTGTTCTGACATGAGTTTGTTTTTGTGTGTGTGTGTTTGGTAATTAAGCATAACATATCATTGTATTGTTAACCCCACCTCCAACGCTCACCTTCATCTCTCCCCCCCCCCCCACCCCCTCCCCTCCTCTCTCTCTCTGTCTCTCTCTCTGTCTCTCTCTCTCTTGTCTTCTCTCTCGTCTCTCTCTGTCTCTCTCTCTGTCTCTCTCTCTGTCTCTTCTCTCTCTCTCTCTCTCTCTCTCCCTCTTTCTCTCTCTCTCTCTCCCTCTGTCTGTCTATCTGTCACTCTCTCACCCCCTCCTCGCATCCCTCCCTCCCACAATGTATAGCAATATTTGATGTGGCTTCACTCCCCCCCCCCTTCTCCTCACTCTTCCCCTAGCTCCTCCTTCTTCACCCACTCCAAGCTTCCCCTCCCTCCTCCCTCCTCTCTCCTCCCTCCTATTCTATCCCCCCCCCATCTCTCTCTCTCTCTCTCTCTCTCTCTCTCTCTCTCTCTCTCTCTCTCTCTCTCTCTCTCTCTCGTCCTCTCTCTCTTCTCTTTCCTCTCTCTCCCCTCCCTTATATCCACATCAGCGAAGTGATGGGTTGTATTTGCTGTAAAATATATGTATATATATACAGTATATATACGTATATATACATATATATACATATATATATATTTTTATACATATATATATATATGTATACATACATATACATACATATACATATATGTATACAATATATGTTCATAATATACATATATATGTATCATATATACATATACAGTATATATGTACATATTGTTGCGAATTCGCGCCCGTCGGCGTGCGATCGGCCACGTGACTCGAATCGCGACCGCCTCGCCCACCGGACGGACAATTCAGTCGTGACCTCCCGGCTAACGCCGGGATCCAGTCACGGGTGGACCTTTCGGCCTCACCACAACCCAGTCCGCATTCTACCCGCGCGGAATAGGGTGAATCGCCGAAAGTCGATATACCTAAGTACCCGCGCGGGTAACCTACCGAGGGATTGTACCTCGCCACAGGCCGACTTCGGACACGATCCGCTTAAGCGGCTCGTTCCGGGCTAACGGGATAACCGAGCGGTGTTATCGTCGGCCTTGACGGTTCAGATTATTATCGGCGGCCCGCGCCCACTCAAACCCTTTACGTGAAACAAGATGGAGACCCAACGAAGGAAGGACGCAGCGACACGGGGAAGAATTCAACAGACAAGCATTTATTTTCACAGACGGACACAAAGCACACGTATAGCAACAGTCAGAAATGCACATATATCACATAGAACAAAAGAAGCATGACGCAGAGCTACGACCGATTACGCGACACACGGACCACTTAAAACAATTCTACTTCACGGACTTGGCGCCGACACACACACGTTCACACAAAACCCCAAAAGAAATGGAAGTCGACTTCCCTGCGGTGTTGAGTCCTCGGCGACCGTCCTCTGCCGTGACTCCCCGCTCGAGCGTGGTCGGCGAGCCTCTCCGGCGCGCCTCGCGCTACCGGCTCTCGACGCCTTGGACCGAGCACCGACCGACAGGGAGAGCTCACGCCGAACCCGGAGCAGCAGACGAGCGAGCGCCGAACCAGAAGAAATCAACGAACCCCGGAGAGAGCAGAGCATCACGACGAAGAGGAGAGAAAGCTCAGCCTCAGCCGCCTCCGCGTCTTATACCCCGGCGCCCCGCCCCGTTCTCGGCTCCACCCTCCTTCGAGGCGCTTCGAGAAGGGGGGCGTTCCCCTCTCGTTCCTCCCACCTGCGTCTTGTGGGGGGCGAGGCGAAGCCGTTCGACGGCCTTCAGCGCGCAAAACCGTCGTTCGTAGACCGCTGAGGATGGCGTTCGTTGCTGTGGGTAGCATGGTTGAGATGGTGGCGTGGTTGTGAGGGTGGCGGTGCCGGCGTTGTTAGAGTGGTGGGTGGTTAGCGTTGTTGTTGTTGGTTGGCGTTGTTGACGTTGAAGAGTGGTTGGTTCGAAAATAAAGCAGAACAGAAAAACGCCTAACTCAAAGTATCGCAGCCCGAATGAATCACATTAATTCCCTCTAAACAATGGGTTTGGGCTAACTACACATGTACTTAAGAACTATTTCTCACCTACGGGACCTGGATGGTGTAATGCGAATTTCCACAGCCGTAACACTACCCCCTCCCTTTTTACAGACTCGTCCCGAGTCGTCAAATTATCGTGTCATCATGTGTAGTTCTCCCCTAGTACGTTTTACCTACGGATCCCTGAGTGCGACATTCATGGTATTCGTGTCCCCAAAATAAATAACCTGAGGGCTGAGTAACTAACTAAACAAACTCACTCACACGGACGACTTAAATAAAATTGCCGGCGCTAACACATACATGCCGGGGGCGCCACTCATATTTACAATACAACTTAACACCTTAACTTACAAATTTTACACTAACCATGGCCCAGGATCAATGGACTCTGCAGGAAAAAGGAGAGTCAAAAGGAAAACCGGTGCACGGGCCGCCACTGCAGGCCCGTGTTGCAGCTGCCAACAGGACAGTTCCTGCAGCTTGCAAACTGTTGCTTGCGGATCCTGGCGCGCATGGAAATGAACAAGGGGGGAAAAGCAAAACTGAACGGGGCTGGTGAACAGGGGCAGTGGGCATGACATGGCAAGGTAAAGGCAACATAGCCTGCAGAAAAAGCCGTTGCAGGCAAACACAGCCGGCAGACGAACTGGCCGGCACAGCCTTGCAGTAAAACAACCAGCCGATGAAGTTGGCCGGCACAGGCCCCGCAGCACCAGCCGCAGACGATGAAGTTGGCCAGCTTTGCCTTGCAGTGGAGGGTGGTGGAGGGAGTGCGGTGGTGTTGGCACACAGAAGGTGGACTCGGACCTACCTACCTGTCTCCCTCCACCTATCGCCTTTGCCTGTCACTGTCCATACCCACCCCTTAATTTGCAAAACCAATTTAGCCCCCAACTTATTTTTTTTTGTTGTTTTTATTTCACCCTCTTCCCACTATAAATCGTCCCCTAACCCCTTTATCGTCCTTGTTCGGCTAACCTATCTCATCTCCTAGCCTACTCCCAACCCCTACGTTCCCTTCCCGGAGGGGAATAAGGGAGAGCTGGCGTCTTGTGTCGAGGCCCAACGAAGCTTCAGGATGGCCTCCCCAGACTTCAGCGATCTAACCCAAAGTGGGTCCAGCGGCCCACAACGAGAGCGAAGGGATGGATGGTGCGGAGGGTACACTTCCTATCTACCTAACCGTTAACCTTTAACTACCCCGGGGCTTTCAACAAGCGCCTCTCGCTTAATCTATTGGTTCTAAAAACCCAGATTCCCGTCGCCTGTGTTGGTGTCCTTACAGTTTCGGGCCTCGCCCTCGAATTTTCCCTCGTGCCCTTGCACGGTCTCATGGCTGGGACGCGTGGCTCCCTTTGGCAGGCACGACCCTCTGCCGAATCTCCAACAATGGCACCCCCGGGCACTCAACTGCCTCCGAGCCTACCAGCTCCCTAAACACCGGGGAGTGCCCCCATGGCAACTCCCTGAAACGCACACGTGGCAGGCTGGCGCCCCGGGCCCCTTTCCGAGGGTCACCCGTGCCCACGACACTGCCCACGCGGCCAACGGCGCTCCGGGCCCCCGCACCAAGCGGGCGCACCCGTGCCCCTACGCTAACCCGGCCCCCATGGGCCCTTGGCCTACCACGGCCGACTAGCCCGGTGCCGGGTACCCACTCAGCGATACTCACCGTTCGCAGCCACGCTCCCAGCCCGTCAACAGGGCTCCTGCACCCTCCAAACAGGTTTCGAGCCTACACTCCCACCAACAGCAAAACGACCTCCATTTTGTCAATTTAACTAACCCAGCTAACTCACTTTACACCGACCCGGCGGTCCCTTGGGCGGGAGTCACTCCTCCCCCAATCACTCATCGCACCATGCATTCCCCAATCACTCCATTCACTCAGACCCGCTGGCCTCACTCACTCACCATGTACTCACCTCGCAGCTCTTTTCAACACACACACCGCTGAATCCTGCCATCCTTCTAACTACCTCCCCTAACTAACTCGTGTCCCACGTCATCCCTTACACTACAGCACGTTCCTTTAACACTACGTAGCTAAGCTACGTCCCCACTACACACTCACAGTCTGTCACCGTCTCAAATCTTTAAAATCCATTTCCCAACCTAAAGCTCACTACAATCCCTCTACCTATTCCATTCCACGGACTCCATAAGGACTTACCCCTGCCCCATGAAGTCGGTCTAACTAACACTAACCCTTCCCCTAACTAGTTGTGTCCTGTGCCCTGGTAAGGGGGTCTTTCACCCCTTGCCAGGGAATCCTGTTCACCCAAAAGCGAGGCTTGCTTTCGTTAATTTGTATTGCCAAATACGCGCAGCACCAGCGCGGCAACTCACAGCTCGCGCACTTTGCACCTTACCCTGACGTCATGCAGCTGCACGCGCACCTCGTCCCTCTTGGACGGTACCATCCGGCAGGGATTCACCCTCCTGCCGGATTCCAACCCCACGTGCAGCCATGACGTCACCCTGCGCACCCCCAAAAACAAACCCTCGCACTCCGAGGGGCTCCCACGCGAACACATGTGCTCTGCCCGTTGGAGCCTAACACACGCTCGCGTGGAGAACCCATCCGGTCCAAATCCGTATCCTGCCTAAACTTTGTCCGTCCCGCGATCGGCAATCCACCGCTGGCGTTTCCGGACCGGGCTTCACTCCCGCAAGCGAGCACGTGGGGTCTCGTGCGCTGCACAGCACGACCTCGCGCTCGCTGCTGGGTGAACCCGGCACGGTTCCACAACAGCTACGGCCGCTACCCGGCTTTTGTCCCTCTGTCGCCGTCGTCTCCGTTCCACCCACGCACACCTGCGTGTCACACGCACAGACTCCACTCCACAACACTCACATTCACACCGGAGACGCGGCTGCATGCTCACGCATGCCGACCGACATCTCCCTCTCATACCGAGACCTCACACACACGGTCTCCCTCACACGGACCTCTCACTCACACCCAACCTTTCACCTGCCCAGGGGGTCTCACTCACACCATGCGTGCCGGAAAGCACGCATCTCCGCACACTCGCAAACACACACCCCTGCACAACCACACTGGGGATTCGTGTCCCCACAAGGGTTCCCGGGGCCTCTATACCCCAAGCTACACGTGCACCTATCCCCAGCACTCGTCCCTTCAACTCCGCTTGGCACGACCGAACCCACCTGGTCGTGATTCCCTCAAGGGGGCATACTCCCTCCCTCGTTCCTGGAGGCAGCCATCCCGCTGCTCGCACCGGTCTCCACACGCTCCGCGAGCTCACCCCCATTATCCTCCACTACTTCTGTGTGTGTGTGTTCTGTTCCTTTAACCCCGTCTTTATCGTGCAGTCTCTCCTCTATTTTCTCTATCTCCGCGTCTCTATCCATTTATTAGTTTCTGTTGCTCCCTCGTGTCTATTAGACTCTGCTTCTTTCTGGCGTCTTTCCCTTATCTTTACATAGGTCAACCTGTTTTCTCCTTAAGTCGCTCCGTCCTTCCCTCTGTTTCACTCCTTGCTCTTTCAGGATCTCCGCGTACCTCATCCTTGCTTTTTGTCTTAATTGTTCTTTTTCTTCCCTCCCAATTCCTTCACCTCGTGTCTTATACATTTATTAGTTTCTGTTTCTTTCTGGAGTTTTTCCATCTCTCTGGACTTCAATTTCATTCTCTCCTTCAGTTCATTAATTTCAAACTCGTATAGTTTTGTTTTCTCTCCCACTCTTCCTCATGCTCCTCATTTTCCAATCTCATCGTTTCTCTCAATGGCTCATTTCCTTCCTGTGTTTCATTCGCTGCTCTCTCATTACCCTTCCTTGCTTCCTCTCCTGTCCTTCCTTCCCAGTTTCATGGTTTGCTTCATTTGGTTAATCTCTTTCTTGTGTTTCATTTGCTGCTGTCTCATTACTCTTCCTTGTTTCTTCTCGTGTCCTTCCTTCTCCAGTTTCATGGTTTTCTTCATGTGGTTAATTTCCCTTTTGTGTTTCATTCGCTGTTCTTTGTCTACCTCTTCGCACTCCAGCCTCGCCTTTTCTTTCAATTGGTCAACCTCAGCTTCATGTTCTTTTGTTTTCTATCCCATTGTTCCTCTCGTTCTTCCCTCTCCAATCTCGTTGTGTCCTTCAATCTCCTGATTTCTCCTTCCGCTTCTCAACTTCTCCTCGATCCAGCCTATTTTTTCCTTTTGTCGTTCAGTTTCAAATTCATACTCTTCAGTTTTTATTCCACTGTCTTTCTTGTTCCTCGTTCTGCAATCTCGTTATTTTCTTTCAACTGACAAGTTTCTTTCTCCTGTCTCATTCCTTTTCTTTGTATTTCCTATTCCACTGTCTTTCTTGTTCCTCATTCTGTAATCTCGTTATTTCTTTCAACTGACTGACTTCGTTTCCTGTCGTAATCCTTGTTCTTTCAGGACTCTTTCTTGTTCCTCATTCTGCAATCTCGTGGTTTCCTTCCATTGATCGATTTCCTTCTTCTGTCTCATTCGTTCTTCCATCATTACTCTTTCTTGCATCTCATTCCCCAATCTGGCCTTTGCTTCCAGCGTTCGATCTGTACAGCGTGGTTCCTTAACGTTTCATTCTCCGTTCTCGTTCTTTCCTCTCTCACCATCCTCAACTCGTTTTGTAATTCCGTCTCTTCGTTCTGGTGTTTCTGTAACTCAGTTTTTTTTCCAATTCCTTTCTCATCTCCGTACACTCCGACCTTACTTTGGCTTCTAACTGTCCTTCCGGCTTCCCCTTGTGTTTGTCTATCCGTCTTCCCAGTTCCTCTGTCTCAGTTTTTACCTCCAGTCCCAGCTTATCAACTCTCTTCGTCATGTCTGAAGTCTTTTCTCACACTCCACCATTTTAATTTCCTTCGTGCACGTCTCCGTCACCCCAATTAATTTTTCCCTCTCGGTTACCGTCACTTTTTCCGTCACCTCCACACTTCTCGCCCAACACGTCTCCCGGATTATTTTTTCTCACCTGCCTTCACCGCGGGCCTGACAAACCGTTGCACCCCCTCCCAGCTCGTTCGCTCCCACACGTGGCGTCGCCATTACGCACTTCGCTGTTGTTGCCTTCATGCCCGCCTGCAGGCATTGGCTATTTGCTGCGTTTCGCCCCGCATTTCTTTTATTTCTTCCTTCATTTCGTTTTTGTTTGTTTCCATTTTGAGTGCGTTTCCATCCATTTTTTCGTTCAATTCGTTATTCATTCCTTCCATTTTGTTTGTGTTTGTTTCCATCTGCTTGTTACTCTCTTTTATTTCGTTTTCATTTCGTTTTTCATTTCATCCATTTTGTTATTCATTTTTCTCATCAATGCCTCAAACATTTCCATCGTCCGATCCGTGGGCGAATTCGCACGTGGGGCGTTCGTCCGCCACCCCAGCCACTGCGCCCAATTCGAGCTCTGGGCTCGTCTGGGCAGGAAATTGTTCCTGCACACCAATGTCTGCATGGGATTCCATCCTGGACCATGGATTCTACATCACTACACATAAACATTCCTAATACCCCCGCTCCCGCTCGCCTTGAGACGCCATCTTATTCCACGTAAGGGGTTAATTTAATCGCTCGTAATTGGAGGGAATCGGGGGTCGCTCCCCTCACCCTGGACCGATTCCGTGAATTTAGCTTGGAGGCAGGAGGGATTCGAATCCCACTCCTGACACCATGTTGCGAATTGCGCCCGTCGGCGTCGATCGGGCCACGTGACTCGAATCGCGACCGCCTCGCCACCGGACGGACAATTCAGTCGTGACCTCCCGGCTAACGCCGGGATCCAGTCACGGGTGGACCTTCGGCCTCACCACAACCCAGTCCGCATTCTACCCGCGCGGAAATAGGGTGAATCGCCGAAAGTCGATATACCTAAAGTACCCGCGCGGGTAACCTACCGAGGGATTGTACCTCGCCACAGGCCGACTTCGGACACGATCCGCTTAAGCGGCTCGTTCGGGCTAACGGGATAACCGAGCGGTGTATCGTCGGCCTTGACGGTTCAGATTAATTATCGGGCGGCCCGCGCCCACTCAAACCCTTTACGTGAAACAAGATGGAGACCCAACGAAGGAAGGACGCAGCGACACGGGGGAAGAATTCAACAGACAAGCATTTATTTTCACAGACGGACACAAAGCACACGTATAGCAACAGTCAGAAATGCACATATATCACATAGAACAAAAGAAGCAATGACGCAGAGCTACGACGATTACGCGACACACGGACCACTTAAAACAATTCTACTTCACGGACTTGGCGCCGACACACACACGTTCACACAAAACCCAAAAGAAATGGAAGTCGACTTCCCTGCGGTGTTGAGTCCTCGGCGACCGTCCTCTGCCGTGACTCCCCGCTCGAGCGTGGTCGGCGAGGCCTCTCCGGCGCGCCTCGCGCCTACCGGCCTCTCGACGCCTTGGACCGAGCACCGACCGACAGGAAGCTCACGCCGAACCCGAGCAGCAGGAACGAGCGAGCGCCGAACCAGAAGAATCAACGAACCCCGGAGAGAGCAGAAGCATCGACGACGAAGAGGAGAGAAAAGCTCAGCCTCAGCCGCCTCCGCGTCTTATACGCCCGGCGCCCCGCCCCGTTCTCGGCTCCACCCTCCTTCGAGGCGCTTCGAGAAGGGGGCGTTCCCTCTCGTTCCCTCCCACCTGCGTCTTGTGGGGGCGAGGCGAAGCCGTTCGACGGCCTTCAGCGCGCAAACCGTCGTTCGTAGACCGCTGAGGATGGCGTTCGTTGCTGTGGGGTAGCATGGTTGAGATGGTGGCGTGGTTGTGAGGTGGCGGTGCCGCGTTTTAGAGTGGTGGGGTGGTTAGCGTTTTGTTGTTGGTTGGCGTTGTTGACGTTGAAGAGTGGTTGGTTCGAAAATAAAGCAGAACAGAAAACGCCTAACTCAAAGTATCGCAGCCCGAATGAATCACATTAATTCCCTCAAACAATGGGTTGGGCTAACTACACATGTACTTAAGAACTATTTCTCACCTTACGGGACCTGGATGGTGTAATGCGAATTTCCACAGCCGTAACAATATTGTTGCGGGCCAGCGGGTCGGGTGAGAAGACCACTAGGTGGGGGAAACTACGTCAATTCTCACCAGACTCCCCGGAATTGTAGGCCATCGCTCACGGATAATTCCATGACGCGGCGGGTCGCTTAACCGACCTGGATGCCAATAACTCAACCACGTGGCCTAGGGTCCTCCCTCCTATGGGTGAATCGGGTTACCTTATTAACCACGCGGTTTAACCACCAGGGAACCACGCCCTCGGTACGCCTTGTCCGAACCGGATCACTCTACCGGATCGGATCTCCTTTCCGGATCGGATGCAGCCGAGCGGCACTGCCAAGGACGTACCGGCTAGAAGAACGGATTGTTGGGAAAACACCCGGCTAAACTCAGATCCGAACCATGCTGGACCAATGGGAGGAAAGACAAAGGGAGCTGGAGCATTTCTACAACAATTATTTATTTACAATAAGCGAGGAAAAGCATGTGGCACAACAAAGTTTATTGGGTGTGTAATGCAGGGAAAGATGAGAGAGGTGTGGTGCGGCAATTTTACAAGCAACTTACAAAGCAGACACAGTGCAGACTTGATGGAGATTAATAAAGCAACAATCAAACAATAAAAGATCTTATACAGGCTTACTAACGGACAGGCGCCAAACATCTCAGACACACACTCAGACAAAGTAAACCCAATTGTGAAAGGGACTTTTGCAGCCAGGGAGGGAGGGAGTTGAGGTTACAGTTTCTAGGTACCTGAGCATTTCAGGGAGGGATCTCTGTGGTGCAGCACCCGACAATGGTTGAGTTGTTCGGCCACAACCGTACGTGTGGAGATCGTGTTGCTGGAGGGGCTCGAGTGGAGAAGAGCGGAGTCCAAATGGGGGGGGGGGCGAGAGATGAGCAGCAGGCAGGACCAGGCAAGAGGCCGTTCGTGGAGAAGCAAGGGCGGTTCGACGTCGTGTCGGCGGAGACAAGTGGCAGGAGCACTCACTCTCATGACTCCTTCTCTCCTTCAATTCTCTTACTCCTTCTTCAATACTCAAAAACCTCTCTCAAATCTTCCAACCAACTTGCAATTTCTTCCCAACCAACTTGCAATTCTCTTCCCAACCAACCAACTATACGGAGGTCCGCGCTTTTTTAGAACCGGAGGTCGGGGAGGAGCCTTCCGAAACCTGACGTCATTGTCCGAGCCGAGCATGCCGATTGGACCGGCCCTTCACATGGTCCGCCTTTCTGGGCTGGGTTTCAGCCAGACTCGGTATGGTCCGCCCAGGCCGCGCATTTCCGGCCTTTGGCAGGTGATGGTGGTGCAGCTTTAGCGTTTGTCCAGCCGAACGTTGGGATTTTGCCTCTGAAACAAGTCACTGGGTAGACGGTGGTACGCTGTGGCCAGCGAAACGAGGGTAGCAAGCGAGATGATGGCACCTGGATCGTCACCTGTGTAAGCGAGATGAGTAGCAAGCGAGATGAAGGCACCGTGGATCGTAAAAGGAGGGAATAAAATATAAGGGGAAAAATGATTTATTAATCCTAACTAATAGCCCATCGCAACGCACTCCCTTGTCTTGCCACTAGACAAAAGGTAGGGACCTAACTACAGTATATTAAGGGAATAACTGACTCAGGCAACTGCAGTCAAAAGTTTATACACCCCCATTTTTCAGTTTTACTGCAATTTAAGCAGTTCAAGTCCAGTGAATAACCTGAAATGGTACAAAGCTAATCCGTAAACTGCCAGAGGTTAAAAAAAGTTTAGGTTACCAAAAACTGAAAAATAACGTAAATTTCAGAATTGTTAAAAAAGGCCCTTTTCAGGGAACAAGTAATGGGTTAGCAACTGCAGCTGTTCTGCAGCAATGGAAGTAAATTAAGCCTTGAAATTGATGCCAACAATTCCTACAGGTGTCCCAACTTTTGTTGATTAGTTACAAATCCTCTGTCTGTATAAAAGCAGTGTGGTACAGACTGTGTTGCTCACCTTCTGAAGTATTATTTGGACAATATTGCACTGGAAGTAGTATATTGCTATCATAATGGTGAGAAAAAGACAATGAACAAAGGAAGACAAACAGACCATTATAACCCTTAAAGTGATGGTCTTTCCTTTGGAGAAATTGCAAAGAAGCCAAGGTGTCAGTGAGTAGTTTCCTACACCATAAAAGGCACTTGGAAACTGGAGGAAATGCTGACAGGAAGAGGTCTGGCAGACCCAAAGCCGCAACACAATCAGAAGACAAGGTTCTGAGAGTCAACAGCTTGCTGATAGGCGCTCACAGGACAGCAGCTTCAAGCACAGCTTAACACGGTCAAAGTAAGGAAGTCTCAGTTTCAACTGTGAAGAGAACACTTCAGCTGCAGGTTTGACAGGTCGATGGCAGTAAGAAAGCCATTGCTAAGATGGCAAAATAAGAAAAAGAGGCTTGCCTGGGCCATGAAGCACCACCAGTGGACTCCTGAAAACTGGAAGGTCTTGTGGACCGATGAATCAAAATTTGAATCTTCGGTTCATCACGCAGGGTTTTTGATCGCCGTCGAGTATGCGAAAGGATGGTTTTTCAGTGTGTGACACCAACTTCAAACATGGAGGAGGAAGCGTGATGATCTGGGCTCTTTTGTTGGATCCAGAGTCGGCGACTTGCACAGAGTGACTGGCACCCTGAACCAAAAGGTACCACAGCATTTTGCAGCGCCATGCAATACCCTCTGGCCGACGCTAGTTGGTTATGGATTCATCCTACAGCAAGAAACAACTCAAAACATACCTCCAGGCTATGTCAGAACTACCTTAAAAGAAAAGAACAAGAGGTAGGCTTCAAATCATGGAATGGCCAGCACAGTCACCAGACTTAAACCCATCGAGCGTGGTTTGGGATGAACTGGACAGAAGGGTGAAAGCAAAGCAACCTACAGTGCAACACATTTGGGAACTTCTGAACAGTGTTGGGAAGAACTTTCCGAACAATATTTGATTTCCATTGTAGAAAGAATGCCACGAGTATATTCGGCAGTTATATCTTTAAAAGGTGGCTACTTTGATGAGTCAAAAATTTCGATTGAATTTTGTTCAACAAAACGATTCCATGATTTCTTTTTTATCTTCAATTGTTTATTTGTTCTCTGCTTTAATTTCAGAATACATTGAAACATTGAACTGCTTAAATTTCAGTAAAAACTGGAAAAATGGGGGTGTTCAAAAACGTAAAACCGGTAGAGTATATACATATATATGTAGAGTATACTCTATATCTACACTATATATATATATATATATATATATATATATATATATATATGTATATATATATACACGAGTATACATATATTGTATATATATATATATATATTGTTGCGGTTATGCAAAACTGCATGCCTCCAAGGCAATGGCACCCAACATACAGTGATCCCCAGGCAGTTATTTTGTTGGTCTTCATGCAGTCAGACCATCCCCTCATGTCTGGTGGGTTAACCGGACGGAGTACGTTGCGTGGATCTTAAAGCTCGGTCTCATTATATCTCTATCTTCGATTCAGATTTCCATTCCAACCCTTTCCTTTTAGCCACAGTGCAAATCAAATCAAGCAAGCAAGCAAGCAAACACACACAATGTGAATAACAAACACCCGCGCAGCCTCCCGTGGATTGGAACCAATAAACTTCCTCCACTATAAACACTACACACTGCCCGGCGCGTGCATGGCGTGCCCTTTCATTCAAATCTGCACACCAATTTCAAGCGGCATCTCACCTTGCTCACTCCTCGCTCACCAAAAACTCACCACCTCGACCACCAACACCTCCCGCACACGGGAAAAATATTCCCGCGCCCCCTCCTACCTCTGTATCGATAAAATTCGCGAATAAACAGGCGTGCTGCACGACTCAAGATACTTGGACCACGTGATGTGTGGACAAACAGCAGACGTTAGCAGCACCAACCGCATCTCGCCGGGGGTGCCCCGAATGGGCACGTGGGATTGGTATGACCCTCGTCCAGTTGCCAGAACATGGCAGGACGAGCGGCGGGGTGGTGGGGGGGTCATGAAAAGAATGGTCTGGGGGAGTTCGGTATGGAGCTCCAGGCCATGTTGGAGCCTGGCAGGGCATGGTTAGGACCGCTGTGGACCAATAGAGAAGCAGGATTCGGATCACTTTGGGTCATCACCCCACCCTTCGCCTGGGGCTTATAAAAGACGGATCATGGAGCCGTCCACCCTCTTTTTCACCTGTCTTCCTCGTCCTCTCCTTTGCCTCTCTGCTTCGCCCTCTTCTTCAATGCTCCTCGTTGGCTGCCTGTTGCTGGATCTACACTCGTGGTTGTTGTGCAACAGACGTTCTTTTAGGACCAGTGACAAAGTCACGTGGTCAAGTTATTGGCATTCACGGTCGATTAGCGACCCTCCGCATCATGAAGTTATACGTGTGCGATGCCCTGCGATTCCGGAGTTTCTTGTGGGAACCGAGGTAGTTCCCCCCCCCCCCTCCCCCTCGTGTTCTTCTCGCCCCCAACTCCGGGTCCGCTACAATATATATGTATATGTATATATTCACAACGTCATTTATTGATATTCGAACTATTCGACATCTTTCTTTTGGATGGAGGAACTATTAACTATTTAATATCTTTCTACCCATTGCCAGTTACATAAGAGCATTTAAGAGCCAACCACAAAGTGTGGACCGGTATCACATGCAGACAAAACTAAGCAGATCACCTCCGATCAGAAAGACACGAGTGAGCTGGCTGTGTTTTTATTCGACAATCTCATAGCAACATGGGCATGATCTCCTGAGACTGGCTCCGTTTTTAGAAGTTTATATGGAATATAAATATATAATTTGTCTGCCTTCTGCCAGAGGTGAACCCACAACCTCTCTGGGCATACTGGTTCACTGTTCTCAGAACTAGGCCACTGGTCCTCACCATTCAACACCTTTTATAATTCCCTCTTTTAAAACCTTTTGCTCTGCTCGCATTAATTCATAAATTCCTTCTTTTCACATCCTGTGCACCAAGGCAAAAGCTGCACTGTAGTTATTATTATTCTTACGCTGTCCTTCACAATCCCCAGACTATAGCGTTGGATTTTTTTCTGCAGACAATTTTATCTTTGGGGGATATGAGAGTCGCATGATAACAAGCTCGAGGTAACGAGTAAGGCAGAAGACGAGCAGGTTGAATATTGAGCATCAGGATAAATCGGAGTATTAAACTAATCAGGTTCCACTCAATTGGAGAGGTTATAAACAGGTGGTACATTTTTTGGTAATCAAACAATTATGGATAACACAGGTACTGACCAGTCAATCACAAAATTGAAACACAAAATGTTTGGAAACAATACCCCAGTGATGCTGGAATTTTATTTTTCTCGTGGAAAGACAATATAAACAAAGTTTCACTTTTTTTTCTTTACATGAGCGAGGCTCATGTAAGAGCAAGGAAGAACTGACAGTGGGACAAACATCAAGGGAATGAACGACTAGGAAATGAGGAGGGGAGGAAACACTGAAACTAGCAAGTAAGATGGTCGGGTTAAGAAAGGTTAATGTGGGTAATAAAAGGTCATGGGTCAGAATTGGGGTTGACAAGAGATAGCGATGCACTGTGTCCTTGAAGCCCTGGAAGGAAGAGTGATACAGTGCAGCTTCTCGAAGGTGATTTGATAGACGGGAGAAGTTCAGAATGAAAGAGTTGAGGTGTGCAGACAGCCTGGATTTTGGAAGCCTATCCAGGAGGGGTTACTGGAGGAACGCGTGCATCCTAGAGTTGCTGAGGAGGGTCGGAAGATAGAGAGCAAAGGAAGCAATATCTGAAAATATATGGTAGAAAGCAGAGACCACGGACCTGCCTGTGATGTGAAAACAATCGACCTTGTGCCTCAGCTTCACCACAGGAGAGTCCAATAATGTTGACAGCTTTCAATAGCACGGGATCCAAGGACAGATGTGATGCTGGGGTGCTGGCCCATAGTGGAAAGCAGTGCTCTAATGAGCTATGGACAAAGGCCTTGTGGACTGTGAGTGGCTGTGATTTTCCAAGGACAGAGTTGGATCGAAAGTGAATGCCGAGTCTGTGGCTGGCTTTGCTACGTGGTTGGCCCACAAAAGATCATGGCTCATGGTGAGGCCTAGAAGTTCTGGAGACTGAACCTCTTCCAGTGAATGGCCAAGGAAATAGATATGTGGGTTTGTTTGATCCTTCTGGAGCAATGTGGTAAGACAAAAAGAAAGAGAGGGTTTTCTAGAGCATCATAGTGGTAATTTATATAGATGAGGAACAAGACAGCCAAAACCACTGCCTTTGGGAACACCAGCTTTCACTGGGAGAAGGGAGGAGAGGGTTCCATTGATGGCAACACATAGACTGTGTGAGTAGAGGAGGTCATGAATCCAGGCATGAAGACAACCCTGTTTTTGAGATTGAGAGCCTCCAACCATTGCTGAAAGAGGAGCAGAAGCATGTCCAGAGTTGAATGACCAGGACAGAATCCAAACTGATGGTCAGAGATGAGACTGTTTGAAAAAAGGAAAGACAACATCACAAGTCATGGTGACTGCTTGTAATTCCATGACTTTGCTTGTAATTGGAAGCATCTCAGTGGCCTATAGTTGGTAAGTTCTATTTTTGCGCCCTTATTGTGAATGGCAGTGATGTTTGCTGACTTCCATGCAGAGGGAAGGCTACCAAAGGAGAAAATCAGTCATAAACCATGCTCTTTACAGAGTATCAGTGCAGTTGAGGCAGTTTCTTGGGCTGGGATTATTACATTCATGGATGGGTCGACACTCCGACACAGGAAGTCAGGGTAGGAATTTGAAATTTAGCTTGGTTGCTGGCGAGAGCTTGCCTACTCAAAGGGTAGAAAATTATCATTTTTAGAAAAATTGCATCTCAAGAAAAATTATGGCCTGTAATATAAAGTCCATTCAGACCTCCTCATGGCTTTGTCTGAACTCCAATTCACCATCTGATTTCATTTTTTTGTCGTCGTTAAGATGGTTCAAGTTTCAGTTTCAGCAATGGGTGAGAAAAATCGGACAAATATTGGCGTTTTTACACAAAAATGCATTCTAACAGCCGTTTTGAATGTATCTGGTCAGACTCGATGTGGGGAGGCGAGGAAGGAGAGAGTGGGAGTGGGGAGTAGAGGGAGGGGGAAGAGAGAAGGAGAGGGGGGAGAGGGAGGGGGGAGGGGGAAGTAGAAGAGCGAGGGAAGCGAGAGTAGTGAGAGGAGGAAAGGAGTAAGGAGGGGGGATTAGAGGAGTGATGTATGGGGATAGTGAGAGGAGTGAGGGTAGAGAAAATAGAGGGAGACCAGGGAGGGGAAGTAGAAGCGTGAGGGTGGGGGGTGGGTGGGGGGGAGTAGTGAGTGGAGGGAGGGGGAGTAGCTCAGTGTGAGTGTCGGGTTCTCTGTGAGGGAGAACTGAAGTTAGGGTTTGAACTGTCGTCTAATTACAGTATATATTTTTCATGTTCCCAGGGTATATATTATAAAGAGTTTATTTCAGGCGAGTGATAACTCTTTTGCAACTATACAATGAAACAATGCTTCGAAAAACTTTGTACATACCAATGATGGAATCCAATATTTAATCATAATGTTTGGATTTTAGGAATTTTTAATTTGTGAAGTGAAGTGCATTCAATGTAAGTCAACCAAAGTAGGTTCTCCCCCCTCTCAAGTCAATCAAGTCAAGGCAGAAGTAAGTTACTCCACATCCTCTCCCACCCTTCACCCGCCTACCTCCTTCTTCTCCACTGTGCACGATCCTCTCCTCTCTCCTCTCCCTTCGCCTTCCCCTCCCCTCCTCACCCCTCTCATGAGTGAAGCATCAGATATGAAGAGGGCTGGTCCAAATGTCATACATGTCTATGCCCGTGGGTTTCCTCCTCACTACTCACTACTCCCCATACCGTAATCCATGTCCCTCTCCTTTTCCCACCGGTGCCCCACGAGTTATGTTATACAATGTACATGAATACATTGTTATGAAAATGATCATTTCTATACATGTTATCCTTTGATTGAGTGGAATGTTTGATGGTGAAATTGTTATAGGACATAGAATTTATTACGTGCATGATCATTATTGCATTTTCATAGAATAGTTTAGTATTTGCAATGCTAGTTAATTCGAGTGGGGAAATGTTAACAAGGTTGATAATCGCAGGAAAAATGGCACACAACTCGAAACTCACCATGGGTCAGAAGAAGTCATCATTAATGGACAATAATACTGCTGAGTCACAGGTTAGGGATTCATTCAGGCAAATGGAATCGTGCCTGAGCATGTTGTGGTCGTGAAGCCCTGGACAGCTGTGCGATTGGCCATTGAGGGGAGTTTCTGGTTCGCTAGCCATAAACGTTGACAACCGAGAGCCACATGAGCGAGAGGAAGTGTACAGAGGAAGCAGATCAAGGAAAGAGGGCTTGATGAAATCACTTCACTGGGATTGTATAGAACCCCATTGAATTGAGTGGTGCTTGGGCAGGTTCTCCATTCTAAACGACATCCCTCTTGGTAGTTCAGCATTCAAATTGAAGTTCTAGCGTCGGTGGGATCTACTCGGCTGTCCGGAGTTGGGCTCACACTGTTCTGCAAAGCACTTTAGCTCATCTCAGGCCATTCGTCATGCTGGTGACTCCTCGCAGCAGATGGGAATGATTCTCTGCAGCCAGGCTGATGTCAGTCATCCAAACATGTTTGCCTGGAGACGCTAAACAAAGAACTGTTTCTTAGCTTGACTGCACCACACAGAACTTAGAACATCCACTTCCACTCCTCCTTTGTCCTCTGATTCACAGTTGCCTTAATTATATAAACAAGTTGCAACTGCCTCTGCAGTTCAGTGCACCATCATGTTGATCGTCACGTGTTCAATCCAATGTCTCAATTTGCTCACATACAGTGAAGGCTGCCCTGATTTCAGAATTCAGAGATTCCTTTCCATTTGGAGATTCCTCAAAACTCCAGTGCATTTAATTGAACTATTGGTTATGTGTATTTGCTTAGTTAAGGATTGGTTTACAGTCACGTGTGGGTAATTTGGTTAAAAATGTGAAATGTAAATAATGAGTTGGTTTTCTATTACTAGCATTGCAACATGAGTCTTGCTTCCCAGGTGTTTGGTTAAGCGGCCTGTCCAGGCTGTAACCGGCTCCGTGACGTCATGTGCGGTAATCTGACTATAGTCTCTGGGTGGTGTCGTGACCCCCAAGCATGCGACAATTTTTTCCAGTTTTGAATGAAGCAAGTTGATCTTTTGGGAACAATAGATCTTATGTAAATATAACCATTGTATGTCTATATATATGTATAAAATATATATATATATATATATTGTTACGGATTTCAGAATCCGATCCGACGAATGCGAACAAACATCTAGGTCCTCAGACATTTATTTCCCTAAATGCATGTCCAGGATAGACCCATCCCCATGTCTGGTGGGATTCTAAATGTGATGCGTTGAGAAGGGTATAGAATAGATTCCCTCTCTTATGGAAAGCTCCTTTTTATACGCCCGACACATATATATATATTATCCCTGTGTCTGTCGTAAGAGGCGACCAGGGTTGCGTCAGGAAGGGCATCCGGCGTAAAACCTGTGCCAAATCACTATGCGGATCATACGGATGATCCGCTGTGGCGACCCCTAACGGGAGCAGCCGAAAGAAGAAGAAGAAGATATATATATATATATCGGGGCGTATTATGTGATACCGGTCGTCTGTCCCATCCGTCCGTCCATCCGTCCGTTCCTGTCCGCACTCTAACTCTCAAAGTTTTCAATTTTCACGTTTCATATTTGGTACATAGGTACAGACTGTGGAGACAGTGTGTCGCGACATACGTTCGTCATCTAAAGTGGTTGCCATGGCAACCAGGATGCTGTTTTCCATCCGTTCCTGTCCGCACTCTAACTCCCAAAGTTTTCAACTTTCACGTTTCATATTTGGTACATAGGTACAGACTGTGGAGACAGTGTGTCGCGACATACGCTCGTCATCTAAAGTGGTTGCCATGGCAACCAGGATGCTGTTTTCCATGTCGTAGCACAATTCTGTATATACCTTCTTGTTCGGGCGTATATTGTGCTCACTTGCACTTTTGTTCTCTTTACGACAGACACATTGATGCACGTGAGATAGCCGTTAGCCTAATGGAGGCTCAACACCCACCTTTTTCCATCGACGTTGACACCCGCTTCTTTCACCGACGCCGACACATGCCTTTTTCCATCGACGTTTGACACCCCGTTCAGCAGCTCTATGAACGCTAACTGGCTCTTTTTCATATCGGGCTGAACGTTTAGGTGATAATTGTTGTTGACGTTTTATGAGCACTTCACGTTTTCGCTCGATATTTCTGACAAATGGCTGCTTTCTGCAGTTCGTCCAGCACCACAGGCATGGCATCGTAGGCCAGGAATGGTCGTGGGATAGGCGGGTTGTCACGGGAAACGATTCGCAAATGGGGCGGGGTGGATTTGGTTGGAGTCTGCACCCACCCAGATGGGCTGCCTATAACAAGGGGATGAGAGGTTCGTTCTAGACTGGTCAGTCGACAATCAGTCAGTTGGCGTCAGTGTGTCAGCGTCAGACGGCTTTTCCAGTCAGTCGACAACCAGTCAGTTGGTGATAGCTAGTTGTGGTTCTGACAGCTTTGAGAGTATTTCAGTCAGTTCCAGTCAGTCAGTCAGTCGGCGCAAGTGAGTTGGTGACAGCCTCAGCACCTTACAGCTTCTCACAGTGCCTCACAGTGTCTCACAGCGCCTCGCAGTGCCTCAGCCCCTCACAGCGGCTCAGCACTTCACAGTGTCTCACAGCTCCGAACAGCTGTCCATCGGTTGTGGCTCCTGGTGGATCCTGGCGTTTGGTGATGCTCGGACCGTTAATGCTCGTTCTGCTCGAGACCTGATTCTTGGCATCCCAGGTTCCTGGGGGTGACGACGTGACGTTGATTGGAGTTCAAGTCTGTTCGCGAGTGGGTGCACGCAAGGCTGGGCACTGGCAATGGACAAGGCATGCTCACACATTTCAGGACGTTTTTATTTGACGCACGACGACTTTTATTTGGTGAGCGAGATTATTTCTCTCCCCCTGAATGATCTGCTGGGTACCCTTGTCTCATGTTTAATTATTAAGTAAGGCATAGAGATAAGCATCTGCTCTTTGTCCCTTTTTCTGTCAGTGCCTGATTGATTATTTATTTGTTTGCGATTATTTTGATTGATTTTTATTTATTCTATTCCTGATTAATAAATTCTTTGTTAACATTCCAACCTTTCTGTGCTTGGCCTTTCCTTCCATTGATCAGCATTGTCCGAGCCTAGATAGACTGGGAGATAATGACCACACAAATTGACCTGTAATAGTCGGCACGCACCAGCGGTTAAACGCTCGTCCGCCCTAATTAAGATCTAATCAAGATAAGATTGGTGCTTTGCCGAGGGCGCACTCCCCGTTTAGGAAACACGTGACCTCCAGTTAAAAGGCAAACTTAGATGGTGGACATGGACTCGTGGTCACTGATTGGCATTCGTGGTTCTAAAGAACCCACCGTATCACTAATTTATTGTGTGCGGTGGCTCCAGGTCCGCTCTTCCGAGGACAAAAGGGGATTAAACCCCTCATAATACACCTGGTACCCGTGGCCGTAACAATATATAAATATAATATATTATATATATATATATATATCAATTTGTAAACATATATATATATATATGTATATATATATAAAAAATGAATATATATATATATAAAAAATATATATAAATATATATATATATATCTATATATATATATATATATATAAATATGTATATATATATATATATGTAGATATATATATATATATAAATAAATATATATTCTATATATGTATATGTATATACTGTATATATGTATGTATATACAGTATATATGTATATATATATATATTAACATATTAGTTTGTGTATGTATGTATGCATATTATATATATATATGTATATATTATGTAGATAGATATAATTATATAAATATATATAAATATATACATTTATTCATGTAAACATAAATATATACATATGTATATTATAAATATATATTAAAAATATATAGATATACAAATATTTATATTTATATATACATATATATATATATGTATATAAATATGTATGTATGTAAGTATAATTATATTATATATATATATATCGAAAATATTTTTTATATATAGAGTATATCGAAAGTATTGTTGCGAATTCGCGCCCGCGGCGTGCGATCGGCCACGTAACTCGAATCGCGGCACGTCGCCCACCGGACGGACAATCAGTCGTGTCCCTCTGGAACTACCGCCCGGAGCCAGTCACGGGTGGGTCTTTCGACCTCACCACAATCGTGCCAATCGGCCACCCGCGTAGGTAGGGTTGTTCGCCAAACTCGACCTACCTAAGTACCCACGCGGATGGTTACCGGGCGATCGTACCTCGCACAGGTCCGACTCCGGACACGAGCCGCTTGGGAGGCCCGTTCCATACTTCGGATAAACCGAGCGGTGTTATCGTCGACCTGGACGGTTCAGATTAATTACCGGGATGTTGACCCACTACGAACCCCTTACGTGATGCAAGATGGAGATTCAAATAGAAAAAAGACGAAGCGAAACAGGCACAGTTCAACAAGCAAGCATTTTATTTCGCGACACAAGAAAGCACGTATATACAGCCATACAAATGCACAAAAGCAAAGGCAAGAAGAACAGTGACACCGACCTAACGCGTACACACGGCAACACTTACACAGTTTTACTTCACAGACGCGCGCCAACACACATTTACACAAAAGCAAAAGAAGGAAGCCACCCTCACAGACAAGGAGGCAGACAGGCCCGTAGGCCAAATGTGCGCGGGACCTGGAGGAGCGGCCAGGTCCGCGAGACCGGGGAGGTCTTACCGCGTCCTCGTGACGCGTTGGCGGGCAACGCGCAAATGTCCGCGCCGCTGTGCCCCGACTCCGTGCCCCTGGCGTGCTCGTTGCACCACGTTTGGGGTGGGGGAGGAACGGGGCCCCCTTTGCACTATCTCAGCGCGGGTGGTGGGGAAGGGGAAATTGTTGATGCCCTGGGGAGGGAGTGGCTGGCTGGCTTGGGTCCCGCGACGAGACGAGCATCCCCCCACACGCAACCTCGTCACCGACCGCCGTCCTCCTTGCCTCGGACCCGAGCTCCCTTGCCCCGACCGCCGCCTGCAGCTCCACCGCGCGCACTCCACTTCTTCCAGCTCAACTCTCAACAACTCTCAACTCCGCTCCCCAACGCTCCACGCTCCACGCTCCGCTCCACGCTCCGCGCTCCGCTACACGATCGCCTTGCGCTCGCATCTTTAAGATCTCAGGAGGCGCCGATATGCAAATTCCCGGATCAGAACGCGATTGGAGGCGGGGCCACACCGCCCCCCCGGTCAGCCATTGGTCGGGCAAAAATGGGCGTTAACCTCCCCTGATCCTAAAATTTGCATAGACGGACATAGACAGAATTCACCTACACGCGCCTGGAGTGGGGGCCAAGCCGCCTCGCGCTCGCCCATTGGACGGAGGAGAAGTGGCGTGAAGCATTCCTGATCCGCGGATCGACGCGTTCGGCCTCCACTGCCGAACGGCTCCGGGACCACGACGTTTGGTGTTGACTGGTGGTGTTTGTGAATGGTTGTAGAAGATGATATGGTGGAAGTGGCGTCGTTGTAGTGTGGTTGGCGCTGTGGTGGGATGGCGTGGTTGGTGAGATGCTGTTTGTTTGAAATAAAAGATAGAACAGAAAAATGGCTAACTCAAAGCGTCGCAGCCCGGATGGATCACATAAATTCCCTCTATACAACGGGTTTGGGCTAACTACACATGGACTTATCGGATATCTCACCTGAGGGCCTTTCTGGTGTATTGCAAATTTCCACAACCGGAACAGTATTTTACATATAATATATAATATATATATATATATATATATATATATATATATATATATATTTGTACTGTATGTATAAATATTATATATATACATTATATATATATAATATACTGTATATATTTATATATATAATATATACATATATATTTAACCAAAGAAGTACACTGACCTTATGACACGATGCTAATGTCAATATATATATTTGTAATTATGTATTTGCTGAGCAGATTTAATTTACCATATTTGCTGATGACAAAACATTTCATTCACAAACGTCCGAATAACAACAGGATGCTCTCTCTGGCAATCCTGGCAACAAGCCACGTGGCACAAAACTCACCCAGCTAATTGCCGCAGGTGCCGAAGTCACTTTTAATTAGCTCCAACTCCCCGCAGCTAAACAAAAGCTTCACACCAGTGAAAAGCAATTATGGTTTAATTTTGCAATTGAGACTGCCTGTTGATGACCATCGTGATTCAAGTCTGATTAGGGAAATTCTTTCACTTGAGGTGAAGACATGCAATGCAGAAATAAAAAAAATAAACAATTAAAAGAGGAAATGATTTGGAAGTGGAACAGGGAGAAGAGGCCTTGCATCTTTCCAGTGAAGGATTCTGCATGTTGCTGTATCCTTGTTGCCATATTATTTTGATGATATAAAGAAACTGCGACTGTATTATACTTAATACTTTTTGAAATATCATTTCAAATTGCCCTCCAGTGGTGTTGGTTGTTGAGGGAGCGTTTGTGTGTAGTCATTAAAAATTCCATGGCATCTCTGCAACACACACCTCTTAACCTCCCACTTCCCCAACCCCCGACTCACACTGCACCCATCCCCATTACTCGCTACAATCTCATCTCAATTCCCTGCACAACTTAGGCCAGAATTTCCTCTGTGCATCCCACTCGTCCAGCTTTCCTGATGGATGAAGCAGGGAAACAGCTTTGTCTGTTCAATCTTGGACGTTTAGCTTCGATGGACGGATGGCCAGCGAGCGGTCTTTACTACACATGTGCCAATCAACGGTAGAATCTCCAAGCTGACCTTCGCAACATTCTGAATATTGTTTTCATGACACAAAATTGAGGATGGCCGCACCAAGCCTTGTAGCCACAGAAAAACTAAATCTATGCAATCAGCCAGAGAGCAGCAAAGTCGAGAGACATCGCTTGTGAAAAGCTTTGCAAAAACATAATTTACAGTTTTCTTCCCCCTTTTACATTTGACTTTTTTTTTTGTCAAACTGGGTTTCGACCTGTAAAATGAAAGTTCAGAGAACTGTCAAGTTTCATCCAGTTGTGGCGCCTTCCCTTTGTGATGACTTGTCGAGTGGAGTTCAGCAGATGAGACGCCGTACCTTTGCACCTGCTCTGGTGTCAACTTGAGGTGCAGTGTGAAGCATGCTCGATTGCACTTGAAATGGATATGCCAGGTAGAGTCCTGAAAAGTTTGCCTCTGCTATCCGATTAGCTGTGACTTGGTTGTATCGCATGCAGTGTTTTGTCGGGAATCGTGCTGTGCATGAAAATGGGAACCTCTATCATTCAGGCATCGAAAAGGTGGGAAACACAGAATGGTGAAATGAGAAGTTCTCACAATTCTTTTAATTCCACCCTCATCAAATCATGCAAAGTTGCCATGGTGATAAATATATATATTGTCACGTGGACGGCAACCTCCCAATATGAGGAAACCATGCTGATGCAGTTGCCCCACGCTGGAGTTGAAGCGACGAGGATCGCTGAACTTGTCCAGTTCTACACCGACCTATGCCCAGCCATTAGCATCGGTCCGTATTCTGGCTGATTCTATCACCACGCTGGTTATAAATCAGGATGACTACAAATTTAATCCTGCAGGGATTCCAAATACTGGCAGGCCAAAACGGCAGCAACACGAGGCAATCGCTGTTGAAATAAATTAATAAATAATTTATTAAGCACAAGACAGTTACACAGAAATCCGAGATACATACCAGGGCCAAATATGTACTTTTTCAGTGGGCTCTGCACTGAGGGGTCTCACCAGTCACAGCCCTGATGGTTCCTCTGATCCACCCTCACTTGTAGGTAGGAGGCAAACTTGCACATTGATTATTTCTGGGGCTTGGCGAGTCAGTCTCTTTGAAGGGGTTTCAAGGCTGTTTTAACACCCGCGTCTGTCTATATGTTTGTGTATCTCTGTGTGTGTCCACGTCGATTTAAATATAGGAGGGACTCTCCATGGATAATATTTTATGGATAACTCTGATGTCATAGGTCACATGGTATGGCAGCCACATTGGATTAAAGGAAAACATTTGGACATCTCTGAAACCGGTCAACAAAAAAAATTGAAACTTGACATATGTCATCAACTCCCCCATAGGGTGATAGCTATGACATCATCGGTGAAGTAGTATTCCAACCGTAAATGGTTGAATCAAAATCCTTTTCCGAAAAATCTGAAACTTCATATATCTGATACACGACCCGATGTGAGTGAATGATTTAAATAATGTGACATCGGTCACGTGGTCTGGTGGCCAAAATAAAAACATTAAAATAAAATAAAAAAAACCTTCTCCAGAACCGCTCAACAGATCGATGTGAAACTTCATACATATGAGCGACTCGCTATGGGGAATAGAGCTTGAAAACTTTTTCATATCCATCTTCATCGATGTAATTTAGCCTTAATGTGCGCAAAAGTCGTCATTAAATATCATCATAATCAATCAATAAAGCTCTGGATAATGGCAATGTATGTGAGATAATAGGGTGCACGGATGAAATGTGTATATGGGCGATAATAGCAGTGGGCCATAATAGCAGCATGTTCAGTTAACGATGGTATTTTGGTTCAAAATGAACGCTTGAGGCAAGACTATGTGCCCTACTGAGTGCCGCTCTAGTTCCTATAAGGGAACAAAAGGGACAAGACACCTTACCGTAACCATTGCACCTTACACACAGCTCTTATTTAAATTGGATAATGCCGTCCGCTCATGGCAACGCTTACAACACCTTATCTTAGCGACATGTACTTAATACACGTTCAAAATGACTTAAAACTACCTGAACGCAAACCTAAGCCTTATTTGACTATCACCTTATTTAAATACTGGACTGCAAAAGGAATATATAAATATTGCAGTGTGGAACACATTTACTGCATAAAGATGGTGCCACATGCCGTATGTTTATAACCACCTCTGCCTGAAAGGGATTAAATGGGTTACTTCTTCCCTGAGCTATATACAGTCATGGCATGAAACCATCAAACACGCCGGAACCTGCAGGGTGTGTGTGTGTTCGATACAACTTTGTTTTTTCTTGGGACAACCATTATTCAAAGAAAGATGTAGGGATGGTTCCTTGTTTACATACTTTTTGGAGGAACATCCCCACATCCTTTTGCATTTAAAAAATGTATTTATTACTTGTTTCTTTACCTTTTTTTTTTTTTAGATATGTGTTCACATGCTGGAGAATTTCATTGTTAGTGCAAGGAATTTGTTTTTATTATTAGGATTTGTGTTGTATTAAACAGGAGCAGTCCTCAAGAGCAACAAATTATGCTGCACTTAAAAAATTGTCGAATGTTCCAGAGTCATTGCCATTGAGAAAGGCAAGTGAATGCACCTCTGGAACCATTCGACAATTTTTTGAAAGTGATGGCTGGACATGAAATAGATTTTATGATGAGTGCTACTGTGATGAGAGGAGTGATGACTGGTGATGCATGCATGGGTATGAACGAGCAGGTTTTCCGGTTTTGACCAATCTCGGTTTTTTTGCTTTTGCCATGGTCTGGCATACTGAAAAATGATCCTTGTCTCGACAATCTGCTGAACAGACCAGGTAGGCTCTCATATGTAGCCAAAGCGACTTTTTAGAAAAGTTACTCCAACTTTAGTTTTGTTTATAGCAGGTGGAGTCGACATTCATTTTCCATGCCACCCCTACATAGAGTGCGCCAGCACATGCTCTGATGTATATAGAGCAATTAAAATTGAGAAAAAAGGTAAGTAGGGTTGGAATTTTCTTAGGGGTGCTGTGGAGGTGCTACATCACCTGCCAAGTAACAGAAACCACAATTATTTAAAAACAGCGTGGTCTAGATGTAGTCATTGCAGAACTGTAAGTACGCTTTCATGGCTGTGGGGGAAGGCCCTGCCCTCCCCCCTCCCAGCATATTTGTACCAATGGAGGTAAGTCTAAGAGTTGCGAAACAAGCTTGTATTTGAGTGTGGAAGGGGTGTAAAGGGAAGGGTAAGGAGGTTTGGGAAATATCGGATCAAGGACAAGAGTTGAAGGTGCATACTGGGGAGATAGTAATATATGGAATTTGAACTTGGAATTTCAGCATTATGAATCACCAGGTCATGTGGGAATACAAAAGAGTCAGACAAGTTACCAGTCAGCCCACTTTGTTGTAGCAAGTTGTGAACCCATTTAACAAGCACATACTTTGACAAAATTTATCCAAAGGCAAGTTGTGGCACGATATAGGGCACTTAATCACGCCATCACATTCTACATTGACTATTTATCAGCATGGCACCACTCACGGCACGCTTCGTACATGTACACGCCAAATGAGTCCGAGAGCTCTTGGCAGGATTTGCATATGAAAATATTTGTCATTAAATGGGCTGGCAGGATAGCTGAGGTCCTAGGCCCTAGAGATACACACACTCGCTTCTAAGCTGTCTGATCTGGGTTTGAATCTCGAACCAGCTATAAACTGTCACGCTCGTGTTTCACAGGCAGGGTGATTCATCAATGTGTGTGACGTCTGTCAGAAGAATATTGAACTGGGCGACCCATCTGCCAGCATTAGCTTGTGGTCGTTAAAGATCCCATGATGTCCTTCAGGAAGAATAAGCGAGCTATTGAGCACCCTGAAGAGTAGGCGAGCACCCTGAACAAATTCCAAATTCCTGCCCTGACTATCTGTGTCCAAGTGGTGACCTGACCAGGATGTAACCCAGGCCAAGAAACTGTTTCAGCAGAACGGACGCTCTCTATAGATCATGGTACATGACCGATGATCAAACGGACATTTGGACTTTTTGCATATCCACCAGGTGCGTCCTCATAGACCTGTGCGATTGAGAAAGATATCACGAAGTCTTTTACATCCACGGCACGATTTCAAATCGGTCAGCGACACGAGGCGACACCCACCTGGTGTGATGTTTTATTCAAGTTATTGGACAACCTTATAAAATATATAAACGTGTCATAATATCAATACCTAACAACGAGCACGGCCTGTTTAAGGGTTCTGCCAGATTACCTTCAGATCCAAGTTCCAGAAGTCGAGAACCACAGTTTTCTTGGGGGCTTAACCATCAATTGACGGTGTGCAGAATCATTGTGGGACTTTAACTGCCTGTTTCTACTGCTCTGAGAGAGGTGCTTCCTTGGGCATGCTGGTGTCACCTCGTCAGATTGCTGCAGGGTGCCCTGGTGCATCCTGGAAAGAGAGGTTATACAAGGGTATTCAAAAGGTGAGAGCCAACTTTTATTTTATTTTTCAATGTATAAGTATATATAATTAGTGTCCAACTGGATGGTGCTGAGGCAGTGTACTTAACTTTGAGCTGTCTAGTCTGGGTTTTTGGTGATTCATAAGCACGGTGCTACAGCACACAGTGCGTTCGTTTGCTAGTGCTAGTTTGTGAATGTTAAAGATGCCCCGGTGTCCTTCGCGAAGAGTATGCGAATTATCACCGGTACCCTGAACAAATTGCTCATTCCTGTCAATTTCAATCCAAAATCAGGCCTGGCCAGCCATTTCGTGAAAGACTTGGCCCAAATCTTTCCCCACAAGAAAGAGGGGGGGGGGATTAAATTGGGCCCATTAAAGAAGCAAGAGTAGTGCACATAATTCGGGAAAAAAATTTTTTCTCAATATCTCCTGATGATGTTAACAAGTATTTTTTTTTAAAGTTGACGTTTCTTGGACTACTGTAGATATCTGATTTGGATAACCTCTTGTACGCCCCACGTGTATCCGGCACATTGTGCAGCAGCATGTCAGGTTTTGCACACATCAACATTTCACTTTCCCAGAAATGCAAGGAAGCTGTTTATACTTGAAAACGTCTTGTAACTTAATTTTTTTCCCCCGTTTGTCCATGTGGTGTACCATTTTGCCCAACTATGATGACTCCACATGTATACTGTAATTCGATTTCTGCTAACATGGATGAACTTGTGACCATCCATCCAAACTCTGTTCCTCATCTGTGGCAACTTCAACTGTCAACATGCCAGCTGGCTGAGTGTGAGCTCTGCAACTACCAGCCATAGCATTGCAGCAACGGCCTTCTGCAACTCTGTAGCTTTCACCGAAACCTTACTGTAACTCTCCAAGCCCAATTTATACTAACTGATACATTATCCCCCCCTGGACAAAGTAATGACGACATTTCATCCAATATCTCCTGTTCCTCTTCTACCCCTTTCATTGTATTATCAAAGCCCATATCTCTGTTGCAAATGTGAGAGAGACCTCAATGCCCCCAGAATGTGGTTGCTCGCACAGGCCATCTGGCAGGGACTGCAATCTGCCTTGTCCAAAGGACTGGACCACCATCACCACAGCACCAGATATCGATTCTGAGTAGGAATACTTTCAAAAACGTCTACTTTATCTCATGCATCGATTTATACCATCCCACCTGTGGCTTTCCTATCCATCTTCTAGACCCTGGTATGCTGAATCCTGTGGAGAGGTGGTTTCGGTCAAGCAAACATGGAAAGGCTTCGACAAAGCCCGCAATAAGTGTGTGTCCACTCTCAGAAGAGTGAGAAAACAACATGTGTCTGTATGTTTTATTCTGTCTGTTTAGGAAACATCTGTCTGTTTAGGAAACAAAAACCTCCTCTGCTGCTCTTGCTCACATCCTCTGTTCCATTCACCCTCTCATTTGCTCAAGGTCATCTGCCATTTGCTTGGAAATCAGCAAACATTACTGCTCTGCATAAAAAAGGTGCAAAAACAGATCCCTGCAACTACAGACCAATCAGCCTTCTCCCATTCAGCAGCAAGGTTATGGAATCCATCATTGCAATTCATATGAAATCCTTCCTTTTCTCCAATAACCTCATCTCAGATCACCAATTTGGTTTCAGACCAGGTCACTCGACCTTGGACATGCTGTTTCGACTCACCCAACAACGGATGGAGGCCTTCAATGTCAGACATGAGATCAGGGCCGGCTCTCTGAACATATCGTGCTTTTTCATACAGTCTAGCATCCTGCCTTGCTCTCCAAACTGTCTGCCTCTGGCATCCAAGGCCAACTCCACACATGACTTTTTGGCTTACTCTCCTCTCGTAGGCAACTTGTGGCTTTCAACAGAATCCTTTCATCAACTCTCCCTGTCAAGGCTGGAGTGCCCAAAGGCAGTGTTCTGGGCCCAGTCCTATTCCTGATCTTCATAAATGATCTCTGAATATCTGGAAATCCTTGATCTATTTTCTGATGACTCCACCCTCTGCCATGACATCCCTCATCATTCAGACAGGTAAGCTCCAGCCTCTTCCCTCTCTTCAGATCTTCAAAAAAAATCACAAGCTGGTCAATCAGTTGGAATATGTCTTTAAATCCTGAAAAATCTCAGTCTCACGATAATCTCTGAAAGGACCGTCTGGAAAACCCTCCCATCTACTTTCTTAACAATCCTTTTGAGAAAGTTCAGTCATTCACAGACCTGGGTCTGACTATCAGCCATGACCTTTCTTGGGCAAACCGCATTTCAAAGTGGCCTCCAAAGCCAGTCACTGACTGGGTGTCCTCCATCCTTCAAAGTCTTTCCTTGACACACCTGAACTCCATTGCATCTACAAGGCCTTTATCCGCAGCTTGATGAAGTACTGCTCTCCCCCCTGGGCTGGGTCCTCTGCCTCACACCTTGTTCAGCTTGATGCCGTGGAAACCAAGGCCTTCAAGATTATTGGAATCTCCCACGATGAAGCTGAGTCTATGGGTGTAGCACTTCGCCATCGCAGACATGTCGGTGGTCTCTCTGTCTTCCACCGTCTCCTTTCTGGTCTTGCAGGGGAGGGAATGGGAAGGCAGTGTGAAGGAAAGGGAAGGCAGCATGAGGGAATTGCATGGGAAAGCAGTTTGAGGGTAGGGAATGGGAAGTGTCTGGTCAGGTCAGATTAGATCTGTGACTTGCTCCAGGAACCATGTAAACCTGTATTAACCTGTTCCATGGTCGGGTTGTCAGCGACTAAACCGTCTACCCCACCAAGTTTCTTCGTGAGGAGGGTGTATGATATGGACACCCAGCAGGATGAAGAACAAAACCTGTCAAAGGGCGGAGTAGCAACTTGTGAGCCAACAGCCATCCATATCTAGTGCCCAACTATGTCTGCGGACGTCTTCCTGCAGTTGGGTTACTTTTTATTAGGAGGTTGGTGGCAGAATTTGCACTCCGGCCACCGTAAAAACCTTCATTCTGCAAAACATTCTAAAAGCATTAAAAAAAAATTCTGAATACCCACTCCGTGGAAGTACCTCCTGTGCAACTGCCCTCGCAGGGCAGCTCACGGATGACGGGATTTGCAAAGCCTTCAGGACCCTGTTTAAGAAATTCAGTTTCTCTTCCGGAGTTTGAAACCATTTATTAACAGCACACATCAAATTACAAAAACAACAAAACATGCGCATGGGAAAAAGGATAACAAGACAAGTAATAACAAACATGATTCTCATTCTCTCAAAATGCACGAGCAATTGTCTTTATACTATTCTGGACTGCAAAGGACATGGGAGAGCTAAACATCTGGAAAGGGTGATGCATCGACTGGAACATCAATGTTCGGTAAACATCATCGGTAAACATCAATGCATCGACTGGAACTGATAGGGATGGTTTTGAGACGTGTGTTGGTCCCCATGGTCTGGAAACTATGAAGCAAAATCAGCACAAGTTCCTTGACTTTGCAATACGTCATGGACTTCGGGTGGCCGGTTCATGGTTTCAGTGCCCACAGGCTCATCGTTGGACTTGGAATGCCAACGCTGGTCGTGTGGCAAAGGAGACTGACCATGTGCTCGTTGGACCCCCACGGCGAATTAGGACCCCCATCGAGTGTGAGTGAGGTGTCCCGAGAGTGACACATTGACATTTATGAGTATATATATATATATATACTCATAAATGTCAATGTGTGTTAGTGTGTCTCCTCCATAACTCCAAAACCATGAAAACTAACAGCCTGAAACTTTGCATGCAAACAAACAAAACTCCATGGAAGTGCAGGAGCTTGGGTTAATGAAAACATCCATTTTGAAGATCATTAACGGCCTTATTTAATTATATCCTTTATCAGGTGGATCCTCGGTCACCGCTCCCGATGGGGTGTTAAGGCGTGTCCTAGGTAACCTCTCTGGGATCTGAAGCCGCCATGTTTCTTGGCCTGCTAAACCATGCCTTGACTTGGAACAGGCCAGAACGATTTCTTAACGATAAGGTTTGTTTTTTTTCACTTTCCTCACTCAGATTATCGAATGCCTCTTCATCATAGCTATGAATCGCTGTACATATCGCTTTTGTCAGTTCTATAGCTTTCAAATTAGGAGCTTGGAGCGATTTTATGCATTCTACCATACGATTTTCCACGATACACTCTCGTGGACGAATTAAAGTATATCATCAAAATATTATTTCGGTTTTGAGGATCGTATATCGTCCGGACTAAACAAGTGTCGAAATCTGTTGTGAAATCTGATAATTTAAAGATATAACGAGTCTTATAACTAAGCCGATGTACCTATTTACTTTAAGCTAGCAAGGCTTGTTTCCTCCTTCATAGATACACAAGAAAATGTGAAATTTCCAAAGCATTAAACTTGTCTTTTTCTACTCTTTGGAGAATTATATGGAGTGAACAAAAAATTTAGGAACGTGCCAAAATGAACTAGCTTCATTGAGCTATATGATTTCATGCATTCACTGCTAGACCTCACGCCCTGTCCCCCAGAGGGACTGCTTATCCATAGCATTTGCCAGATCTATCTCTATATTTTTGGAGGTTTCTCGAGGTGCTCTACAGGGAGTCAAAACAAATCTGGTGAAAAACGGACATTTGCGCAGACCCCGAAATGATGTACCATGTGATGCGTGCACAGACGAGGAGGCAAGATGGCAGATTTTCTGCAATGTTTATTTCATGGGCGATTGAATTTGCGATGTCTCCAGGGTTGTTCTGTATTAAGCTGCAACTCTTTTGTGTATAAAGTCATTATTTGAACGAATTCATTTTATTGCATTAACTGCTGCATGCATGGTGAAGACAAGCTTTAAAGTTAAAGGGATCCTTTATGGTATGCATCGACAGCCTGGCCAACTGTTCCTCATCAACCATTTAAAAGGAGTGCTTGCATGAGTGCTGAAGGCACTTACTGAGTGCCCATTGTCGATCGCCGGACCGTGCCACGTCATTCTGAGCAAATCGTTCACTCACTACGGACGCTTTTGCCACGCCACATCATTCAGAGCAAGTGGTTCGTGCTCCGTCACCCTGAGCGAGTTGTTCGTGCTCCGTCACCCTAAGGGAGTGGTTCGTGCTCCGTCACCTGAGCGAGTTGTTCGTGCTCCGTCACCCTAAGGGAGTGGTTCATGCTCCGTCACCCTGAGCGAGTTGTTCGTGCTCCGTCACCCTGAGCGAGTTGTTCGTGCTCCGTCACCCTGGCGAGTGGTTCCGCTCCGTCACCCTGAGCGAGTTGTTCGTGCTCCGTCACCCTGAGGCAGTTGTTCGTGCTCCGTCACCCTAAGGGGAGTGGTTTGTGCTCCGTCACCCTGAGCGAGTTGTTCGTGCTCCGTCACCTGAGCGAGTTGTTGTGCTCCGTCACCCTGAGTTAGTTGTTCGTGCTCCATCACCCTGAGCGAGTTGTTCGGCTCCGTCACGCTGAGCGTGTTGTTCATGCTCCGTCACGCTGAGCGAGTTGTTCGTGCTCCGTCACGCTGAGCGAGTTGTTCGTGCTCCGTCACGCTGACGCAGTTGTTCGTGCTCCGTCACGCTGAGCGAGTTGCGTGCCCGTCACCTGAGCGAGTTGTTCGTGCTCCGTCACGCTGAGCGAGTTGTTCGTGCTCCTCACCCTGAGCGAGTTGTTCGTGCTCCGTCACCCTGAGCGAGTTTGTTCGTGCTCCGTCACCCTGAGCGAGTTGTTCGTGCTCCGTCACCTTGAGCGAGTTCTTTGCTCCGTCACCCTGAGCGAGTTGTTCGTGCTCCGTCACCCTGAGTTGAGTTGTTCGTGCTCCTCCCCTGAGCGAGTTGTTCGGGCTCCGTCACCCTGAGCGAGTTGTTCGTGCTCTGTCACCCTGAGCGAGTTGTTCGTGCTCCATCACCCTGAGCGAGTGGTTCATACTCCGTCACGCTGAGCGAGTTGTTTCGTGCTCCGTCACGCTGAGCGAGTTGTTCGTGCTCCGTCATGCGTGAGCGAGTTGTTCGTGCTCCGTCACCCTGAGCGAGTTGTTCGTGCTCCGTCACCCTGAGCGAGTTGTTCATGCTCCGTCACCCTGAGCGAGTTGTTCGTGCTCCATCACCCTGAGGGAGTGGTTCATGCTCCATCACGCTGAGCGAGTGGTTCATGCTCCATCACGCTGAGCAAGTGGTTCATGCTCCATCATTGTGAGCGAGTTGTTGTAGAATAACACCCAATTTCTGAGCCGTTTGCCATATTAATGTTTTCTAAATTACCAAGCTAAATGTTTTTTCCACCCGTCACATGCAGCTGTTTATGAAGAATAATGTTTATGAACATCTTCCTGAAATGTCTATATAAATGCAACGTTGTTTTTTGGTGAAAGCTACTCAAGGTTTCTTGGTCGTATACAGTAAGTACTGCAGTCGGTAATCACACTGACTCCAACTTGTCGATTCTTGAAAAATTGCCGATATCAGCCAAGTGCGTGTGTGTGTGTGTGTGTGTGTGTGTGTGTGTGTGTATGTGTGTTGTTCATAAAGCATGACATATTCTCTCTGCTAACTCCTGTACCCCGACCCCCCTCTCTCTGTCTCTCTCTTTTTCCTCTCTCTCTATCGCATCCTTGCTCTACTCCCTCCCAATGCAGTGCAGCACCCTCCACCCACACCCCTCTCTCACTCTCCCCACCCCTCTCTGTGTGTCTCTGTCTCTGGACATATCCTGACGGTGGTTATGTTTGGATGGTGTTTGTCTCCAGACGTGTCTGGGCAGGGTTTGTCTCCGGACATGTCCGAGCGGTGTTTGTCTCCGGCCATATTGACTCCGGATAAATCCGGGCTGCGTTTGTCTCTGGATGTGTCTGGGCTATGTTTGTCTCTGGACGCGTCTGGGCAGTGTTGGCCTCCAGACGTGTCCGGGCAGTGTTTGTTTCCTTGATGTGTCCAGGCGGTGTTTGTCTCCGGCCGTATCTGGGTGGTGTTTGTCTCTGGACAGTTTGACTCTGGATGCTTCCAGGTGGTATTTCTCTCTGGACAGCTTGGCTCCGAATGCGTCCAGGCAGTATTTGTCTCCGAACCTGTCTGGGCGGTGCTTGTCTCCGGACGCGTCCAGGCAGTGTTTGCCTCCGAACGCATCCGGGTGGTGTTTGTCTCCAGATGCGTCCGGGCGGTGTTTGTCTCTGGACAGCTTGGCTCTGGTTGCTTCCAGGAAGTGTTTCTCTCTGGACAGCTTGGCTCCGAATGCATGCAGGTGGTATTTGTCTCCGAACGTGTCCGGGCGGTGTTTGTCTCCGGACGTGTCTGGGCGGTGTTTGTCTCCGGATGCGTCAGGGCGGTGTTTGTCTCCGGACGCGTCTGGGAGGTGTTTGTCTCCAGAAGCGACCAGGCAGTGTTTATCTCTGGAAGCATCTGGGCGGTGTTTGTCTCTGGACAGCTTGGCTCTGGATGCTTCCAGGCGGTGTTTCTCTGTGGACAGATTGGCTCCGAATGCGACCAAGCGGTGTTTGTCTCCAAACGCGTCTGGGTGGTGTTTGTCCCCAGACGCGTCTGGGCAGTGTTAGTCTCCGTATGGGAGTTTGTCTCCGGACACGTCCAAGCAGTGATTGTGTCCGGAGGGCTTGGCTCCGGAAGCGTCTGGCGGATTTTTTCTCCGGATGTGTCCAGGCCGTGTTTATCTTATGTCCGGTACAAAATGGATTTCAGACATTATTTTGTTTCCATCTCTATTGTTATTCTATGCAGAATAATTGTGATGAAACAGTATGAAAATGCTCCACCTCACATCTGCCTTCCCTTCGTCTCACCTCACGCTGTCTTACCTTCCCCCCCCTCCTCGCCCCCTCCTCTCTCCTTTTCCTTCCATCTCTTCACTCTCTCTGCTCTCTGTCCCCACCCCTATCTCCCTCTCCCCCTTCTTTTTCTCCCTCCCCCTTTAGTTTTCCACCAGCGAAGCGACGGGTGGTATTTGCTAGTACATACATATATATACATATATACATATATATATATATATATATATATATACAGTATACGTATATAGCCGTTGAAAGGTCTGGGTGCCATTGCAAAATGGCCAGCAAGGGGGAGATGGAATGGAGTGTCTGAACAGGAAAGGTAATGATTATGAACAAAAAACAAAAATAAATTGTGATGAAGACTTTTTCATGCTGAGACTTTGTTGCGTGTATCTTAAGAAAGGAATTTGAGAGTAACAGCAGACAAGACACTTAATATGCAGTTGGCGCAGTGTCATGTTACAAGACAGATGGAATCTTTCAGACATTAATAATAGTGCATTAAAAGGAACATATTGAGTTCTAATCACAGTAACATTGGACTGTACATAAGTCTGTTAAAGTCACATTTTGTGTAATATTGTGCTTGCTTCCTCTTTTCTTCTGCTGGAAATATGAAGAACAACCACAGTATTGGGTGTGTCGGATTATGATTGCTCAAAGGCTTGTGGAGCTTAATAATGAGCTCACATTAGCAAATATGGGGCTGTTTGCATCAGAATATGACTTCCTGATGTGACAGAAGTATTTATATTAAGATTTTAATGTGGGTTTACAGAGGACTTTGAGAGTGCCATGTGTTGAAAGTAAAGAAAGAACAATCATGGAATATTTTGCCAAGAATGGTGGGAGACATGAAGATGGTGGATATTTTTAAATAGGAAGTGGTTTAATAGCCAGAGGCAGGGAAGGAAAATAGAAAGTTGCAAGTGGCTAGGACAGGTAGTCCGGTGGAAAGGTATGCTCAACCAAACCCTTTCCTTTATCATCACGGTGTGGGTTGTTGGTTTCTTGTAGTCCCCATTGTATTGGGGGATTTTTTTTGACTATCTTCCTTATCATGTGATGTTGACTTGTTGGGTGAGTCATGTTGTCATGCTTGCAATGAATCAGTTCCTTATTTTTTACCTTTACTTGTACAGTTTTCTGTTTATCTATTTGAAAGTGCAATTGCACTTTCATCATCAATCGAGAGTCAAATTCAAATTTATATTTCATATTTTAGCAACATTTGAAGGTTTTACTATGATATAAAAAAAACGAGAAGGGCATTCGGTAGAGCGCATACGTCCGCTCCGTAATGCCTGATCCATGAGAACATATCTGGCCAAAAAACACTTTTGAGATATCATGCTATATATCGTTTTTGAGCCCGATCTCAAAATGGTGAAGAATCACTTTTAAAAATTCTAGTCGATCCGGATCCGGATTCGTATCTTCACCAAAATCGAATAAATTCGTCATGGTCACACACCCAACCTCTCCACCAAGTTTCATCCGAATCCGTCCACAACATTTTGAGATATCGTGCTATATATCGGTTTAGTCCTTTCTCTCAATGGTGAAGAATCACTTCCAAAATTATCAGATCTGGATTCGGATTTTCAGTAAAATTTAATCAATTCTTCCTTGTCACACACCCAACATGTCCAACAAATTTCATCCGAATCCGTCCACAACTTTTTTGAGATATCCTGTACACAAACAAACAAACAAACAGAAATGGTTGAAAACATAACCTCCTTCACCTTCGGTGGCGGAGGTAAAAATCCTAATTGTTAGAAAGGACTCAAATCTTCAATATTAGAAGGACTTTGTATAAAGGTATTAAACATATTATGCGAAGACAATCTGTGTCAAAGTCAAAGTATTTATTTTCTCTACAGTTCTGTATCCAATATTTAATCAGATTCATTAGCAAAACAAAATAATCGCAGAACTTTTGTGTTTACGGACCTTCCTCAAATAACATCTCATGAGATGCATCATCACTGACTCATTGCACAAGCTTCTGCAGATCTGCGAATTGAATCTATTAACAGAGAAATTCAATAAAACATGTATATAATTTACTACCGCATAGAAATAAATCAGTTGATGAATATGTATATAAAACGTACAGGTTTTATGGTTAAGGTTAAACGATAAATAACTGGAGTTAAAAAAAAAACAACCTTCCCCTTACTTTGGCATCCATCCATCCATACAACATACAACATACATTCTGATAGACCAAAGGACATTGGTGCAGCTGAAGCGGATGCTTTCCAAAAGCATAGACTGGGCGGTCTGTCGTTGCCTTCCCAAAGTTAGTCAATACTAATGTAGGCCAGAGGATGAGCACGCAAATGGTCTACTCTTTCGAAAGGCGGCTGGGTCTTTATCACTCACCACCAAGTGTGAGTAGACAAGGAAACCTGCTTAATGTCACCTCCAAATTATGCCGTACTCCATGATGTAGCACTCTGCATGCGGATCACCAGGCTGACACTTTATAGTCAGGTGCACCCTCAGCGTCGATACCAAGTGTGAGGAGTGCTCACATGTGAGGCAAAATAAATTGTCAAATTTCCATAGCATGGAAATTGTCAGGAAGAATTGAAGAAAATTAGTCGAGAGACTGGAGGAAATGTTTGATACAAAATGTGAGAGCTTTGTGAATTTGCCAGGAAAGTCATTCGCAATTAATTTCTCCCTTCCATTCTTTCATCCCTCAATTCACAGTTCTATGAAACCGACTCCTGTGTCTGCTGCCTCATGTCGCTCCACCCAGTCCTTCAAGAGTAGCCAGATTACCCATCATCATGCAATTGCTTTCAAGATCCCAACCTCTACTCTCGCTGAGAGTTCCCTTTCTGCCACTCGCATCCACTCACGAGTGATGTCTTTGTATCCCTGTTTGCCTTTGATCCTCTGTCCGTGTGCGAACCTGCTGCCTGCTGCCATTTAACAGGTCCATGAGCCGAGATTTGTCGACAAATAAATAAATAAATAATTATGATACCTAAATATGCGGCGCCCCCTAGTGATGAACCCAAAAGAGGAGTCGACCCTCGTTCGGCCTTATTGCAGGTTGGGAGCAATGTTTGTATTCAAATGCGTTGCTTCAAATGAGATGTGCAATGGAAGGTTTGTATGGAAAACAATTAACACCTCAACAAATAATTATCTGTCACTATTGTTGTGAAAAATACCAAAAATCGAGGAAACTTTTTCAAAGTTCTGACAAAAGGATGGACTGGTTTTGAATGGACCTGTGTGGACGTGACTGCTTTGCTTTGCAAACATGCCATCACTACTTATATGACCCCTTTTGAAAGCTAGATCAAAATAGTCCTCCATTTGTAAAATGTTCATCCATGTTGGACTATTCATGGGAGAGGGGGGGGGGTCAAAAACCACACACTCACCGATATAAATGTTCAGTACTTTCTAAGTGGGCAAGACTTGGACTGCCTAAATAAAGAGCTCACACTGCTCACTCATTCTTCATATAATTGATTTATTCATCTGCTCGCAGAATGCAAGCGCAACCCACGAGTGTATGGTATATACAGTGGTGAGAAAAAGTTTGTGAACCCTTTAGAATTTGCTGTATTTCTGCATAAATGTGATCGAAAATGTGATCAGATCTTCATGTAAGTCCTAATAATAGATAAAGAGAAGGAAATTAAACAAATAGCCCCCGCCCCCAAAAATCGACTTTTTAATTTATTTATTGATCAAAATGATCCAGCATTCAATTTCTTTGTCGGAAAAGTACGTGATCCTCCAGGTTAATCAGCCCAATTAAAGGGGTAATTACAGTCAGGGGTTTCAATCAATGGGATGACAATCAGGAGTGAGTTGGGTGGTCCTGCCCGAAATGAAAAACAGAAACTTTGTTCGTCGCCATCAGAGTCTGGTCTTCACCGCACAGGTTTGTGGAAGTGCGTCATGCATCGATCAAAAGGGATTTCTAAGGACCTCAGAAAAAGAGTTCTCGATGCTCATCGGCCTGGAAATGGTTACAAAACCATTTATAAAGATGTTGGGTTCCACCAATCCACTGTCGGGCAGATGGTGTACAAATGGAGAAAATTCAACACCATTGTTACTCTTTCCACAAGCGGTCATCCAACGAAAATGACTCCAAGAGCAAGATGTACAATAATCCAGGTCACTAAGTACCCCAGGGTAACGTCTAAGGATCTGCAAGCCTCTCTTGCATTGGCTGATGACGGTGTTCATGAGTCCACCATAAGGAAAACACTGAACAAGAATGGTGTGCATGAGAGGATAGCAAAGAGGAAACCAATACTCTCCAAGAAGAACATTGCTGCCCATCTCAAGTTTGCTTAAGACCACATGGATGATTCAACAGGCCATTGGAAGAATGCTCTGTGGACAGCTGAGTAGAAAGTGGAACATTTTGGCTTAAATGAGAAATGTTATGTTTGGCGAAAACCAAACACTCCATTCAAACATAAGACCCTCATCTTAACCGTGAAGCGTGGTAGTGGGAGCATCATGGTTTGGGGCTACTTTGCTGCCTCAGGACCCAGAAGACTTGCCATCATTGACAGAACCATTAATTCTGGATTGTACCAGCAAATTCTCCAAGAGAATGTCAGGGCATCCGTCCGTGAGCTGAAGCTTAACATAAAGTTGGTCCTGCAGCAAGCCAACGATCCTAAACACACAAGTAAGTGTGTAACAGAATGGCTGGAGCAGAAGAAATTTTGCAGTTTGGAATGGCCAACTCAAAGTCCAGACCCTAATTCAATTGAAATGTTGTGGCAGACCTGAAGCGAACAGTTCATGCAAGAAAACCCACAAATATCTCTGAGTTGAAGCAGTTCTGGAAGGAGGAATGGGCCAAAATTCGTCCAAGCCAATGTGCAGGATTGATCAAGAGTTACAGGAAACGTTTGGTTGAAGTTATGCTGCTGAAGGGGGAGCCACCCGTTACTGAGGGCCCTGTCACACCTTGAGTTTTAACCAGCAATGGCAACGTATAAAAATGTATGTAAAACGTTGGCGTACGCTGAAATTTTGATGTTTTTTTTTAAGTTTTGGGCGTATTCATAACGTGTTGGTCGTATGCATAACATATTAGTAACGGGCACAGAACGTTTCGTTGTGTTATTGATAACTTTTACCAACGATTGCTTAGCCTGTTGTCGGCGTTCACAACCTATGCCCAACGATAGTTTAACTTACGCATAGCGCGCTAAACGTATCGCCGGCGAACTCGTGGCGTAGCTGTTAAGAACCTGCCGCACGCTGATTTAAATCATAACCGCCTGAGAATTTGAAGTGTCAACATCGCAGTCACACCTTGACGATTTTGCCAGCGTATGCCGGCCTATGAAAAATGTGTCTAAAACGCTAGGTGCACGTCAAATACGGTATAGGTAAGTTGTGTATACGATAAGAGTAGGCTGGAAAACAATGAAGTATGCTGTCATATTACGTGGTACGTGTAATACGTCGTGAAATTTCAAGCATGCTGAAAATTTGACGACGTACTCGGCGTATGGCTAACACGTTCCGCATGCGTTGTCATATGTTCCTGGCACGCTCCCGCGATCGTTTACACACGACGGACACACGTTACTTGTAGGTTACTCATAAGTCGAAACACGTCAAGGTAATATTTAACATACCCGCAACCTAATTTTCAACCAATGGTTAACGTCCTTTTAACCTATGAGTAGCGTGCTCTGAACCTATGTTTAACGTGCTTGAAACCTATGAGTAACGTGCATTGAACCTATTTGTAACTTGCCTTGAACCAATGACTAGCGTGCTATGAACCTATGAGTAACGTGCGTTTAACCTATGTGTAGCATGCTTTGAACCTAAGTATAACGTGCTTCTAACCTTTGAGTACCATGCTATGAACCTATGTGTAACGTATCTCAAACGCACATTGTCGTATGTAGACGAATTAGATTGACGTCTTCCGGACGACCACAGCACTTACTGAACGTGTTTCTAACTTACATCTACCGTATAATGGCGTATTGGCAGCATTAAGGGGAATCGGTATATACAAATGGGCTTCACAAGAGGAACCCATCATTGTTCCAGACTCCATGTTGAGTAGATGTCAATGCCAGTAGTATTAGTAGTAGTAATACTATTAGCAGTAGTTGGTGTGCGTGACAGTAGTAATAGTAGTTGTAGTAGTAGCATTGGTAGTAGTAGTATGTCTATGTCAGTAGTAGTAGTAGTAGTAGTAGTATGTCTATGTCAGTAGTAGTAGTAGTAGTATGTCTATGTCAGTAGGTAGTAGTAGTAGTAGTAGTAGTATGTCTATGTCAGTAGTAGTAGTAGTAGTAGTTGTAGTTGTAGTAGTAGTATTGGTAGTAGTAGTAGGTCCATGTCAGTAGTAGTAGGTGAGCGTGATGGGAGGGTGTGGGTGATGATGGATCCTCTTATCGTCCACGAATAGGAGACTACTTTGCACCATTGTTCGATGTTCTTTTCGGCTAATTTTTTTTCCTCATTCCCACGATGAAATATTTCTTTGTTTTACTTTTTAAGTATTAAAACGACTTTGACAAATGCATAATGTACTAGTAATGAACACAGAACGCTTCGATAATTGTACATAAGTTATACCAGCGATTGTTTATCGTGTTTTAGGCGTCCACAACCTATGCCCAACGATAGTCTAGCGTATGCATAGCGTAATAATTCCCAAGCACGTTATTCATAGGTTATAAATAAGTCACGGGTACCCTAAACATTACTTTGATGTGTTTCGACGTATGAGGAACTTTCAAGTAGCGTGTTGCGAAGTGTGAACAACGTTCGTGTAGCGTGCTTACAAAACGTTACTCATAGGTTAGAAATAAGTTTCGGGTACGCGAATGTTACCTCTACGTGTTTCGACTTATGAGTAACATACAATTAACGTGTGTCAACGAGTCGCATAACGTGCCTACAACTTATGGCCAGCGTAGCGGAACGTGTGAGCCAAACGCCGAGTACGTCGTAAAATTTCAAGCATGCAAAATTTTTTGGACAACCAAAAGTACAACGTTTTAAACCAGCGTAATACGACCTATGGTAGTGTTTTTCAGCGTGCACCTAACGTACACATAACGTATTCGACGTGTGCCAGCGTTTTAGAGAAATTTTTCATAAATCGGCATACGCTGGCTAAATCGTCAAGGTGTGACAGCCCCTTGAATGTAAAGGTTCACATACTTTTTCTGACAAAGAAATTGAATGTTGGATCATTTTGCTCAACAAATAAATGAAAAGTAGATTTTTTTTTTTTGGTGCTATTTGTTTAAGCAGGGTCTCTTTATCTCTTATTAGGACTTAGATGAAGATCTGATCGCATTATGCAGAAATACATAATATTCTAAAGGTATACATATTGTTGCGGACCCAGGGTCGTGGTGAGAAGACCACGAAGGGGGGGGGGGGGGAAGCTACCTCGGCTTCCCAGCAGACTCTCGGAATCGCAGGCTGTCGCACACGGATAACTCCGTGACACAGTGAGTCGCTAATCGACCGTGAACGCTAATAACTCAACCACGTGACTTAGGGTCCTCCGTCTAATGAAAACTGGTTATCTAAAATGGTCAGTGATCTACTTACTGGGGGTCACGCCCTCGGTACGCCATGTTCAAACCAGATCACCTTTCCGGATCAGATGCAGCCGAGCGTAACTGCCAAGGATGTACCGGCTAGAAAACAGATCGTTGGGGGATAACGTCCCGGCTAAGCTAGGATATGGACCATGCTGGACCAATGAAGGAAAAGATGAAAACGAGCTGGGAACATTTCGATACAAAGCATTTATTTACAATTAGCAAGGATGGTATGTGGCACAGTAAATGGGGTTTATTATTGTGTACAGCAGACGATAGCAAGGAATTGTGGGGTGCAACAAAAAGCAAGCAATTTACAAAAGCAAACACAGAGCAGACTTATCCCATTATATCTTCTACGATCTTAATTTAAGCTATGACAGACGCCATCACATACACACACAACACACACACACACACACACCACACACATCAAACCCGATGAAGATTAGTTAGCCAGAAGGAAGGAGAGCAGATGAGAACTAAGGGCTCTCATAACTGGCGCGGTCGGCAGACACCACACAACACAGTACGCTTTGGGGACACTCCGCTTGAGTGATCCCACCTTAAGAGTCGGAGCATTATCTCTTGCTTGATCACTTTGCCGGGGCTCGTGGAAACATGTGCTCTGCATTGGTCCAGAAGAACATCTGTCGCACACCAACCCCGAGTGCAGATGCAGCGACAGGCAGACGACAAGGTGCAATGAAGAGAGGGTGGAGTAGAGAGGCCAAAAAGTGGGCGCGGCAAACAGGCGGAGACGGTGTGAGGCAGACAGGTGAGAGGGAGGAGAGAGAGTGCGGACGGCTTCGCATCCGCCTTTTATAAGCCCCAGGCGAAGGTGGGGCGATGACCAAGGCGATGCGCTGTCATCCAATCGTGCCCTTCTAATGGATCCCAGCCCCGCCCTGCCAGGCTCCTGGAGCCGGAAGCGGCATCATTCACACATCCGGCATGACACAGCCTGCACCAAACTCCTGGCCGTGTTCTGGAGACTGAACGAGGATTGTGTCGGTCCCGCATGCCTGTTCAGGACACCCCTGGCAAGCTGCGGTTGGTGCTTTTAACGTCCTTGGCCCGTCCCCGCGCCACGCAGTCTGAGTGGCCTGGGCCCCGCAGCAAACTCATTTGGTGGCAAATTGCATTGATGCGGAGGTGTGTGGAGGTGCGGGGTGATTTTTCCTGTGTGCGGGAGATGTTGGTGGTCGAGGTGGTGAGCTTCTGGTGAGCGAAGGTGGAGCAAGGTGAGACGCCGTTGTAAATCGGCGTGCAGATTGAAATGAAGGGGCGCACCATGCGCGTCCTATACAGTGTCGGTGGACAGTCTCTCATTGGGTGGCTGCCTGGGTGCGGTGCTGCTTCAATTTGTATCATGGATAAAAGAAAAGGGTTGGAATGAAAATCAGGATTGAAGGGAAGATAGAGATATAATTAGACCTTGCTATTATACCCAGGCAACGCACTTCATTCCGTTAACCCATTAGACATGAGGGGAATGCCTGACTGACAAAAGACTAACGAGATAACTGCCTGGGGATCACTGTATGTTGGGTGCCCTTGCCTTTAGAGGCATGCGATTTTCAGATCATCGTGTGTGTGTGTGTGGTGTGTGTGTGTGTTGTGTGTGTGTGTGTGTGTGTGTGTGTGTGTGTGTGTGTGTGTGTTTGGTATCTCCATATATGGTTCTAGAAAGCGGAATGGAGTCCTCCCAGGTCTCAGTGTGTGTGTGTGTGTGTGGTGTGTGTGTGTGTGTGTGTGTGTGTGTGTGCGTGGCGTGTGTGTGTGGTGTGTGTGTGTGTGTGTGTGTGTGTGTGTGTGTGTGTGACTGTGAGTGTGTCTCCTCAATAACTCCAAAACCATGAAACCTATCAGCCTGAAACTTTGCATGCCTATGAAGACTCCAAGAAAATGCATGACTGAAATTGGGTGTTTGTGTTAGTTAAAACATTAATTTTTATCCTTTTGAAGGTAATTAAGAAGATAATATTAACAGCTGAAGATAATTAACCTTTTTGAATTACCTTTTGAAGATAATTAACAGCCTTATTTAATTACATCCTCTATCAGGCGCATCCTCAGTCATCGCTCTCTCTGAGGTCTTAGGACGTCTCCTAGGTAACCTCGCTGGGGTCTTTTTTGGCCTGCTCAACCATGCCTCGACTTGGAACAGGCCGCAATCATTTTTAACATAAAAGTATTTTTTTTTTTCACTTTCCTCACTCATATTATCAAATGCCTGTTCATCATAGCTACAAATCGCTGTAAACATCACTTTTGTAAGTGCTATAGTTTTCAAATAAGGAGCTTGGAGCGAACTAAGCCCATATACCTATTTACTTTAAGGAGGAGAGAGGAGCTTGGGACCATACTCTGTGCAGAGTGTTGGTGCTACTAAGCAGTCTCCTTGGCTATTGGGCACAATGCTGGACGGGTCGCCACTCCGACACAGTATACCAGCATGCTGGCATTCATTTTGCCACCTCGGAAGGATGACAGGCCGAGTTAACTCGACCTGGTATTAATTCAACAGCTGAGTGTGATTTGAACTCAGGACCCTAGGATCCCAGCAAACAACCAAACCATTAAGCCAACACCAGGCATGTTTACATTAAGCAAGCGGGCTATGTTCCTTCTTATCCATATATACACAAGAAAATGTGAAATTTCCACAGCATAAAACTTATCTTTTTCAACTGTTTGGAGAATAAAATTAAGTGAGCAAAAGATTTTGGAATGTGCCAAAATTAACCAGCTTCATTGAGCGGTGTGATTTAATGCATTCACTGCTTGACATCGTGCCCTGTCCCCCAGATGGCCTGCTTATCCATAGCAACTGCACAATCTGTCTATATTTTTGAAGGTTTCATGAGGTGCTTCACAAGGAAT
>CM068956.1:179810795-179830099 GCA_035128595.1 Eptatretus atami | reverse complement strand
ACCCAGGGCAGACACCTGTCATTGCTGCTGACGAACCGTTGTGTGCTCTGGCAAAACAAATACAATGGCAGTGGCCCGAATATGGAGAGGACAAGTTCGTTATCATGTTTGGTGGGTTTCATATAGAAAGGCTGCACTGAGATCGATAGGAACACTACTACAGGACAGTGGCTGGACCAGTTCCATTGTGGAAGCAGAGGTGGCCTCATCTGGTACAGCAGAGTCTTTCCTGTCTGCATCCAGTGTACCCAGGACAAGACAAGCACACCAGATCACTGCATGCAGCTTGTACAAACTGATGAAGGAAGCATACCATGACTACCGCTCTGAAGAGTCTAACAGATCAGATCTCACCTTTGAAGATTGGTGTGAACAACGGAGGCAAGAGAGTCCACAGTTCCAGTTCTGGAGTCTGGTGCTGGACATGGAACTCACCATATTCACCCTGATCCGCTCATTCAGAGAAGGAGACTTCAACCTGTACCGTGAAGCACTTTCAGAACTGGCGCTTACTTCTTTGCGAATAACAATGTCAACTATGCGCGATGGATCCCAGTTCACCTCCGAGATATGATATCGCTTGAGCAACAACATCCAGATGTGGCCAGGGAGTTTCACAAAGGGAACTTCGTTATCCACAAGTCTAGAAGAGAATTCTCTGCCCTGGCAATCGACCAAGCCCACGAGCAAAAATAATGCAGTCATCAAAGGTGACGGAGGAGCAATTGGGTTGACAGAAGACCCGGCAGCACTTCGTAGGTGATGGTCGCTGGACCCGAAGTGAGTCGTCTAGTAGCTGGATACGAGCCATGTCTGGTATGAAAGATGCAACAACAACAGCAGACACATGAGCAGACACTGAGTGCCCAGAAAATCTTTCTTTGAAAAGGTGAAAGCACTCTCTGCAGTAATGCAGGAATGGGCAACCATTACAAGAAGAATCAGCCGACCTACTGGTACTAGACATGAAGAACATTGCAGACCCAACTCTAGCCGAAATGGTAGCTACACATCACCAGCGGGGCAGAGAGCAGTTCCTTCATTCATGGAGGGGCTACAGAATGAAGGTGAATGTCCTTTCTATCATCCAATCAAGAAAATGGCTGCCAATCAAGAAAATCCAAAAATGGTCGCCATCTTGGATTTTCAATGGCCAATCAGGCAGATTTGATTAGAATCCCCTGGAGAACAAATGTGCCAAATTTGATGCTTGTATCATAATTTGCACGATTCCTCAAAAATTTCTGTTATCTGCCCACTAAGATGAGTACCAGCTTACTGGTAACAGGGGCACTGCATTAGCGGCACAGGTGTGCTTCAAGAAAAATGATGCAACCAGCAGCCAGAGCTGCATACGAAACAACAACTGTGACTCCATTTATTAGAACGTACCTTTGAAAACCTATTGACCCTTTTGACTGCTAGACCCCTTTAGACACTTTAGACTCCTTAGAGTTAGACCTTTTAAGACCCCTCACAGATTTTAGACCCTTTCGACACCATTAATAATTTACATGCTTTAGATACCTTTGACTCCTCTAGATCTTCAGAACCCTTGAGATCCATAGGTACCTGACCTACCTACCTGACTACATTTAAACCTACCTGACCTTTAGACTGCTTGGACCTTAACTACTATTGGAATGTACCCTTTAGACGTTATAGATCCTTCAGACCTCTTATGACCCCCTAAGACCCAATGTACACTTTATACTGTATAGACCCTTTGACCTTTACACCCTTTAGACCCTTTAGACCTGCAGACCCTTTAGACCTTTAGACCTGCAGACCCTTTAGACACCTTGAGACCCATTTAAACCCTTAAGACCTTTACACCCTTTGAACTGCTTAGACCCCATTAGATCCCTAAGACCCTTTCGACCCTTAGATACCTTAAGACTCCTAAGACCCTTTAGACATTGATACCCCTTTAGACCCTTAAGGCATTTTTTACCCTTAAAACCCCATAGACCCCTTTAGACCCTAACTACTATTGGAAAATACCATTTAGACTTTAATACCTTATAGACCCCTTGAACCCTTTGGACACCTTTGACCTCTGAGACCCTTTAGACCTTTACACTCTTTAGACACCTTAGACCTGTGGATATTTTGTGACCCTTTAGACCATTTCGCCCCTTCAGACCACTTCGACACTTTAACCCCTTGCACCCACTCGACCCTCAAGACCCTTTAGAGTTGGACCCTTTCGACCACATTGTACACCTTAAGACTCTGTAGACCTGTATACGCTTTCGACCCTAACGACTATTAGACATATTGTTGCAAATCTGGAAGCCGTGAGCACTCAACATACAGGTCCATAGAACAGTTATATCGGTAAGTATGTGTTTTTAGTTCGGGTCCCGTCCCGTGTCTAATGGGTGAATAAATGTACATGCGCTGTGCGTTATTTTGATAGTTAGGGTTTCTTTTATTTTTATATCCTCAACTACAACAACACGCCTTCACCTCGCTTCCTCACACCGACGCCATTGTCTGTGGGCGTGTCGGCACGTACGTGGTCGGAGTTCAAGGAGGAACCTCGCGGCGGCCCTCGACCAATCAGCGTGCTACGGGTGGGGTGGCCGCCGTTCAGCCAATCAGATCCGCGACGGGGAGAAGGCGGTCCGCGTGACGTCACCACGCCTCGGGCCAATCGTCAGACTTGCCGCTCGTTTTAGCCAATGACAGGGCGACGAGCGATTCTGCGCGCCAAAACCGTCCAGTGGGGGAGAGCGGAGGCGTCCCCCCCCCCCCGAGACAGGGTGAATAAGGGTGTGGCGCGATCGAAGAACCAGAGAGATCCTGGAAGGAGAGCTTGAGCTTGAGAGCCACGATTCCCCACAAGAACCGCAAGGGTTGCGCGCCGTATCTCAGTCGGTGAACTAGGGAGTTTGTGAGATAGTTGATGACCATCGAGCCGGCAAGGTTGTGGTCATTCTGACGGGCAGGTGGAGCAAGTGTGGAGTTATCACCCTCGCTTTGGCGTTCAACTCAAACATTGGGGAAGTGGCAGAGAACCTCCTGCCTTCTCGACAGTTTAGGATACAGAGGAGAGGTTTGGTTGCCAGGACGAGGGCCGAGCGGAGCTCAGGAGGATGATCGCGGCTCGCCGGTGTCTGGATTCTGCTCGCCTCTCGCTGGTGCCTGGTTTGAATCGGCTCGCCCAAACCACACGAGGTGGACAGGTCCGAGGCAGGCTCTGGTCTTCAGCTCGCCTTTCCCTCCGAGCTGGAGCCTCAATAAAGGCTGTGGCCACCGTTTTCTTTTGGGTTGGTGTGGTGTGTGTGTGTGTGTGTGGGTGTGTGTGTGTGTGGCGCCAGTCTAGTAAGTAGGAATGGTATAAAGTGCTCTTTGCTTGTACATAATTGGTTGCATCTGCTCTATATATCGGATAACTCTGCTTCTTGCATTCCCCCCCCCCCCCTGCCCCATTATAAATAAAGCAATGTGTTAAATGTATCAGTTCATTGCTGTGTTTCCTTCCATTGGCTTAGCGTGATGCGTGTTGGAGAATTAGCAAGGCCGTTGTTGGCCGTAAGGGGACATTTGGACCGACGGATCTCGGTGATCATCCGCTCGGTCGCACACGGTTCGAGCACGCTAGCGGCTCCATTCCGTACGAGCACCATCGAGGGTGTGAATACTCGGTAAACTCGCATGTGGAGCTCTAGGTATTTTGGAAGATTGGCAAATAACCCGTACCACGTGGTGTAATTATTGACGATTCACTGTCCGTAAGGACCCGTATTTGTCAGAGTTTCCGAAAGGTACGATCTAGAATTCCGGTGCCTCGGTAGAGTCGACTCTGCAGCTCCATCTAGCGTCGTGCTCGTCGCCGATACCCGGTCCATAACAATATTACCTTGACCTTTTCAGACCCCTTGACCCTTTACACCCCTTTAGACCCTTGAAGACATTTTTATCCTTCAAACCCCTTAGGCCTTTCGACCCTAACTACTATTTGAACATACCATTTAGATCTGAACCTTTAATACCCTGACAGACCACTTGAACCCTTTGGAGACCTTCGACCTCTGAGACCCTTTCAACATTTACACCCTTTAGACACCTCAACCTGCAGAAGTTTTAAGACCTTTTAGAACCATTTAGCCCTTCAGACACCTTAGACATTTCACACGGTTTGCACCCATTCATCCTCAAGATCTTTTCGCCTCTTATACACCTTAAGACTCCGTTGACCTTTTAGACCTTTATACCCTTTATACCCTAATGCCTATTGGAAGATATTACGCTTTAGACCTTTTAACACCCCTTGATCCTTTCGACCACTTAAGACTCCCTAGACCCTTAGACCTTTCTACCCATTGAGACCCTTAGTTAGACCCTCTAAGACTTTTTTTCCCCCTTTTAGAAACCCCTCAAGACCCTAACTACTATTGGAACATACCCTTCAGAACCTTTAAGACCCTTTTTGACATTTAGACCTCCACGAGACCCCTTTAAACACCACACACAGACATAAAAAGAGTGATCTCTTCCAATTTCAGACTATACTTTTACAGCAAGTAATGCACAAACTATATCCACCCACAGGTACTCTGCTGGTAATTGATTAATTACCACGTGGACGTAACGATATGTTGCAGAAGCCTGAAAGGGTCTGCTCATGCATGCACTGACCTCTGATGGCACAGGCATAGCATCAAAAGGCAGTTTGAGTGGGTTAGTGGGAGATCTATCCAAGTGAAAGAAAGCTCAAGACAAGCACAGCTGAAGCTTTCATAAACCATTTCGTGTTCCTCTAGCTCTCTGTTCTTCGAATTGCATTGAAAGAACTTCGATGTAACAATGCAATACTGATTATGGCTTTCAGTGCACGCAGTGCCCCACTGGCCACTTTCTTTAATATAATGATGCAAAGCGACATTTAAGATAATAAGTGGAATTTTCAAAGGTTCTCTTATTATTAATGTATTGAGTTATATGTGTTGGCTGATTTGTAATTTGGAGTTGTTGGTGAGATGTATCAGTAATTTATGATAATTCATGCATACATGGGTACACCAGGGCGTGGTTTAAGCGAGTACGTGACCCACCCATGTCTGATGCTGTGTTGTGCTGTGCACCGTATCCAGCATCAAGAGTTGGAGACTGTTTACGTCACTCCAATTAAGTCTGATTATTCGTTACCAAATCTCGGCCGAAGAGGGTTGGTCCTTCTCCCACGCACTATCAGTCGTGAATAGGACATGAGTGCTGTTTCCATAATCCTACAGTTACATTAGCTGAGCAACTACAGGAACGCACCTCCTTGTTGTATGTTCTCAGTCAGTAGATACAGGCCGAAGTGCAGGAGCCTTTCTCGAGGGTAGATGGATGTGTACTTGCTCTCGCTCAAATTGATCTGGAAGCGCCGGTATCAACTTCCATCCTGACCGGGATCTTATCGATTGTTACATCAACAATAATTGGAAACATCGAGCTCTTTGTTCCAACAGAGAAAACCTCACGAAGTTCCTCACTTGACTCTCGGCTGCAGACTGTGCTCTGTGACACTTCCGCCTGCTGCATCAGTTCACCCCAATGTGATAAGCAGGAGACAAGTTCTTCGACTTGGATCGAGAAACAACGACACTTCAAGTGTCCCCACTTACCACAGTTTGTCACAGGTATATTCCTGTACTTACATTGGAAAGCTTGGATGATTACCAGCACAACGCCAACAAGTTACCCCAACCTTCCGGGTAGATTCAGAAATGTCAGGAGGTAGAGGTGAAATTTGGTGGCTTGCTAAAACACTTTTGCTTGTAGCCAAAGGTTACCTTGTAACCGATGGGTCTTGCTGGATAACTTTTGACTTTTAGAGATCACAACGCAGGCTCTCGGCAGTTTGCATATCACGCAGTGGCTCTTTCCATGACTTTAGCCAAATTGGAGTCGGATTCAGGAAGGAGTTTCGGCATAATTGAGTCGTCATGATTTATATTCTGAAGAAATCACGTGACATCTCTTTGAGTTTATCTGTAAACTCACATGTTCGGCGAGTCGGTTTAAATCAGCCACGAACTCGGATGCTGACTGACCATCTTGGCCAATGGTGGGTATAAAATTTATATCTCGAGACGATCTCCTGTTAGGGTGATGATGTCTTTTCACGAGATTGACGAGCTCTTCATACGACTTGTCAAAAGTTTGGCTGGGCCAAGAAGATCTTTGATGAGGCTGTATGTCGGGGCGCCGCATACGGTCAGTAATACAGCTCGTCACCTTCAGGTCCTCATCGGTGTCCATTTTGTTTGCCACGAAGTACTGCTTTAGACGATCGGTATATGTGTTCCCAATCATCCTCCACTAAGTATTCTGCAATATGTCGATGCATGAAGACATCCTCGTCGCCACTGTAATGTACTAATAGACAGGGAATGAAGGCTCTGAAGTGGAACAGCAGGTTTAATCCAGACGGCACATCACAAGCACAGCACAGGGTCATTCCGTGTCAAATCAGCCAAAAAAATGAAATTCTGCGGTGACCCCCTCAGATTTTCCTGAAAAAATTCTCAAAGCTACCTTACATATATGAGGAAGGTTTGCCAAGTTTCGCTCAAATTCCAAGTAGTGTCCGAGATATGGCCCTAACAAACACCCTAGGGGTGTTTCAATTCTGGCAGTCGGCGAGTTGCAGATTTGTATCTGAAGCATTTTTGGAGGGCTCTAAATTCCAGAGTTTTACAAACAGAGTTCTGAAAATTCACACAAATGGTGTCTATTAGTGAGGCTTTCAGAATCTGAACATAAAAAGTTTCTACTTAAAAAATACTTTTTAAGATAAGTACTCTCAAATGTAGTGATTTGTAACATGCAGTCAAAAATTTGAGTTTTCCAAATTGCTTGCCAAGAGTCAGTTTTATTCATCATGAAGATTGTGTTGCCTGAATTTACATAAGTAGTGACTTGGATCATTTTACACAAGAAAACTGAAACCTTTTTGCGAGAAAAATCTTGGGTGCTCCAGACCCACGCATACCTGAAATTTTACCTCCGGTTTTACCCCAAGCGTAAACGCATGTTTGACAGTTCACAGCTCTTTTAAATTTTTGTCACTTTAAAGACACATACATAGGAAATTGTGGAGAAAATTCAAGAGTTGTTCTCAATCCCTTCTATTTTTAAAAAGGCGCCACTATTTAAAAAAAAAAAACAATGTTCGATGAAGATGTAGAATAAAAGCAGTGGTGTGCTTTTGAAAGTGGAAGCCATGCCAAACATTCATAAGTTGCAACCACAATGATCAAATTGTTGTTTTTTTTTGTCAGAACAAGTAATGTGGTTACTTTAATTTGGCTCACATTTTTTTTTTTAAGGATTTTTAGTTAAAGGCCGCCGCCAATCTCAACTACAAATTAAGACACATAATGTGGATTCAAAAATCACCATATATCAATATTCATTTGCATATCTAATTGTTATATACTTGTGTACATTTACGATAAGTCTTCAATCCATTTGTAAATGTAGGTACAATATGATTTCAATCTTTTTTTTTTTCATAATTGTCTATCAAATTGTTTGTGACAAATGTGACTTGAATCCATAGTACAAAAGTGAAACGTGATAGTTTTATAATTGCAGAATAAATAAATTAATAAAATTGTAAAAACAATGAACAGGCAATTGGGGCCCCAAAGGAGTTACTACAGGCTGTGTATTAGGTTAAAGCCTAAAGAGAATAGAGTTGTGCTTCATGCCTAACTTTGGAAATGATTTTGGTACACTTCTTTAAGAGTTTACTAAACTGATTTATATATTTGGTTTAGATCTCCACTTAAGTCATAATCTTACAATCATCTTTATTTTTTCTATATGTTTGTTAGTAAAAAATTATTTTAAAAAGAGTAGCTTTTGACTGTTTGCAGAATCATTAGAAATTGATGCATTTAAAAAAAAAAATTCGTTTAAAAATATAAGAATGGATTTAGAACTAAGCTCTTGAATTTTCTAACACAAGTTTGCCCTATTTAGTGTCCTTAAAGTTGACAAAAATTTAAAAGAGCTGTGTAACTGTCCAACATGGTGAACACTTGGGGTAAAACCGGGGGTAAATTTCAGTGTCGTGTGAGTCTGGAGCAAAAAGTTCAGACACCTAATAGCACCCAAGATCTGCCTCTCAAAAGGTTTCAGTTTTCTTGTGTAAACGATCACAGTCACTGATTATGTAAATCGAGGCAACAAAATTCTTCCATGGATGAATTAAAATGACTGGTGGCAGCATTTTGAAAACTCAAATTTTTTGACTGCTGTTAGAAATCACTACACTTGGAGAGTACTATCTTAAAAGAAATATTTATAGTAGAACATTTTTACGTCAGATTCTGAAAGGCCTCACTAATTAGAACACCATTTTTTTGTAATTTTCAAGAACTTTTTTGTAAAAATCTTCTGGAATTTGAGCCCTCAAAAATGGCTTCAGAATACAAATCTGTAACTCACGACTGCCAGAAATTGAAACACCCTAGGTGTTTGTAGGACCATATGTCAGACACTACTTGAATTTTTGAGCTAATAATTGGCAACCTTCCTCATAATATGTTTTTAAAGGTAGCCTTTTGAGAAATTTTTTTTCAGAAAATTCTGAGGGGGTCACCGCAACCCCGTCTGAAATGACATGGAATGATGCCCACAGCATCATAACATGGGCGGGTCCCATGACTCTTAATGCACATCCCGGTGCACCCATGTATCGCTATGCATATCATTAATTACTGAATACAATGAAGGTCACCATAGTCAGCCATGAAGGCTATGCCGGCGCGCCGCATGTTTGGGTGGCCTGGGTTTGGACAGTGACATTGAGTCCAGTGCAACGCCATTGTTACAACATTGTCAAGCCCATGCCAAGACACCGCCACAGCTCTCCATTGGCTACTGTGGTCGTGGCCATGAACAACCGTGGTCCAGACTACAACCGACCATGCTGGTCTATTTCATAGGGAAGCTTTTCCTTATCGTAGTTGATGGCACTCCAAAGGAATTGGAAGCTCTCGTGTGCCATCCTCATGCCTCTGCTGTAACAATTGAAGCTCTCCGTACCAGTGTTCGCATAACATGGTATTCCAAACCTATTGTATCAGATAAGGATCATTCGTTTCGAGTCAGAGTTTTCAGAAATATTGTAAAAGTGGATGGCATTTAAGCACTACAGCTCTGCCCCCCTACAAACCTGCCAGTAATGGTCAGGCCAAACGTGCTGTTCAGATCATCAAGAAATGGTAAGGAAGGCTCCATTCAATCTCGTCTAGCTCGTGTGTTTGCTGCAACTACCGCACCAGACCACATCAAACCACCGGTCGCTCAGCATGCAACTTACTGTGGGTCGTGAAATTAACACACGGTTAATCAATTAGTGCACCGGACATAACGATCCAGGTCAGAATATCAAGTAATCAACAGAAACGTAATCACGACCAAACGTCTGTATTCCGCAACTTCGAGATCATAGATCCTGAACGTGTTGAACTTCGCGGATGGGGAACCAAGTGGTTAACTGGCATCGTTAATCCTGATAACATTGGTGATAACGATGTTTCTTGTGAAGTTGTGTGATGTTAGATTATGTGTAAAACATGTTGACCTAACTCAGGTTAGTCATGGAGAGCCAAACTTGAACCGGCTAAAGTACTTTGTGCACCCACTCCTGTATTAACATCGCACCTGCGTTTGAACCTGAGGTGTTTTCTCATTAAGATTTTTCACTTGCAATCAAGGTACAGACCTCACTGAGCCCTTAGATGCAGCCGTGTCTGTAAGCCTCCTGAGCGTCTGATTTGTTAGATAAATAAAACTAGAGGGGAGCACTCGGTAGAGTGATAAACCCGCGCATCACACGCTGGGTTACTCAGTGAAACCTTATACTTATTTCATTAAATATAACGTCAAACAGTGGCTGACAGTTATAGTCCTTTTCTCCACATTTTTTTTGGGGGGGGGGGGGGGGGGGGGGGGTTGGAAATCACTTAAAACATGTAGAAATGCAAAAAAAAAAATCGAAATTTTTGTTTGAAAAAAAGAAAGTGAGGGAAAAGATTCAGATTTTTTTTCTCTAACGATTTTTTTTTTTTGGGGGGGGGTGGGGGGGGTTTGGAAAATCACTTAAAACATGTAGAAATGCAAAAAAAATTTTTTTTCTCTAATTTTTTTTTGGGGGGGGGGGGGTTGGAAATCCACTTAAAAACATTAGAAATGCCCGAAAAAAACAATTTTCTCTATTTTTTTTGGGGGGGTAACAATTTTTTTGGGGGGGGTTGGAAATCAGCTTAAAACCATCGTTAAAGAATGCAAAAAAAAAAATTCTCTATTTTTTTTGGGGGGGGGTAACAATTTTTTTTGGGGGGGGGTTTGGAAATCACTTAAAACATGTAGAAATGCAAAAAAAAAAAAATTCTCTAACAATTTTTTTTTGGGGGGGGGGGGGAAACCAAAGTCCAAAATTTAATGCATGATCTGGACCATACCTAACCACCCAAGTTTCGTCGAAATCCGTCAAGGAGTTTTTTTCCGTTATAAAATGTTTCCAAACAAACAACAAACAAACAGAAGGGGTGAAAAACAGTAACCTCCGCTCTTCGATGGCGAGGATTAATAAAATAAATCTTAAAAAGGTGGGGGGGAGGGGGGAGATGAACGTATCAGTATCTATCTATAAAAATTCCAGCAACTGTGGTTGTGTGTGTGTGTGTGTGTGTTTTGTGAGTGCTGTGTGTGTGTGTAGTTTGGTGAAGTGTGTGTGTGTGTTTGTGAGTGTCTGTGTGTGTGTGTTTGTGAGTGTGTGTTTGTGAGTTCTGTGTGTGTGTGTGTGTTTGTGAGTGTCTGTGTGTGTCTGTGTGTTTGTGAGTGTGTGTCTGTCTGTGGAACCGCGTGTTTCTCGACAACCAACTGGTCTGATCTAAATTGAAACTGCGAGATAATATTGCTGGGACCTGAGTGTGTGGCAGTTCATGGTTTGATTTAATCGGACAAGTGGTTCCCAGTTATGGGCCATTTTATTACAAACCTAATGACAGGACACGGTGCTTTGACGTCATAATTTTTTTTTTTTTTTTTTTTTGCACGTACGGCACGCACGTCGGCAACGTCACTAGTTTATTAATGGCATACAAACGTGTGGTGCATCGGTCCTGAAGTGTTGTGTCCTTGCCTACTTTTTCGGCGTGGTTAAGGAGAACGTCAAATGTAAACCTCCAAGTTCTGCTGCCGTGCTATGCTGTGGCTGTGTTGTGCTGTGCCCGTGTCCGAATTAAAACCTGTTGTCCCACTTCAGAGCCTTCGTCCTGTCGATCAAGTACATTACAGTTGGCAACCGTGTGAGTTTTAGGGTGTGCCCATGTTAAGGTATTAGCTTGGCTAATGCACCTACGCTTTACCGTTTCGCTCTCCACGCGATTATTACTCAGTGAATGTATTTGTGAGGTTGGCAACAAATTACAAACCGTCCGATTAATACTGTTTAGTATTTATTCTACATTTTAACATTTAACAGCAGGAACCCGGAAGCCCATTACGCGGATTTGTTTTTAAACATGGAAGCAAGCGGGTAAGCCTCCTTTGGACGATCATCTCAAGGACGTGCTCCCTCACCGTCGAGTAACGGGACGGCTGCGTTCGTTCAATCCCCGACATGTTCCCCTTACAGATCGGAGGAGAACGTCCTGCGCCACCTGAAATCTGCGGCTGCAGAGCGGTTACTGGCTGACGCTTTCGTTCCCCATGAGAGCGCTGACCACGATGAGTGTGGGGGGACCCGTTGATGACGTATTCGCGGGTAATATTTTCGTACTTTTAACTCTTCCTCGTCTGTGCTGTTCCTGATTCTTATTCATCGCCTCTTTTTTATTTATTTTTTTTTTTCTTTAATCCAAACGTGAAATCTTCGCGGAAGCATATTGTGAGAGGAACTTGTTTTTTTTTCTTCTAACTCTTCTGATAAAAATATAAAAATAAAACGAGTCCTGATAGACGAGACGATGGTTCAGCGAGCCGGTATTTGACGATGTAGTTGTTTCAGAAGTCAAGGATGAGACGGATGTGATAAAATTTTTGCCCAAGTATAATGTATTATAAAGTGGCTTCAATCAACTAGCTGCAAAAAAATGTCGGAAAACCCGGTTCGTTCAACAATTTCAAAAATTTGACCTTTGCTGACCTTTAAAGGTCATAAAACAATGTTGTGGAATTAAATAAGGAAGCAGGGAAGTGCTATAGCATTGGAGTTAGTTTCGGTCCGAAGAAGGTCGACAAACCGGTTTCGATTCCCACAACTTGAAAATTTGACCTTTGTGAACTTTAAAGGTCAACAGGTCAAGGATTATGACCTTTGGTGCAACACTTCCTCGCGGAACATTCCAGGAACCATATAACGTCAATATAGGCTTATATTGGCTTTCGCACTCACTCGATTTTATCCATATTTGATGATAATCCGCGTAAAAACAAATTGAATGGGGGCGCCACGGGCAAGGTGGTTCGAGATAGCAGCAAAATTGGTTTCAAGACTTTTAGGTGGGGAAAATGACCTCAGATTATGCATAAAAAATATTGCATCCTAGCTCTCAAAGTTTGGGCGGTCGTATGATTTTATGTCAAAATTCGCAAATTTCTAAGTTCGTGCCTTGTGACCTGACCTTGGGACGAAAAATGAAAAATCGGACGACAAGTTTAGAATAATTCATTTTGCTATTTCAATACCGAGAACCCATTCAATTCAGTCAATTCCCAAGAGAAAGAAGATTTTTTAAATCGACTACCCTAAAAATGGGCTATTTTTTTCGGCGTGCTCCGCCAGCAATGCCGTCGCCACGCCCTCATACCAGGAAAACACACTGACATTGATATCGACACATAACCAATTTTCATCAAGATCAGTTCAAGTCGCACGGAGTTTGCTCTGGACAGACAGACAACACACAGACAAGCCGGTAGGTGGACATGGGTAGTCGACTCCCAATAAAACCTGACGGGATGGGCCCCGTTCGATGGGGAATGACCTGAGGATTTAAGCACAAGCCAATTTCATGATTCTACCTCAAGGGTTTAATGCTGGGCAGATTGTTTTTTTTCGTTAAAATACCCCCACATTTAGAGGTTTTTTCGCCGTTGCTAGGCAACGAGGGGTCCCGATAGCCGAACGGGTTCTTCTCACACATAACTAGGACATTACCCAATGAACCTAACCATACCAAGTTTCATGTAGAGTGGGGCACTTAAGCTAATATAGGCATAACTAATTGTGCATTTGGTGAGGAAAAGCACCAATTTGGCACACTAGTTAGCCTAATCATTAATTATGACAGCATTTTGGAATGGCCTCTCAAATTCAGCCGCTGATGGCTGTGGCAGAATTTTCACTGCCATCAAAAACTTCCTTGCTTCTCGAGAATGCGAAATCTTCCAGTTTTCGTGCATGATATCTTTCTGGTGAACACGGCTTCTTTCGGTGCTTCATCTCGTCAATCGTCTTGTTCTTTTAGAGTTTTGAGATATTTTTTATTTTTGTCTCAATTGACACGTTTCGTTTTCGGTCAAATAGACTAATGTGTATCAAGGTTCTAGCCGTAAATCACCACAGCTGTTCCCAGCAACTTTTCCCAACCGTTGCCTAAATATATCAAACGTAAACTTCGGAAATATTTATCCATTCGTTTTAACAAATGTCAGGTCTGAATTAGTATATATTCTAAACAACAGAATAGTTATCATTAGTTCAGCGAAAGGCAATTTCGCTAAATGCCTGAATGACCGGATACCAGACCTGAAATTGAACGGCAGTCAGTCAGTCACTGACTGACGGCTCAGTGATTCAATGGAGTAATGAGCAGACAAATACAACAGATTCTTAAACAAATTAAATATCTCGTACGTACAACAAGCCCGTGCAGTACAAGAACAAAAGACATAATTCAAATGTTGAAAATGGAAAATTTCCCATTTTTGAGCCACGTTCGGGACATATGTAACTTTTTGGGGATCCAACATTTTTTTGTGTTATTCACGTTTCGAACCAACCAGTAGCATGCAAATTTCATGAAAAATATCTGAACACAAAAAAACAATAAAATGCACATTTTTTTTTTACAATTTTTGACAGCTGGGGTAGCAACCCGCCGAGATATATTTTTTTTCGGTTCCATATTTTTTGTTATCTCATAAATATAAAACTAAATTCGGTTAGCCCCTTGAAATTTCCGAAAAAATAAATAAGGACAGACTAGTGCCGGCGATAGCTCGCCTAACTTTTTCCAAACGACTAACTCTTACCGTATAATGGTCAATTTTTTTTTGTTTGTTTGCCCTCGATTAAGAGGCTTCTCCTGATGTTTTGCTTGTTCTTCATTATTCAATAGAAGGTCCGTTCGCACCGAAGCATGTGAACGACTGGTTTGTGTAACTATCGAGCTGGTTTGTGGCCAGCCGTCCGAATAAATCTTTGGTGTGAACTCTGATGTCCACAGGCTTGTAAATCCTACAACATCAGATACACGAGATGAAATGTGGCTCATTCACACGTGAGTCCGTTGCAAACTGTGATGAATGGACCTCGATGGGGATAATTCGAGTTTCATTCTATGGATGTTGGTTCACTTGTAGAAGTTTCTAATTGTGTTTTTTTTCTGTGAACAGGCCAAAGGATGAACGTGTGGCACGAACAACACATCGAATGCCCTGACGTCCAGAATCGGTAAACTGGCAGTGGACCTGTTGTCTTTTTACATCAAATGTCTGTTACATCACACGAGTCCGGACAGACATTTGCAAGAAAATATATATTATTTTCATTTTGTCTGGAAGCTGGGGGGCTTGAAAATGCTACTTTTCATCGGTAGCATTTCGTGCCAATCACAATTGGCTTTGAGGGCATTTAGGCAACCACGATATGTAAACCCAGGGCAGGCAGATTAACCCCCCCACCCAGAAGGTCGTTGGTGAAAACCTAGCCGCTTTGCCAGCAAGTCCAATGATTTAATCCCTCGTTTTTTCTAAATGTTAGAGTCAAAAGTTCTTTGATAATGCCGCCTTCAGCTGGATTTGAACCCATCAGCCATCTTTGCAAGCTAATCTCGTGTCTTACGTGAAGACCACCAGCATGCCCTGCTGCTCATCAGAAAGCGTTACAAAGGATGGGTTGGCAGATCAAAAGGGGTTTAAAAAGGAGATAAAATGTGATTAGGACGCAAAAAAAATTGGGGGTCGGGTTTGTGGTTTTGGCGATTGACTCATTGATCGATAAGACTCGCTGATAAGGTTTGTATTCATTCGTCGATCATTGTGAGCTGATTTGATCGAAGAAGTAAAGTGAATGGACGTGTAGGAAATCGTTGTACTTGAATACAATTCCATTGATTACTTCTCGACCGTGTCTCATAAAATGTTGGCATCTAAATAACCCACAGCTGGGCATTTAATGTTCACTGGGCATTTCAAACTAATCACAGTTGTATGGTGTACGTTCATTTGTGTCTTTGTTAGTATTCCTCTCGGTTAATGAAATGGCGCACACCACTGCCTCGTGCATGCTTTTGTTTGTGCAACAGTTATTCGGCAGTAACTTTAAAAACACTTGGCTGTGTTTGGTCTCTTAATCCTCAGAGTGGCTTGAGCTGCAAGAAAAAATTTGGCCAAAGTTCACAGAGACAGAGAAGCCACGCCGGTGCATCAAGAGCAGTTGTTTATGGTTTTCTATTCACTCACTCACTCGCCTCTCTTAATTGGCACCAAATTTAACTCTTATGGTGATTTTTTATTCTTTAATTTGCAACAGTCTCGATGCTTAACGGGGCATTCGATACTCCAGGCAATTGCAAATGGAAAATGGCGCCACTGTTCCTGTTTTGTGTTGCATGAACTCTGACGAAAGCGAGTGGCTGCGTCGGCACAGCGGATTAACTGATTTTTATCAACTGAAAGTTGCAATTCAAAATGGACCTTGAGTTTGAGAGAGTTTTACACGCCGTGGGCTTGTTCCGAACTAGAGTTGTCCCCAGATGTCGCTTCATCCGGTGGCAGTTAGCATACCATCCTGTGGATTTATCTGTTTTCTACCATATATGCCGGTGTTGGCTTAATGGTTTGGGTGGCGGGCTTTGGATCCAAGGTCCCGAGTTCAAATTTCCGTCAGCTGTTGAATAATACAGGTGGGGTTAACTCGGCTGTCATCACTCCGAGGTCAGCAAAATGAGTACCAAGCATGCTGGTATTCTGTGTCGGAGTTGCGACCCCGTCAGGATTGTGCCCAATAGACAAGGAAGACTGCTTAGGCAGCAACCAACGCTCTGGCACAGAGTATGGTCCAATCTCCTCTCCTCTACATGTCTGCCGACGCAGAATCGAAAGAGGCTCACAGCAGAATTCGTTCTTTGTGGCCGACTTACCTTGACCCGACCATGAAAATTGACTTTCTCTGTCCGAATAAACAGAGGTGGCCGTCTCTCATTGGCGGTTCTTCCAAAAACTCAGAGATGATTCAGCGCATGGTGAAGGAGGTAAGTTTTGATTGGCTGCTGGATGCAATGCTTTTAATGATGTATTCATGAGATACAAATGTTTTTTTTGGGTTTTTTGTTTGTTTGTATGTTCTTGCATACTTTCTGGCATATTATTGCTTAAACCACTAATCAACAAGATAATCTTCACAATCGGTTTTGAATTTCGAACTTCCAAATCGATTCCTCCCATGATTGTTCAGAAAGCACTTGGCTCGTTTGATAAAACTTTGGATTTGCCTTTGTTGGATCATTTAAAATGCTATCATTGTTACTTGTCGGTAGTTATCAGCAGGTTCTGGTTTGTTTTTGTGAAGACTAATCTTGTTACTCTTTCTCTTAGACGTTCATCCCCTACACCTGCAGCAGCAAGCTTTTGGCACGCAATATCTTATCTGTTGAAAAGGCAGTCCTTCCCTTTTGCAACATCCGTTTTAACCACCGAACCACAATTCGAGTTTTTGACCAATAAGTTTTCATTTCTTATTTTTATTTGATGTTCTTGCAGGCAAATGCAGATCTTGAAAGAAGCTGTTGACTTTGCCCATGGAAACATTTGGTATGTATCTTATGTTCCATCGATTCTCCACGGCTTGGGCATCGATGGCGAATAAGTGCGAACTGGTTTATACAGCAACAACCTTGTCCCTTTTTGACCCAACTGCTGTTTTTTGCTTTGTCAAACTGTATCGACACAGCTGCAAAGACGCGTCCGTGCGCTTACGGAGAATCTGAAGGCTTTCAAAAAGGAAAGCATCTCCTGCGCCCAGGTGTCCGCGCCCAGTACCAGGACCTTGAAGAATTACTGCAATCAAAGTAGAGAATCCTTCGTGCACATCATACAGGTAGGACTGCAAGATTCATAGAAGTAGTTTCTGGCACAGAAACTGTTTAATTACAGTATTGAGTCTATTCGTACACAAATTGCAGACAAACACACAGGCGCTATTCAATACTATTGTGGAAAGGTAGGTTTTGTAAAGGTACAGTGTCCGTCTGCGTCAAGCAAGGTAGAGCAAATGGATTGGAGAAATTAAAACAGAATATGATCAAAGTATTGTAACTGCCAGTGAGAAGCAAGAGGAGCCCAACGTTTGGGCCTTTAAAACCCCATTCAGCTTCTCCTTGCCTTCCACGCGGTTATGCATTCCTCCAATCAACATGTCTATTGATTCATCCATTCCATCAACTGGGGAAGGGTAATGGGTTGGGAGCGAGGTGGTTGTGAAACATCTCACAGCTATACCTGACTAAAAGGCATTCCAAATTTGTGCTCACCTTTTCCGGTTCTTCACGCCAGTTTAATGATTTTCAATCTTGTGTTTACTTTTCAAGTGTGGGTTGTCTTGCTCAAGAAATCACTTTGCTGTCACTCCAGTGTTATTCAGAAAAACAATCGATGCTTCAGGTAGCTGACTGAGATGGTCAGGATTAAAAAATTAAATGCCAGTTTTTTTTGTTTTCTTCCACACGACACAAGCTGAGAGAATGTAGCAGCTGTTTTGTGTAGTTACAGATTAAAGAGTGAATACTCCCGTGCTTCCGGATAAATTTATGTCCTAGAAATGCGGACTGTTGATTTACTCCCAAAATAAAGGATGGGTTCATATAACCCCTTCACCCAAAACGGAATGGGTTGATTTTCCCCACCCCCCCACACAATTGGACTGGCTCCTCGCTCCTTCCCCTGCCCCATAATAGACTGGACTCTCTCCCCCAAATTAGAAAGGTTACTTTTTAGTGGCCGACCGATAATATCGGCCGTATCTGGCATTTTGAGGTGTCAGAGATTGCAATGAGGCGCTGAGATGAACAAATATTTTCAAATAAATAATAAATTGTCATGATGCTCAGCAGCTAAGCTCCCCCTTGTGTCCAATTTGCATCTTGCGCCACCTTTCAGGTCAGTTAGTGAGAGCTTGCTGGCAAGCAGGAATATGCCTAAGAGGAACAAGGTAAGACTATAATGTCCTAGCTTTCAAATTTCAATTTATTTCATTCCCCATGGCAAACCAAGCTGTGTTCGCCACGCCGTGTTTCATCTCCGGAACCTCCGCAAGAACGTCACACATATACTGGGCCTGCCTTGCAGTCCTTTCACACCACTCTCGCACCGTGAGACCGTTCTCAAACCACTTAACGCACACGTCAGCTGTCTTGTGGACCTTTCACGCTCTCACACTGTGGCAATCACACACTCACAAAGCTGCTCGTGACCATTCGCACGTGAGTGTATCTGAGCGCTCCCGCAACCAAATCTGCATTCGTCCAGGTTTTGCACCTTTGCTTGGGTTCGTGCCCGCGCAAGACTCCACAGATGCCATGTCCCGAAGCATGCCATGCCCCGCGCCCTGATTCCCGAAGGAATATTTAATCCTGTACTTGTATATGTGGTCACTCGGACCCAATACTGTCGGATATGTACCTGGCTCATTTGGAGTGAACACCGACTTGTGTCATTTGATGCAGCGTCTGAAACACATCCATGCCGTCACTCGCACATGACAGAACGAGTTGGAGATGGGCCACAGAATCTGGCGTGTGTGGGCGCATAGAAAAGTCTAAACTAGCGCGAAATATATTGTGCACCCTTCGACACCAGAACTTGTAAGGGATCAACGAAGCTCTGTGCAAAAGGAAACAAAGGAGGGCTATTTAAATGGAAGGTGAAATTAGAAGTTGAGTCGGCGATAGGAGTGGTTGAACATTTTCTCGCGCGCCCTCTGTCCCCCACCTCCTCGCTCTTTCCCTCGCCCTCCGCTCTTTTCCCTCGCCCCTCGGCTCTTCTTTTTTCCCATCGCACCATCC
>CM068956.1:179775190-179792590 GCA_035128595.1 Eptatretus atami | reverse complement strand
AATAAGAACAAGAGAGATAAACAATTTATTCAAATCAAAAATGATGGCAAGAAAACCTTCCCAAAAATAAAGGGAAATAATTAGTGAAGGATGGATAACAAAAAATGGGATAAAGCAAAAACAATGCAAGATATGAGCTGAAAATTAGAAATAATATTAAGAAAAAGCAATGGAAGAAAAAAAACATTGAGACAAAGTGTGTTGCTGACCTTCAAAAAGGAAGTTACAAGAAGCAAATGGAAACATTGATAAAAAAGTGCAATGCTAGGATCTAACCTACCGAACTTAACCCGAAAGGAAAAGATCGGACAATGTAAACACGCCCGGTTTTCCAAATCTGTCTTGGCCACAATTCAGAAGCCATCGTAGTGACATTCATTGACACTGGACCAAGCAGGACCAAAGTAAGCGGAAAAACGAAGGAAAGTGTATTCACTGACAAAATGAAAGAAAAGCACCAACCTGGCTTGGAAGATGAATTGAAGTAAACCTAATTAGTCATTCAAGTCAATGGATCAAATAGACTCATCCAAAACTGCCAAAACAGCGCAATGCTGTCAAATTTCCGCACTTGCCCACTCTCACAGCCGCATCTGCTACCTCAAGCAAAGTATCACACAGTTGCACTGGCGCCCAGATGACCCCGGCTTGCAGGCACTGCCCATCATGTCGCAAGTGCCGTAGCCAGAGAGCCCAATAGGATAGCACGCGCACGCACACTCCGCGCTGCCTTAGGTGATAATAGATGCTCATGACCACAAGGACATGAAATTCATCAATGGCTATGTACGCTGTATTGATCTTCATAATATATGACTGAAACCATAATCTGTTGATTGGCACATTTGACCACCTTCAGATGATACAGCCAGAACACATGTATTACATAATGACATGTCTGTCAAAGAATCAAAACTCAATTCCCTACTAATAAAAAACATAGTGACCGCCCCATCCTGAATACGTCACCGGCATCAGGAACAACAGTCACTCAAAACTCCATGCAACCCCATTAGACCCTATTTTTATCATGAAAACTTTATGCACACCGGTAGATGAAGTTTGGCAAGACTTCATTAATGTGTTAGTTTCGCAGAAGAAGCAATATACTATTTGGGGACTCAAACCCAACTACGAACCTTATTATTTTTGTCGTACAAACTTCGTGCTCACATGTGATAAGGCTTGTGGTCAACGTTCTCAATGTAGAGTTGTTTCTTAGAGACAGCAAATACTTCTTTCAATTGGGGGTCAAAAAAAATCCCCCGCAGACCCCCTTAACAACGCAGATTTATCGTTGGATAAACTTTAGTCATCCACTGGATGAATTGTATCAAGTTCATTCAAAATCATGTACGTTTCGAGAAAGAGATAAAAAACCTATTTTGGTTCCAAACCCACCTCCCACATAGACTCTAAAAGTGCAAAGGATGGAGTCAAAACTTTTTACATTACGTATGAAGGTGTGTCAAGTCGTCCAAAATCGTACGTGTATTTGAGAATAGGAGCAAACAATTTTTTGGGGTTAAAAACAATCCATAGACCCTACATAGTGCAATTTTGATGTTCATATATCTCGTATAGGCATAATAGAACATTTGCCAATTCATCAAAATCATGTGTTGGTTCAAGCAATAATGACTGAATTCGAGACGACTCACTGACTCACTCACTACGACAACTCTCGATCTATAAGTCACCTGACTAACTCCAGGTGAGCCTAAAATCAAAAATACAATCACTCATGAGCACAACATTTGAAACGGAACGCATCTAGAAAAACTACCCTCCAGGCTGAAAGTCCATTTTGTACGCCACTTATAGTTCGGATCTGATCCGTATCTCAACCAAAATAACCGCATTCTGTCACCAAAACCAAGCTCTTCCACTCTTCTGTTCAACCAACCATCCACAATTGAGGACAACATCATACATAACATGCGACACACGAAAAGATAAACATGCTACATATTTTGCCCCATCTCTCAATGTTAAGGAATCACCTGGGGAAAAATCCGAATCCTATCTGGAATTCTATCTCACCAAAATTGAAAACCAATGGTTCTTCCCACACACCCAACGGGTCCACCAATTTCATCTGAATCCTCCTCACTTTTGAGATATCATGCAATCTCGTTTTTAGCCCCATCTATCATGCTAGAAGTCATGTAATAAGCTCGAAAACTAATATCTCCTCTAATGATGACTCATAAAAACGAATATGACGCATTTAATATCAGGATTGCGATAAATTAATCTTGTCTAATCCCGCCTTATTCCGGCAAACAAATTCAAACAGGCGCCTAGTTTCGGAGATAATGGTCAAGCATACCTATTCGCCGATAATACGTCAACTTCTTTCTAGGAAGAATTCCAAAATCGAGTGTTACTTCCCTGCTGCTTTCTGCAAATACATGGCAAGTTTCACGAACATCTATGAAAGACCTGTGTAAACAAAAAATGTTCAATAAAATAGAATACTCATTAAAATTGATATACGTACATATATGTATCATAGTGCCGAATCATCTCCTAATGCCTTCATTCCCGCAAACAGAATTCCAAAGTGTTCCTAGTTAGATAAATTTATTTACACCTATTACGGAATTTTACTCGTAAACCTTTTTTCTCTGATTCCCAAAATCGAATCATACGTTTCTGCAGATTTTACATATAATATCCCAATTCAGGGAATTCATGAAACGTAGTCTAAACAAAAAATCCACAAGAAGAAGCTGAAAGACAACAACGGGTAAAACTAAGATCCTCCACGAAGATTCTAAAAAAAATAAATTCTGCCAAGCAAGCAGGATGGCACAGCTGACCCTCAGCAATGATCTACCCCCAACGCCGTGTCGATCCAAATGAAGAAGACTGTATATTATTAATAGACATCATTATCAAACATAATGGATTTATGGAAAGTTGGTTCCCAAGTCCTTTTCATCAATAAAATCAAAGGCTCACTAAGATGACTAACAAGTAAAGCAATTTGCTGACAGGAGCACATTGGACAAAAAACAGCAATGAAAGAACAAAAGAACATTAAATAAACCCAAGTAAGAGTATATGAATAATAAAATATCAGAGAAGAGAGTCGGGTGGATGACATTGATAGTTGCACAACCTGTTGAAAACTTGGAAGAGTATCATACAGCCCTCAGGACCGTCACAAAATGGGAGAAAAGGCTGGAACAAATTGTGGATAGCAGCAAGCCTGGATTAAAGTTAGCCGAAAAACCACAAGTAACATCAGTACCTCCATATTACATAGATCACTGACTGGACAGATTTACATGGACATTGTCAAGTTTCGACAATGTCCCAACCCTACCTGCCAAAATAGATCCAATGACAAGTACATACAATTCGACATTGAATTGAACTTGTCCCAGAACAAACCCATCTTCAGTACAACACAACATGACACTTTGCAAGGATCAAACCCGATCCAACGCCTATAATGTAATATTTGACAAAACCAATATATACAATGTGCTAAGATTTGTAATATAATATCAGGAATGAAAACAACAATCAATATCATGATTATCATCATAAATGAAGAACGCACGTATAATAACGACAAAATGATCCAGATTGTAATGGAAATATTATGTGTACGTAAATTGTGAGAGCTCATCCATTCTACCAGGTCTTTCACTCTCACCCAACCTCCCCCTTATGCACCTCTTCCTGCAATGCCGTCTGATTTTTCCGAGCCCATGTCCACTGTCCACCGTTAATCTATCATTATTCCACAATCTGGGTGTGTGTGAGTTTTATGTGTGTGGGTTGGGCTGGACCGCTGTTCTCAGACAACCACTGGTCCGATCAATTGAAACTTGCCAGAATATTGCTGGGACCTGAGTGCCTTTCATCAGTTTGAATTAATCGGACAAGTGCTCCCAAGTTATGGCCATATACCAAACCAATGACCAGAGACACGTTTTGCGGCGTCCATGAGGAACCTCAGCCCTCTCCCCAGTACGGGTTAACAACTACGAGCCCCGGAGAGTATACTCCATATTCTAATAATTCTCATCTATACGCATTATAAGATAAACCAATGCCCCAATATATCGTTTCATCATAGATGGTGCATATTCAGTAACATAGGTGTTGCCCGAACCAGAAGAAAAAAAAAAAAAATAAATTTTTTTCTCTCTCTTCTCTTCTCTTTTTGTCTTCCTTGCACACATGCGAAAATGCAAGAAAACGTGCCTAATGAATATTGGCCATTAAAAAATTCGAATAACAACTCGATATGCGAAATCGCCACGCAACTACGGGCACTCGAGAGCGAAAAACGGCCTGTTTTGTGTTTCTCTCGCGTTTGAATTATTTATTATTATATTTTTTTACGCACGTGACAGTTTTATCACACCCCATAACTCTCCCACAAGCCGACTGCGAATAGTTTAAAAAAATAAGATAAGGACAAAAAGCACCGGATATGATGAATGAATTAATACATGCGGATCAGTTCATATCACTACTTTGCTAGTCCAAACTAAACAATAAATATGAAAATGAAATTAGTGACATATATGATGAAAAAAAGGAAAATGATAAATGCATTATTATCATGTACCCAAGTTTTATCTCTTATATGATTGCATTAATGCAGTGAAACACATGTTAAGACGATGATGATATACTTGCACTGCAGTTGCCCAGTCATCTTTTCATTGTGTCAAAACCTTGCTTGTGTTACATAAAACCACACATGTGCTACCCCACAGCACTGGACACCTATCGTCTGTACCAGAGGGTCAGCAGATAGTCAAAAAAGCATATTATGAAACGCCTTTTATTTAAAAAATCAGATTGCAATGCACATCCGAACGAACTCCACCATTTCTCAACAGTATTGTCCGTAGACTCTCATGCATGCACAGATTGCATTTGAAGCTCTGTTTTCGCCAGGTCCGGAATTTCTGCGCAAGTCAGCTGCAGGCATCCTGCATCATCCAAACCTTCCACATACACCAGATGAATATGCCGAATCAATATAACACCAGACTCATCTTCCTCCCAGGAATCCTAAAAACTCCATTATCCATAAATTGTGCGTCATCACCACAACTACTGCTCATGATCAGGTCATTTGACCCTCTGACAAAAAGATGGTTGCTGTATTTACTGTCATTTGTTTATCCCAAACTTTTGAAGATAACAGAGCACCCATACAGTTTTAAGCGTTTCTCGGCTAAAACAACTGCTGGCAACGGTTCCTCATGTATCTCGTAAGAATTAATGCAGACGTAGTATATAACCTCTGAAAATCTCTCGCTTACGCCAGACTGACTAGTTAATGCCAGATTGTTTTCCAGTCGCGTAGTAACAAAAGTGTGCCGTCCCCATTCAGATGACTTGAACTAATCCATCTGTAGATTATGTGGCATAAAGCCCCACGGTGTGTTCAGCAGAGGAAAAGACTATTGCCATACCCTGACAAAAATTCCAAATTCCCCAAACCCACCAAAGACACAGCACCAGTTATAACTTATAACATCACAGCAAGTACTCGGCCTCGAGCGATACCTCCCCCCAAAATGGCGATTCTACGACATATCGCCCAATACATTTTAAATATCGTTTTGAGGCCCGATCTCTCAATGGTAAGAATCACTTATAAAATTATCGAAGTAGGTTCCAGGATTCAGCGTTCTTCACCCAAATCATACTCAGTTCTTTGTCACCACCAAACCATGTCCACAAAATCATCTGGATCTGTCCACCTTTTGAGATATTCTACACAGACAACAAACAAAACAACAGACAGACAGACAGGAGGAAACAAACCTCTCACCTTCGTGGAGAACCTAAGTCTACCACTTAGAAACAGTATATCAAATTCACATTTCCACTTCTTCGCAGCAATCCAGCCTAAACACAGCAAGACACATCATTAAATCACTTAAATCCTTCTCATAGAATCAGTTTCATTCTGTCATTTGTCCCAACTTTGGACATTACCAAGCCTCGCATATGCATGAATGACACCCATCACCCAGTAGCTGTTCTTGGGCGAAGTTACTTACCAGATCGCCAACGCACCATTCTCACATCTTCAATATCTCTTCAGAAGCAAGCAACCCTCGTTTCTATCCCGTCCCATCGCGTGCACCCTAGAACCACATCACAGTGGATAACTGGCGTAAAAAATTCAGAGAACGTCTACAGATAATTGACACATTCCATGCACTCACTCATTAGCAAACGGAGCCAATGCTGCCTTCCACAACCACATGAGCTTCTTGAAGCCATAAACCAACTCTTGTTCCTGGACTTCCAGTCAGAGTTTACTTTATATTAACCCCCAAATTCGTAACTCATGTACCTGCAATAACACGTGGAAGCCTTCTAACACCTTCCCATTCAATGCTCCCCAGGTGACTTCGCTAACTTCCTACTACTCCACTCCACTCACTTTCTCCTGAATTAGCAAAGAGCATAACAAACATAAATCAAACATGTCTCGAGAGAACTTTATAAGATAACCAACAATATTCAACCCAAAACAAGTAAGGGTTTCAAATATCTCAATAAAAATTTCTGTCATGCTTCAATGTCTCTACATTACAGCATTTGCCCTGCATTCTCAATCAGTTGACGGAAGTGAAAACATATCAATATATGAAATTGCCGAAATGACAGCTCTATGTAATGCTCCCATTCATGCCATCCATATGCATCTATCCTACTGGATGACCGTGAACTACCAAACTACTTTCTCATGTGGCACACGCTACTCATCTCAAGCATGTTAGCTTAACCACTGTTCACACCTGACATTTAGCCAGCGTATTGAACGTATAAATTATATTGTCTTGGTTATCTGATTTTTTATTTTTTTGTCATGTTTCTTTCTTGATTATTGTTTTTTTATTTCTATTTGTTTTATTTATGTTTTTTTTTTTCTGTATGTGGTTTTGTAACGCTGCGACGCTGACTATGATATTTTTCAGTTGGCGTATTAACGTTGACGTAACTAACTCTATACGTACCAACGTTTCGATACTATATAACTTTACCAACAATTCTTGTCGTTCACAATAGCCCAACGTAGTCTACACTAGATAGCGCGCGCCTCCCGCATCACTGCGTAGCCTATTAAAGGCTGCCCGTCATCGATTCAAATCAAAACCGCAAGACATCGAATGCAACATCCACTCATGCCGAATGAAAACCTCGAAGAATGCTGCAAAGATCTTCTGCTGCATGCCACGCAAGAGGACCATCACACCCACCCACCCCCCATCACGCCTCACCCTGACCGAGAGACTTGTTCCACCAAACCATGATCTACCATAGGGTCAACATCAAATGCCGTCGCCTCCCGATCCATGTCTCACCAGCCTTTCCTCGGTTCACCTTCTTCTCCTGCCTATTGCACGCAAACACAGTGTCAACGATATATGTGTGGTGGAAGACAGCTCGTAATTCGTCTCATCCTTCGATCTCAATTCCTCGGATGCTAGGAATCTACTCACCATGGATCTTGAACACTATTCCCCTTTAACCCCTTTTACTATACCAATCCCCTAAAGAACGCTGCCATACGCCATTATACGTTAGCTCAGTTAACACTCATAGTTTTTTTCTACCGAAACGTGTCAAATACGCTACACATCAAGGCGTTGAATACGTTACACGATGATTCCAAAGGGCACGTTACTCAATAGTTAGAAATAAGTTCGGTACGTAACATTACCGTCGACGTGTTTCGACTTATGAGTAAGCTTACAAGTTAACGTTGTCGACGATGTGTCAACGATCGCATAACGTCCCTACAGCCTTAATGGCCGCTATGACGAGTACACTTGCATACTCGACAAAATTGGCAGAGCTCGCTACACGACGAGCAGCTCTTCAGCGTCTCTAACACACAAAACTTACCCAAGTATCGACGTTCCAGGTCATTCGCCCATTTTTCCATACGCAGCTCGCTTCCTAAAACGTCAATTTGACACCACCAAAGACTAGGCCGCAATCCTGTGCAATCAAGATTAAGTTGTGAGTAAGATCCCAAAGCATCGCTCAAAAAAGAGAATCATTGATTGTCATCGGTAAGTACATCGGCTAAATACTGTTTGTGTTAAACCCCACCCAACTGTTAGCAACGAGTCAAATGTCAAAACGTGAAGCGTTCGCTTCCGATGTCACTTGAATGACACAATTTGACCAACGCCTGACGAGCGGGATATCAATCTCAGTCTGTTATTGGCGAACGCACGATGCCTCTCCGGATTTCCGAACAAGAAGCTGATACTCGAGCACCCGCATAGTGTTGAGAATAATCTGTAACTATGAAATCTACACTGAACTGGTCGTTAAAATCCACGCACAAACAAGTACGAATGTCCGAGAGTTCCATTGCAACACAATTGCCAATCACCCCGATAATCAGGGTAGATAATGTCACGAATGATAATTCAATTGAAAGCTAAATGTCAATGTTTAAATATCGGCATACACAAAGACATGAGTCAACACTGATGCGATGATCGTTCGGTCAGTGTCGACTGAGGTCTTTAATGTTGCCCCATCTACTACCTTGGTGGAAGTGGGACATTAATCTCCAGAGAAGGCCCAATTTCCAAAAAGGGAAGCATAAGTAGATTGCGAGCAGACAAACACTTACGAAATAAGAATATATTAAATGTAAAACTGCAGCATGAAACAAAACCAACATGACAGACAGAAAGAAACCAGAATGACGATATCTCTTGGATTCAATCAACAACTATCCAGCACAACAGGCTCGAAAAAATGCATGAGTGCTTTCAACTTCTGGCTTGTCTCTCCGACGCAAGTCTACTGTAATTAAAGCTTTTAACTTTAATATCAGGATATGGAACCGTATGACACCGAGGTTCAAATACAAACAACCAGAGCTAACCTTGCATACTCTCTTGAAAACTTATGATTATTGAATCTTTAGAAGATTACACTAAAAAACAGATTTTTTGGACGCCAATGAACGTCTTTGCATCGCTAGGTCTACTTTTGTATGAACTCAGCTTTACTTCCCTCAGAGCACGCGGCAAATTATGTGAGAGCATAACTTCTCCAATACATTAAATGAAGCGTTATTTGAATGCGATAAGGCGATTGGCCGCAAGTTCAATATATATATATCAATTGCAATAAAAAAATTTTTTAACATAGGGTAAAAAAAACACAAACAACAACATGAATGGAATTTACCACTTGAGTAAACGTTTTTTAACCCACCTTATTGAACAATACATACATTCCTCCCTTACTGTTTCTAATATCCTACCAAACAGTATTTCTTTTGGATATTCATACATCGTTTGAGCACAGCAACTAAGCTATGCTTTTACCTGCATGGACGCCAGGATTAACTCGCAACGATGTCCACAATTCAATTCAAAATTACGCGAAACGGGAGGTTTGTTTCCATCGTTCGAGGCCAAATGAGTCAATGCAAATAATTTTCCTCAATCAAAGAAGAGACTAGACAAACAGGAGGGGCGACACCAAAAGTTAACCACCCGCTCTCTTCGTGGCACGTCTTATATACATAAAGCTTGATTCCATTTAAATACTTCTACGGCACATCTTCACAACACCCACACACGGAAACACAGCAGCATTTTGACCAAATGTCGACAGGAAACAGTGCAGACAACAGAACAAGCACGACCGATGAGAATCATGGCACTCATGCCAGTTCCCTACAAGAGAACACCAGAACAAAACAGAAAAACAATGAACAAGAGAGACGATTGGAATAAACAAAGAGTAGTAGAACAATATTTATAAGGAAATGCCTTGCCCACCACTTTTGCTTATGAACAGCACAGAAGAAAAGAGAAAACGGAGATGAGAGAGAGAGAAGAGAAGAGATGAAGAGAGAGAAGAGACAGAGCAAACAGATACAGAACCAGATGACAGAGACAAGACAGGACAGAGGACAGAGATCAGAATATGTGCCTCGGCTGCGGTGTGATTATAGTGCCCCCCACCCTGGACTCCTCTTCCCCCACATACTGCACGGCGTCACTGAACAGCATCTTCCACCCCAGCCCAATTAGGTATGAGAGAACACTTTATCATGGGACCAGGTAACCTCATATTAATTGCCCACTCAGTTTGCCCTTGCCTGCCCATCTGGGTCAGAGAGAAAGCAATAAAGTGACACCCTTACCTAGCTAACATATCTACAGCACACCAAACTGTCTTCCAACGTCATACACAGAACAGGACCACTATTAACCTAATTGGAACCCCTTTTAGCAGTAAAAATTAACGACCCCAATCGGGCCCTCATTCTTCCACAACCCAGATCGGCATAAACCACCAGTCCAATGTGAGCGATCCTACACAATTAATAACCCCCTTACCCACCAATATATAGTACATTAATATACCAAGTTAATGTATCTGAGATATGACACAGCATGATGACCAAATGGGCCTCCTTCCTCGCATTAAGCTTTCTTGTCCATTATGCACATTTCAATTAACCGTTCACATCCTATTATACAGGAGGCTGGCTAGTCAAACATTACAGTTGAAACATTTATATCCATCAGTTTCTTTTTTATAAAATGCCCTCCTCGTAAGTTCTTCCTCTCTCTCGGAACTCCTCTCTCTCTCTCTCTCTTCCGTTTCCTCTCTCTCTCTCTCTCTCTCTCTCTCTCCCATCTCTCTCTCTCCTCTCTCACTCTCTCCCTCTCCTCTCTTCGTTTCCTCTCCTCTTTCTCGTTTCTCTCTCTCTCTCGTTCTCTCCTCCTCTCTGTTCTCTCTCTCCGTTTCTTCTCTCCTCCGTTCTCTCTCTTCTCTCCTCGTTCTCTCCTCTCTTTCTCCTCTCTCTCTCTCCTCTCTCTCTCTTGCTGTCATAAAGCCATTAATGGGGCAAGGCCTTTCCTTATCGAATAATTCTACAACCTGGCTCATCAAAACAAACAACTCAAGAGCAGTCATCAAAATTTCTCCATGACCTGTCGTTCCAACCAGTCACTGTCGTTTTTCCCTCCCCCATATCCACATCCCTGAACCTCTTTTATATTAAACTTTTCAATCCATCGTCAAGTCATTCATACTTTTGACATATCACCCCCCTAAAACTAGTGGCTGGAAATCTACCCAAAATGTTAAACATGGAAAATAATAAGGACCAAGATTCCCCTATGGTAAAAATTACATTTGCATGGATATTATCTATCATGCAAAGCACACGAGCACAGGACCAACTGAGCTATGTCCTGCCTTAAATTAAATCGAAGGTTGCCGTTGTACAACAATAAAAACGAATGACGACTCATTTACGTCCACCAAGGATGGTCTGTGGATTAACGACACACCTTCTTTATAAGGGGCCCAATAGTGCGACGTGAGGGAACTTGACTTTTCCACCATTCCTAGCATTCATCTCAAGCTCAAATGCTGGCCAAAGCACCTCGCCCGTTGCCCTGTCAACTACACTTCCCACACTGTCCTTGCCAGCGTTCAGTCGACAAAACCGCACCCGGAACGCACACACACACTCACGCATGTGAATTTGCATCATGAGATGACCCAATGGACACACATTCAATGAAACTTTTCATGCGTCACATTGTGCCGTGCATACTCATAGCCCATCGATATTGCTCATATTTCAATTCTCCCGTTACATTTAAATATTAACCTTTTTCTCCAAACAATGTATTTTATTTTGTATGTCTACAATTTAATTTATTTCTTACATGCATGCAGCATGAAATGCTATTAAGACGACGACACACGACGACGACATTGCGATTTTCTTTATTCCATCCTTGCTTAAGAATTCACCCTTCACTATTCCAGCACTTATTGATTAGAAGGTGTGGAAAGATACCCCCTCCCCAATAACCGTAAAAACTCCTCAAATCCTGATGAGTGTCAGTTCACGAATGTCTTTTTGGGAGTTGTTGGCCCATCTTTCACGAATCGGCTGGCCAGCCTTCTGGAATTCGAGAGGTTCGGATCAGGATTTGGAATTTGGTACAGGCAGCGGTCGAGCCCACCTTCGAAAGGACATTGGGGTCTTTATGTCCACCAGACAATAGCCAGACATAGGCGACCAGTTTAATTCTACCGAGGACGACGCAACATTAGAAATCACCCTCCTTGACACGGACGAATTATAGTGGCCCGAGAATATTTAAAAGCTTCGATGGCTAAAAATAAGAAAAAAAAAATAACTCAACCACGTGATTTATGGATAAAATGTCACAGTGGTTTAACTTTTTAACCTACATATGCCCTTGGCGAACATACGTGAAACTGGCATGATATCGATATTCCTTATAGAATTAGAAAATTTGCATTTGGTTGAGTTTCCTCCCATTCTGTTCCCTTTCCCTTGATATCAAACCAGATAACAAACTACTGTTTGGAATACAAGCAAATGAGCACCTTCTCGAAAGCATCCTTCAGCAGGGCCGATTAAGCTGTCCGGCCGTTTCGGCTCTCGTGGGCCCGCCCCTTCTATTAGTTTTATCAATCTAACATTTCGCAAGCGCTATCTTTTATCACCATAAATAAAGGAACTTAAAAGAGATCTACATAAACACATAACATAACACATGCTATAACAAAACTTTTCGAGCTTTACGACTAGCGAGCAATCGCGAATGAGTGCAGAAAAATCCATTCCACGAAGCAATCCTGACTCCACAATTAAAACATAAGAAAGTAACTTAAATGTTGAGGACTCACACAAACATCTGTGGATGAAACACATTAAACAATAAGGTATAAACACTCTTCGAGGAGTATACTAGCAATCGCAAATATTGCATAAAATCATTTAAAACGAAGAATGTCCTCTCACAATTAAAAACATACAGAAAGTAACTATAAAGTTATGACGTTGATATCGCATAAAATTGTGACACCTTAAACTTGATAAATAACAACCACTTTTCGAGCCCTTCGACCCTAGCACAATCGCGAATGCAGTGCGAGAAAAATCCCATTCCACAAGAATGTCACCTCACAAGACCATGAAAGAACAGGTGTCATCGATGCTGCTTAATAACCCGCGAAAATATTCAGCCCGCTAATTAATGAAGAAATACCGCAACCACGTTCCAGCTATATGTGGCGAGCACCCAACTTTATAATTTCAGTGCATTCCCAACAGGACCACAGCAACATGCATAAGACCTACGGGAACAAAATTTGTTCTAATCCAGTTAATATTTATTGTTAAGTTAAGTATTTATATTTTACATCGAGGGAAACCTTTCTGCAAAATCCAATTTTCTCTGAGCTTGTAAGGTGCCGGCCCTTTGGTGGCGGACCCTGTCTCAGCGAACACTCGACACAGTGCCTAATACGCCTGCCTTCATTGTAATTATGTCTAACAACAGCAAACCTCCAAATAGCCAAAATCTCTGCATATTATGCCTGATTTGTCTTGCTGGATATGCTTCGAAGAAGAAACAGCAAGCATGGATTGGTGACATCAGTCATTTCGCATGTCAGCCTACGGCCAATTGCATGTGTATTATGGAACAAGACACACCGTGACTTTGGTCTTCGTACTTCAGTACTAAGTGCTTAATTGTTTTCCCTTGTGTGTTGACGGTTTTAAAATCTCACACACTCTTACCCTTCTCCCTTTTTCTGACCCCATTCAAACCGTGCTTCGTTCCCATCCCATGCTGGCCCTTACCTCCAGTTCAACCTCCATGAGCGCCAATCGAGCTGGAAGATGATCCGGCGAGCCTGCCTGTACGAAGACATGAGCCAGCACGCCACGGGTAGGACATTACCTCCTTGCGAATCCAAGCATCATGGTGAGCCCATTGAAGTGGAGAGGTTACCATCGCTGCAGAGATGTAATCGGTTGCAAAACCAGGAACTTGGAAAGCACTTCATTGAGCAACAGATATGAAGTTGATCACGTAAGTCATATTGTAAAATTAACGAAAATTTAAATATTATTTTTGAACATTTTTACAGGGATTTTGCAACAATATAAATATGTGTCCTTGAAAGAGTGACACAACTTGAGGACAGAGACCAATTCCAAAAAACCTGTGCTAGCACTGCTAAACTTTGGTGTTTTTTTTGTCCATACTCTATCCCTTTTAAATGTTAGTTCAGCAAGGAAGCAGCACATACCATTTAAAAAAAAGTCTTGTATGATTCACGACGCTCAAACCACCAACTTCCCAACTCAGATTGAACGTTCCAAGCATATGCCACCAGAATTGGTTAGATTAACTGCACACGATTGCAAACCCCAAGAATTCTTTACGACTGAGTATTAAACGGATAACCCCAACATTGATATTATAGACACACGTAAGATATCAAAAACTTGTTTTTTAAACAAAGAACATGCCTTAAAAATGAAGTAATATAAATGTAATTGCAACACGTCTGAAGACACGATGGTTCAAAAAGAAGACACAAATAATATAGAACAAGAGAAAAAAAAATGAAGAAAATTAGAAATAAAAAAATACAAGAAGAATCAAAAAAGGAATGAGAACAAATAAGATATAATTTTGAAACACAAGTAAAAAAAATGATCAAACATAAATAAAATAGAGAATAAAACGAGAAGAATATAACAGAAAAGTTAATTAGCATAATTCCAAAATGATCAAAAAAAAAACCCGTTTGATTCAACAACTATATAAAAAATAATGACTGCATAAACCAATTAAAAGAAAACAAACAAAACACAAAAATAAGTAGATGGAAACATTAAAAAATAAAGAAACAAAAATAAACAAAAAGAGACAAAAATAAAAACAAAATAATAATAAGAAAAAATAATATAATCAAAAAGAAAGCGAAACCGGGTTCATTCCCCACAACTTGAAAATTTGACCTTGTGTAACTTTAAAGGTCAAAGGTCAAGATTATTACCTTTGGTGCAAAACTTCCTCCGAACATTCCAGGAACAATATAAGCTCATATAGGCTATATGGCTTTCGCACTCCTCGATTATCCATACTTTGATGAAATCGCGTAAAAACAACTTGAAGGGCGCCACGGCAAGGTTTCAGGATAGAGCAAAATGGTTTCAAACTTTTAGGTGGGAATGACCTCAGATTATGCATAAAAAATATTGTCATCCTAGCTCTCAAAGTTTGGGCGGTCGTTGATTTTATGCAAAATTCGCAATTTTCCAAGTTTTTGACCCTTGTACCTGACCTTCGACCGAAAATGAAAAATCGGACGACAAGTTTTAGATAATTCATTTTGCTATTCAAATACCGAAGAACCCATTCAATTCAGTCAATTCCCAAGGAGAAGATAGATTTTTTAATCCGACTACCCCCTAAAAATGGCTATTTTTTCGGCGTGGCTCCGCCCACAATGGCCGTCGCCACGCCCTCATCCAGGAAAACACAACTAGACATTGATATCGAACACATAACCAATTTTCATCAAGATCAGTTCAAAGTCCACGGAGTTATGCTCTGGACAGACAGACACACACAGACAAGCCGGTAGGTGGACATGGGTAGTCGACTACCCAATTAACCTGACGGATTGGGCCCGTTCGATGGGGAATGACCTGAGATTAAGCACAAGCAATTTCATGATTCTAGCTTCAAGGGTTAATGCTGCAGATTGTTTTTTCGTTAAAATACCCCCACATTTAGAGGTTTTTCGGCCGTTGCTAGGCAACGGAGGGGTCCATAGCAACGGTTCTTTCTCACACATAACTAGGACATACCATGAACCTACCATACCAGTTTCATGTAGAGTGGGCAACTTAGCCAAATATAGCATAACAATTGTGCATTTTGTGAGGAAAGCACAAATTTGGCACACTAGTAGCCTATCATTTATGAACAGATTTGGATATTGGGCCATCTCAAATTCAGCCGCTGATGGCTGTGGCAGCCATTTTCCACTGCCATCAAAAACTTCTGCTTCTCGGAGATGCGAAATCTTCCAGTTTTCGGTGCATGATATCTTTCTGGTGAACAACGGCTCTTTTCGGTGCTTCATCATCGTCATCGTCTTGTTCTTTTAGAGTTTGAGATATTTTTATTTTGTCTCAATTGAACGTTTCGGATCAAATAGACATAATGGTATCAGTTCTACCGATAAATACAGCAACTTTTTCACCGTTGCCTTAGATATATCAACGTTAACTTCGGAATATTTATCCATTCGTTTTAACAATGTCAGGTCTGAATTCAGTATATATTCTGAAACAACAGAATAGTTATCATTAGTTCACGAAAGGCAATTTCGCTAAATGCCTGAATGACCGGATACACTGAAATTTGACGGCAGTCGTCAGTCCACTGACTGACGGACTCAGTGATTCAATGGAGTAATGAGCAGACAATACAACAGATCTAAACAATAAATATCTCGTACGTACAACAAGCCGTGTCAGTACAAGAACAAAAGACATAATTTCATGTTGAAAATGGAAAATTTTCCCATTTTTGAAGCCTTCGGGACATATGTAACTTTTTGGGGATCAAAAACATTTTTTTTGTGTTATTCACGTTCGAACCAACCAGTAAGCATGCAAAAATTTCATGAAAAATATCTGACACAAAAAAACATAAAAATGCACATTTTTTTTTTACAATTTTTGACAGCTGGTAGCAACCCCGAGATAATTTTTTTTCGGGTTCATATTTTTTTTTATCTCATAAATATCAACCTAAATTCGGATTAGCCCCTTGAAATTTCCGAAAAAAATAAAATAAGGACAGACCTAGTGCCGGCGATAGCTCGCCTACTTTTCCCAAACGACTACTCTTACCTATACATGTCAATTTTTTTGTTTGTTTTGCCCTCGAAAGAGGCTTCTCCTGATGTTTTGCTTGTTCTTCATATTCAAAGAAGGTCGTTCGCACGAAGCATGTGAACGACTGGTTTGTGTACTATCGAGCTGGTTTGTGGCCAGCGTCCGAATAAATCTTTGGTGTGAACTCTGATGTCCCACAGGCTTTGTAATCAACTACAACATCAGATACACGAGATGAAAGTGGCTTCATTCACACGTGAGTCCGTTGCAAACTGTGAGAATGGACCTCGATGGGGATAATTCGAGTTTTCATTCATGATGTTGTTCAACTGTAGAGTTTCTAATTGTGTTTTATTCCTGTGGAACAGGCAAAAGGATGAACAGTGTGGCACGAACACACACATCGATGCCTGACGTCCAGAATCGGTAAAACTGCAGTGACCTTGTTGTTCTTTTTACATCAAATGTCTGTTACACACGAGTCGGACAGACATTTGCAAGAAAATATATATTATTTTCCATTTTGTCTGGAAGCTGGGGGAGCTTGAAAAATGCTACCTTTTCATCGGTAGCATTTCAGTGCCAATCACAAATTGCTTTGAGGGCATTTAGGCAACCACGATATGTAAACCCAGGGCAGGCAGATTAACCCC
>CM068956.1:179753920-179766235 GCA_035128595.1 Eptatretus atami | reverse complement strand
CAAGCACTGTTCATCGAGAGCTTCATTAAATGGGTTTCCATGGCCGAGCAGCAGCACACAAGCTTAAGATCACCACACGCAATGCCAAGCGTCAGCTGGAGTGGTGTAAAGCTCACCGCCATTGGACTCTGGAGCAGTAGAAACTGATTCTTTGGAGTGATGAATCACGCTTCACCATCTGGCAGTCTGCCGGATGAATCTGGTTTTGGTGGATGCCAGGAGAACGCTACCTGCCCGAATGCATAGTGCCAACTGTAAAATTTGGTGGAGGAAGAATAATGGTCTGGAGCTGTTTTTCATGGTTTGGGCTAGGTCCCTTGGTTCCATGAAGCGAAATCTTAACGCCACAACATGCAATGACATTCAAGACGATTCTGTGCTTCCAACTTTGTGGCAACAATTTGGGGAAGGCCCTTTCCTGTTTCAGCATGACAATGCCCCCTATCACAAAGCGAGGTCCATACAGAAATGTTTGTCGAGATTGATGTGGAAGAACTTGACTGGCCCTGCACAGATCCCTGACCTAACCCCATCGAACACTTTTGGGATGAATTGGAAACGCCGACTGTGAGCCAGAACTTAATCGCCCAACATCAGTGCCGACCTCACAAATGCTCTTGTGGCTGAATGAAAGCAAATCCCCCGCAACAATGTCCAACATCTAGTGGAAGCCTTCCCAGAAGAGTGGAGGCTGTTTGAGTAGCAAGGGGGGGGGGGGACCAAACTCAATATTAATGCCCATGATTTTGGAATGAGAATGTCCACATACTTTTGGCCATGTATGTACTCACTCTTTCAATCGGTACAAATCAACATTTCAAACATGCTCTCCCTTTCCTCTAACACCTCCCCCTCTTCCCAACCCCTCAAATGCTGTACTCCTCCTGCCTGCTCCTTCTTTACCAGACCACCACCATCTCATCCTTCCCTCTCCCCACCCCTCCCATTGCCCTCCTTCCCCTTGGCCATGCCTGCTCTCGTCTCCCCTCCCTCTCAAAGCAACCTTCACACTCTTCCCCCTCCAAGCTTCCCTCACCCTTCTCCCTCAATTCTCCCCCCTCACTCTTCTCCCTCAACTCTCCCCTCTCACCCTTCTCCCTCAATCTCCCCCCTCACTCCCCCTTCACAAAGTTGCCCCTCTGCATCCACAAAGCTGCCTCCTTCCCCTGCCCTCTCTCTTGCATCTCATCCCTCTACCTCCTCCAATCTTCAACTTCCCTTTGTCCCTTCTCATTACTCCCCACTGTGCCTCATCCTATCACCACTGAGCCTTTTCTCTTCCTCATCCGGCTCTCTCCCCAAGCTCTTCTGTAATCCCCACACTCTGTCAATATCTCTCCCTACCCTCCCTCCCTGCACGCAAAGGCTCCTTCCCTCCATCTTCCTAACAGTGTGGACTCAAACATCCATGGCCTTCGCTCAAACCTTACAGATCTTTCCATACAGGTTGCCACTGACAAACCAGACATAATCTGCTTAACAGAACTTTCCTCTTCACGACGCTCTGACTCCCTCGATCTCTTCCTGGTTTCTCCTCCTCCGGTATGACAACCTGAGCCTAGTCCTGGCTCTCTTCATCAAAAACTCTATTTCTCACTCTCCATGCACTGCCCTCACTCCCCACACCCCCAGGATAACTCTGGCTACGGCTTCCCCTCCCTCTCCACCTCTTGTTTTTTTCTGTGTGTTGTCCCATCCACCAAACTGTGATGACTCCATTTACACCTCACTCACCAAAAACATGGACCAACTTTGATCCTCTAATCACAACTCTTTCTTCGTCATATGTGATGACTTCAATTGTCATCATGCAGTTGGCTGGGTGTTGATTACCTACCTCACCTGCCATGGCTCTTCATTAAAAGACTTCTGCGACTCATTGGGACTGACAGTCTGTCAGGATCTCAACCATCTTCCCGACCAGGATTTCAACCAATCGTACTCCATCTCTTCTGGATCTGATTTTGACCAATTTCCCAGAAAACATCTGCTGTTCTTCCTCTGCTCCAATCGATCATCTGACCACATGATTGTCAAAGTAAACGTCTTCTCGCTGTTATTTGAGAACTTTCAATCTGATCAAATCTCACACTCTCACTAAGTCTCTACGAATGGATCGTCTGAACCCCCCCCCCCCCAGCCGAAGAAGTCCTTTCATTAAAACTTTTATGTCTCACTATCTGCCATGACTTTTCCTGGGAAAGCCACATCTCCAAGGTGGCTTCCAAAGCCAGTCGCCGATTAGGCATCCTCCATTGTGCAAAGTCCTTCCTTGGCACACCTGAGCTCCTGACCATGTACAAACCTTTCATCCGCAGCCTGGTGGAGTAATGCTTTCCCTTGGGCTGGTGTTCCCACCTCTCACCTTTCACGGTGTGGAACCAAGGCATTTAAGATCATTGGTATCTCCTGCAATGAGGCCTGACACTTTGGGTCTCTCACTTTCTCACCGCAGGTAGGTCGGTGTCTTTCTGTATTTAACCGTCTCCTCTCCGGCCTTGCCACCCCTAGTGGGGCAGATAACAGCAATTTTGAGAGGAATCGTGCAAATGATGATACAAGCATCAAATTTGGCACATTTGTTCTCCGGGGATTCTAATCAAATCTGCCTGATTGGCCATTTGAAAATCCAAATTTTAAAAAATTTGAAAAAAAAAAAAAACTTCAAAAAAGTCAAGATCACGATTCAATGTTGGATGCTGGCTGAGATTGGTGAATGTTTCAGAACATCATCAAAGACGTTCCAAGTCTGCATGCAGTTTCTTCCCTTTACGCGCGGAAGGCAGACGACGTCACATCCAGTGAACGCATGGAAGTATGGGATCCCTCTAGCTTTCTCAGGCCCTATTGCAGAAACTACCTCATGGACTGTTATCCATCGTGCCTTGGCTCCTTGGCCAAGGCAATACAATGTTCTCAAGACCTAGTTCCTGTAAGGATGGCAGTACAGATATTGCTATGACTAGTACATCCGTGTCATTAGCCTTAATGATAATGGACTGCGACCATCCGTCGTTGCATCCCTGGTGTGTAAAAATATTCGAGTGTCAACTTCTTCATGACAACATGGAAGACAGCATCCAGTGACTTCCTTGTGTTGCTAATGGCATCTTCTCCTTTTGTGACAATGACTGTGCTTGTCATCTGTGCTTCACACATCTTTTCCGCAAGGAAGTGAACAAGCTCGTCTTGTTGCTGTCATCTCGAAGAAAGCTTCTCGAGTAACTTGGGGTCTTACTGGTTCCCGTCACTCTTCTTCTGATTCCTTGCCCCTTTTCGACCTTGCCTCGGATTCAGACTTGACTTCTTGTAACAATCAAACACTACGTCCACCCTCTCGTACCTGGCACCATAGGATTCCACCTTTGGATGATGCTTCTTTAGCATAGTCATCAAATATCTTTGAAGTGTGTGGAGGTAGGCATTGATAAGTGCTGAGCCATCAATGATGACTGCACTCCCCTTGTTCTCTGTCTGGGATGTTCACTTGCGCTTCAAAGAATTTCAGCCAGCTGTGACTTCAAATATTTTTTGAAGTTTTTTTTTTTATTTTTTTTAATTTTTCAAAATTTGGATTTTCAAATGGCCAATCGGGCAGATTTGATCAGAAAGCCCTGCAGAACAGAAATGCCAAATTTGATGCTTGTATCATAATTTGCACGATTTTTTCTACTATCTACTACAACTACCCTGCTCTGTCTGCTATCTGTCCCACCATATTTACGCAGGGCGCTCAAACATCCGCCAGCAACCCCTTCTGGTAAAAACTACCAAAATCAAGAATCACTGCTCACACTTCACTCTTTCATTCCTCTGTTTTTTTTTTTCCCGCCTTTGGACCAAACTCCCACATACTTTTCAATCCCACTCTTCCCTCCAGGTCTTCAAAACAGCTGTCACCACCATCTCTTCTCTTCCCCCATCCAAAACCACAATCTTTTCTACCCCCATTAATGCACCCAAACCCACCTTCTTCAAATTCCATGCTTTCCTTCCTGAAAGTCCCTGTGGTGTCCATCTTGTTTACCCATGTACCCACCCATCCTGCTCCCTTCCACAGATCTCAGTGTTTATTCCCCACTGCTTTCTGCTTCCCTCTCCCATCCCTCCTGTCTCATGCTCCCTTGTTATAACGATGCGCTGCTCCCGTCGCATGCTCCCATACCTTACCTGACCTGACCTGACCTGTGTGTTTGTTCTTATACGAGCCTTGACATTGGTTTAAAAACAAAAAAGTACGTACATCTGTCCGTCCATCTAGTTTTCTCTCTGTTTCGCATGTCCGATTGACACAAAACTTTCAACATCGGTGCGACTACTCATGGCGAATGTTTTAATGATGATTATGATATCATAACGTCATGCAGTGTGGCAGGCATGTTGGAAACGAGGAGAAACTTTGGACCTCTGTTTCTCTGAAACCGCACAATGAAAAAAAATTTAAACTTGGCACGTGTGAAGTATTCCCCATGGGGAATGTGTTTTTTTTATTGATTGTTTGCTGTTGATGTCATGGTTATAATTATATGACATAATTGCACACATTAAACTCTTTATCTGATTAGGATGAAAATATTTGAGGGTCATTTCGGCCTGAATTGCATGTGGGAGGGGGGAGGGGGAACTTGATGATGTCATTGATCACATGGTTCGGCAGTCATTTTTTTATTTTTTTATTTTTTACATAAAGCCTTCAAAAATGATCTTCAAAACGGTTGAACAGATCGAGGCTAAACTTTACAGGTATGATCGCTTATCCACGAGGAACAAAAAGTTCCCACCTATGATGTCATGGGTCACATGGTTTGGCACCTATGTGATATAATAATGGGCAGAGGCATATCTCTCGATGACGAAGAGTGCACTTCTCGTTCTTTAATGAAATGATCGCCTTTCACCGGCAACTTTGTTCAAAGTGTTATTAACAACGTTGGCACAGTTTGTTCAACTTTTTGATAAACCTGAGGTCGTATCTGAGCGCACTGTGAACTAGAACGGCATTCAGTAGAGCGTATACCTCTGCCAGGCTGAACAGTTAACATTTTGTGTCCACTGATGGGTCGGATTTTGATCCGGACCTGAACCAATGGAATCGGCTTGTTCTCGTCACCCAACCAACTCCACCTCATTTTGTCGTAATCCGTCGACAACTTTTTGAGATACCGTGCTCTGCTGTACATCGTTTTTGGCCCATACCCATCTGTCGACTAAGTTTCGTCTGAATCTGCTCATAACTTTTTGAGATATTGTTTTTAGCCCCATCACTCAATGATGAAGAATCACTCAAAAAATTCTCTGATACAGATCGGGATTCTGATCTTCACCAACATCGAATAGCTTCTTCCTTGACACACAGCCAAGCTGTCCTAGTTCCGTCCGAATCCATCCATAATGTTTTGAGCTATCCTGTTCACAGATAAACATACCCTGTCCATCCTTGGTGACTGAGGTAACAACCAATCCGTGATTTCATGGTGTATTATATGTTTAAAATGTATCTCGTTTGGTGTCATCCTCTTCTTCTGGTTGAATGGTAAGCTTTACCTGCATGTGGGGCTTTTAAAACGCAGTGCAGGAAAGGGGAGACAACCGACTGCACGGACAGACACCACGGTTCTCGTTAATATACTGAAACGCAAAAGAAACTTACCACTTGTTTGAAATGTAATAAAATTGTGACAGTTCAAAATAAAACAAACCAACAATTGCTAATTGAAACATTGGCATTTTATTGATGACATGTCAAGTTTTTGACCAAGATACACCATCTCATAAGTTTGTTCTACAGTACAGAACAGCACAGGGTGCAATGTCAGTCCCTTTCAATAGCGTGTGTGGCCACCATTGTTTTGGATACAGGCAGTGCATCGTCGGCGCATACTGCCTACCAGTCTTTGGATGGATTGCTGCTGGATTCTGTCCCACTCAGTCCTCAATGTCTGAAGCCATCTGACTTAGGACCATCTGCCTGTCCTGCCTTGCAGTGGTGACTCTTGGCCTCCCTGATCGAGGTCTGTCATCTGCAGAGTTGTGGAGGGTGTCTCTGTCCACCCAGGGCCGATATCGTCTGGTGTGAACAGCCAAGGCGGCGTGCCACCTCACGGTAGCTCAATCTGCCTTGCAGTATGCCCAAGGCACACGCCATTGATCCCTTGACAATCGTGGCATGTTGATTGAAATGCCCATTTTGCACTGGCCTTTTTAAAGCCAATATCAAGACATCACGTGCAGCTCATTAAAATCATCCCGTACCCCTTGGCTAATACTGACAGTCAAAACAGCTGTTTCAACAGCTGTGCTATGAAGTGACCATTGAAGGTTCAAGTGACCATCCGTGACCGTTTTGTCTGACAGTGAGGACACTATTGTCCACAAATAAGTTCACACATTTAACTACACGCAGTGTTATTGTTGATATTTGATGTTTAAAAGGTGGTAAGTTTCTTTTGCGTTTTAGTATATAATAGGTTTCAATGGCACATGTGAACCAACAGGAAATTAAAAAATTCCCCCGAGTTGTATCGTCGTCATTGTGCATTGTGCTCTACACAGAGTGTTGGTGCTGCCGAAGCAGTTTCTTGGCTGGTTGTTACAATCCGAGAGAGGTCACCACTCTGACGCAGGACACGCAATTGAATATGCAGGAATTTGAATTTGTTCAGGGTGCTGGCGGGAGCTCACCTACTTCTTCACGAAGGACACCGCGGGATCTTTATCGTCCACCAACTAATGCCGGCAGACTGCAAGTCCAGTTTTACGTCCATTCAAGGGAAAAAGCATGCATCAAGGCATGTACACTCCTCGCCTTGCCTGCAAAGCACAACAGAGTAACGGTTGATCGTGCTGTTCGACATTCGAACCCACACTTGAACAACTCAGATGGAAGTGTGCATACCTCTTCGAGTCTAGAATATCCACCATTATTGACTGGTTATTGCCCCCAGAATTGGCGTATTTTTTACGTTTGACTTGTCATATGGCCCCCTCCCAGTGTGAGCGTTTTAACGCCATACATATTTGCAAGAGAAATTGGATCCTCCCCCACTCTGACTCCTGGGACTGTTTTTTTAAACCCCCTAAAACTCTCCCCTGCACACCCCGAGTAAAACCAACAGTTTTCAACTCCTTCCGTCCAGTGGTTCAGGGTTGCATAACAAGTCAAACAAACACACTTCTCAAATTACAGTATGATTCTCAGGGCAATCTCTTGCGCCATTCACTTGATTGTACGGTGACTCGAGGACAGAGGCCCAGCAACTATGAGGTGAATTCCAAGGATTCGCCCAACAAATCCTCCGTTGTGTGGCTGCATTATGAAAGAGTACACGTGCCATCTATTCAGAACCACCACCACCTTTGTCGTCATGGAAACCTTAAGACGGATGCCACATTCGCAGCAGCTAACTAGGCTTCCCCACACGAGGGAAGTTAACAAATTTTTGCTTTTGCTGATAACAATGCTCTGGTTTTATCAAAGTATTTTTTTCTGGGAAAAATCTCTCCATGGTTTCATAGTTCGACGAAGTATTGCTCAGACCTGGAGAATCTGCCAGTCTGATTGATAATGGTAAAGAGTTAAATTGAGTTTTGTGTTCAATGCTTGTTGAAGCAGTTTGGTCAATATTTCCTGATTATGGGCTGGCATTGGGTGTCTTTCATGAAGAGGAGGCATCAAATCGCTAATGCCTGCCAAGACTGTAAGAAGTGGTCTGGTGTTTCTGGACACCTTGATACCAGGTAACACTGCTTGCTATGTGAGAGTGTGGTTGCTCTTTGGGAAACATCTTCTGCACATGAATGAACGAACTGGTAGTCGGCGCTTTGGGTACGAAGTGCAGCGTCATTTGCTGATCACCAGTTTGTTTGGGGTATTGATGACGTGAGAAATGAAATGGGGCAACTCGGACCTATTCTGAGCAAGCGTGTTTTGTTTTTGTTTTTTTTTTCTCCAGCTCGCAGATTTTGGAGTGTGGGGATAAATAACAGCAGGTGTTTTAAAGAATGACCGTATTAACAATGGCCTTATCCTGTCATAGGAGCGGCAAATGATGATGATGATGTTGTGCCGTGCTTCAATTTCCCAGGCTTTGATTTGCAGCAGCAAAGAAAATGTGGAATCGAACCCCGATCTGAAGAGCGTGATGTTTGCACTCCGACAGTATTACAATTTAAACCAAAAGTAACGATCGTAATGAAAAGTAAATATTTTTCCTCTGCTTGTGTGCGCGTTTGTAAAACCTTCTCCAAGCGCATTGTGCCGTTTTCCGCAAAATCTCATTGATTTTCATGAGTTTGTTTGTCCTTTCCTGCAAGTTTGTTTGGTATCATATTGTATTCCTCTCTTGTTTTTGAAAGTTTTTGTCATCGGGATAAATGTTTATTTTGAGAAAGTATGGGAGGTTGTACGTATAAATTATTTTTGTTTGGAAATCTTTTATTATTACTATTTTTCCCCATTTTCTTTACAGCGTAGCTTTGTGGTGGTCTCCAGTCTGCCTGTCTGAGTCCATCAGCACCTATGGGCATATTAATTGGACCTGGGTGTGGAACTCTGCTTAACATGCTGATCCCTTTTATATTTGGGGGGTTGATTTTCTTGAGTTTTTATCCTGTTGAGCTCCATCAAGGTTGAAATAAAATTTTTAAAAAGAACTCTTCCTGGTGTGGCAGTCGTGAGTAATGACTGCTTTTAGTTTTTCCAGCTGCCTTGTTTGAAATAAAAAAAAAACCTGTCATCGTTTATAGTCTACACTAAGTGATGAGCAAGTGCAACAGCTGGTGTTCAAGAGCTGCAGAGCTGATGATGCCTGAGTGTCGACATCAATGGAGGCGGAGACTAAAGGGACTCGACGGCATATGGTTGTCGGGTTGTATTTTTATTTTCCCAGAAATAAATGCAGAGGCCAGCGTCAGTGGGTGTATCTCTTTCTACGGCTTTTCCCTGATTGTGGCGCGGGTAGATAAGGGCATAGCGCAAGCGTGTGGGTGGAGATGAGCATCGGTTTTGCATTATCCACACCCCATGCACTTAAAACAAAGAACTGCATGTGGTAGAGGCATATACCTACGCCAGGCTCAACCATTTACATTTGTATCCCACTGGTATGCCAGATCTGCAGCGGGACCTGAACCAAAATCGAATCGGCATATTCTCATCACCCACCCAACTAATCTACCAAGATTCGGCTGAACCCGTTCAACTTTCTGAGATATCTGTCCGTAACCTTTTGCGATATCCTGCTCACAGACAAACAGGCGTGAATACATGACCTCCGTCCACTTTCGGTGGTCGAGGTAATCGATTGAAGGTAGTGTATACTTGATGGCATCAGTGCTCCTGCAGCTGTTTGTGGGCACCATTATGCCGAGTGGTTTTCCTTTGCCTTGTCAGCAGTCGGAGCAGTAATTTATAATTTGTTCATGTTGACGGGATAACTTGCTTTCCTTAGTGAAGAACAGCGTGGGGTCTTGGTAACGTCCACCAACGCATGTGCCCGAGACAGGATGCTACAGCTACCTGATGGACGGAGCAGACATTGATGCCTCGGCTCTGTCTGCAAAATACCAGAGTGACAGTTTATAGTTTGGTCGAGATAAGAACCCAGGCTATACAGTTCAAAGGTGAGTACACTTAAGATATCAGTTTAAGACAAATTTCATGATTGGGCAGCCTGTTTGTGAAAGATTTGGCCCAAAATCGTTTCCCAACCGATCCATAGGAAGGTGGGAATATAAATGTGGCTTTAAAAAGGTAGTCGTTCTTCTATTGAAATATTTTTGATTGGAGGACAAAGCTCAAGGTGAGCGGAGTGGAGTGTGAGATAAAGGGGAGAGGGAAGAGAGAATTTGCAAGCAATACGATAATGTCTATTAAAGACAGTGCATCTAGTCTGTTTGAGTCTGTGGTTCTCATCCTGGACGAGTCATACTAAAGACTTTAAAATGGTATGTGCTGCTTCCTTATATGCCTGGTGTTGGCTTAATGGTTAGGGTGGTGGGCTTGGGATCCGAGGATCCTGAGTTCAAATCCCACTTAACTATTGAATTAATACCAAGGTGGGGTTGACTCTGCCTGTCATCCTTCCGAGTTGGCAAAAATGAGTGCCAGCTCGCTGGTATCCTGTGTCGGAGTGGCGACCCGTCCAGGATTGTGTCCAATAGCCCAGGAAACTGCTTAGGCAGCACCAACGCTCTGCACAGAGTATGGTCCCAACGGATGGATGGATGTGCTACTTTCTTGCTTGAAGCTCAGCATTTAAAAGGACAAACAATGCTGGGAAGGCAAAGGCAACCACCCAGTGTAACTCTTGCCGAAAACTGGTTTGGGCAGCACAAAACGCTCTGGCAAGGGAGCATGGTACAACAAATCAAATAAAATTAGACAGTGCTTCCTGAAGTCCCTTTAAATGAATCATAAGTTATCGACGCAATGGGCAGGTCTACGTACCAATCATGGAGAAGGACAGCACAGCAATAGCAGCTTCCTGCACAAAGCAATGCAATGAGGGGTTGCTATTGCATTTTCAGCTTCCTCAAAAAGGATGCAGAACAAATCTCCTTCCGTTCATTCGTTACCTCCACCACCAAAGATGGATGGAGGTTGTTATGGTTTCACCCCTGTCTATGCGTCCATGAGCAGCACGTATCTCAAAGTTAGCGAGGATTCAGACTAAGTTTGGTGGACAGGTCGGGTGTGCAACAAAGGAAAATTGATTCAATTTTGGTGAAAATCCAGAATCTGAAATGTTAAAATGTCTTTAATTAGGTCATGACCTCAAAAAATAGGTCAATGTCAAAAGCATTATTTAACCCTGTGGACTTTATATTCCCATTCATTGATGCAAAATTTCTTCTGAAAGTCAGATAACAGCTCAGATCCCAGATACAAGCTCGGATTTCAGATACAGCTCGGATTACAGTTTCAGCTCGGATTCCCAGTACAGCGATCCCGAACAGCTCGATTACAGGTTCAGCTGGATCCCACTACAGACTCGGATCCCAGATACTGCTCGGATCCCAGGTACAGCTCGGATATCCCAGGTACAGCTCGGATCCCAAGATACAGCTCTGATCCCAGATCGCTCATCCCAGATACTGCTCGGATCCAGATACTGCCTTCGGATCCCAGATACAGCTTCTGATCCCAGATACAGCTCTGATCCCAGATACTGCTCGATCCAGATACTGCTCGGATCCCGGCAGATCACTGCTCGGATCCCAGATACAGCTCTGATCAGATACAGCTCGGATCACAGATACAGCTCTGATCCCAGATACAGCTCGGATCACAAGATTCAAGCTTGGATCTCCACGTAGAAACAGCTCGGATCACAGATCAGCTCGGATACAGGTTCAGCTCGGATCCCAGGTACAGCTGGGATCCCCAGATACTGCTCGGATCCCAGATACAGCTGGATTACAGGTTCAGCTCGGATCCCGGGTACAGCTCGGATCCCAGATACTGCTCGATCCCAGGTACAGCTCCGATCACAGATTCAGCTCGGATTACAGATACTGCTCGGATCCAGGTACAGCTCGGATCCAGATACAGCTCGATCACAGATTCAGCTTGGATCCACGTACGCTCGGATCACAGATTCAGCTCGGATTACAGGTTCAGCTCGGATCCCAGGTACAGCTCGGATCCCAGATACTGCTCGGATCCCAGATACAGCTCTGATCCTAGATACAGCTCGGATCCCAGATACTGCTCGGATCCCAGATTCAGCTCGGAACCCAGATTAAGCTCGGATCCCAGGTACAAGCTCGGATCCCGGGTACAGCTCGGATCCCGGATTCAGCTCGGATCCCGGGTGCAGCTCGGATCCCGGTACAGCTCGGATCCCGGGGTACAGCTCGGGATCCCCGGTACAGCTCGGATCCCAGGTACAGCTCGGATCCCGGGGTACAGCTCGGATTCCCGGGTACAGGCTCGGATTCCGGGTACCAGCTCGGATCCCCGATACAAGCTCGGATCCCGGGTAAGCTCGGATCCCGGGTACAAGCTCGGATCCCGATCCAGCTCGGATCCGGGTGCAGCTCGGATCCGGGTACAGCTCTGGATCCAATACAGCTCGGATCTCGGGTTAACAGCTTCGGATCCCGGGTACAGCCCGATCCGGGTTCAGCTCGGATCCCCGGGTTACATCGAGCAGCTTCGGATCCCCAAAACGCCCGGATCCCACAGCTCGGATCCCCAATCAGCCAGCTCGATCCCGGGTACAGCTCGGATCCCAAGGTAGGCATCGGTTCGCCTATCCCGGTACAGCTCGGATTCCCAGAGTACAGCGATCCGGTCGCGGATCTACAGCTCGA
>CM068956.1:179738259-179753134 GCA_035128595.1 Eptatretus atami | reverse complement strand
TGTGTTGTCCCATCCACCAAACTGTGATGACTCCATTTACACCTCACTCACCAAAAACATGGACCAACTTTGATCCTCTAATCACAACTCTTTCTTCGTCATATGTGATGACTTCAATTGTCATCATGCCAGTTGGCTGGGTGTTGATACCTACCTCACCTGCCATGGCTCTTCATTAAAAGACTTCTGCGACTCATTGGGACTGACAGTCTGTCAGGATCTCAACCATCTTCCCGACCAGGATTTCAACCAATCGTACTCCATCTCTTCTGGATCTGATTTTGACCAATTTCCCAGAAAACATCTGCTGTTCTTCCTCTGCTCCCGCGGTAATAAAGAACACTAATGGTAATTATGGGCCAAACCTGCGTTTTGAGCCCATCCGCCGTAGCCTCCTCCCGTCTCTCGTAACATTCGGCCAAATTTTCTTAGCAGTCTCGCACTCGTGAGATATAAGAGACAAACTCACAGCCAATGTTTCAATAGTACTTGCCCGCAATTAACTGTTGCACAATATCAAAAGCATAGCTCGAGGCAGTGGCCGGTTGCCGCCTATTTCAATTTAACTAGAGGATTTACTACAATAAACGTACTACAAATGACGTAAAAAAACTCACTGAGACTCGTTTACAGGTAGGACTGTGGGCCCAGTTCGCTATTGACATTAATGCCCATGGGCCTAGGGTTGGAGTATGACCTGAGTTCAAGCATTGGCACATTATTAAGGCTCCACATTAGTCATTTATGGATTCTTAGCTTCAGGGTTAAGTGAACCCCGATTGGAATTGTAAATTTTTCGTTTAAATAATCTACTCCCCACATTTCAAGCTGATAAGTATGTATCGAAGGTACTAATAAGCCTGTATTTTTCGGCCGTTGCTATGCCTGGCAACGACGAGGAGGTTGTCCATTAGCAACGGTTTTCTCTTCTCTACACACCAATATACCTAAGGATCACATTGTCCATCCAACATCAGATCGTCACCTAAAGATGATCGACGACCTTAATGCCAAATATACACCAATAACGCTTTCTTCAACATAGTAGTCAAATGGGGTCAACTTACCTAAAATATTACAAGGAGTCCAAAACAATACCACAACAATTAGTCACTATCCTTTGTGAGGAAAGACACAACCCACATTGGCCGAACATCAGTACCCCCCCTATCAATTTAAGAACAGTTTTTGGGTGCTATCGTTTCACTATGGCCATTCTCATCCAAAATTCCAAAATGCTCCTTGCTGAACTGATAGGCCCCTTTGTCATGCAGCCATTCTCCCGCCACTGCCACATCAACAAACTTCTGCCGTCCTTTCTCGGAGATTGCGAAAAATCTATCCGCCTAGTTCTTTGTCGGAAATGCGAGCATAGGCATAGTATCGTCTATGCGTGTTGGTCGTCAGCCGAGATCAAGGAACACGGCTCGTATGTCGTTTAGCTGCATGCTTTCAATCATACTGTCAATCGTCTTGTTCTGTTTTGTGAGTTCCAGTTGAAGTACTATTGTTTATGAAATGCCCTGTCTGCAAATTACACGTTTTCGCGCATCAAATAGACATTATAATTCAAACTTGGACCTTCTGGATCAGAGCATTAGAGATCTAACCGATAAATACCACAGACTCTTTGTGACTCCTCGAGCACAACCAGCGTCTTTCACGCCGTTTTCTACCAACGAACTCCTTTTGGGCGGGCTGTAGAATATGGATCACGTTAACTTCGAATATGTTATCCATTCGTTTTAACAATGATCAAAGGTCTGATATTCTGCCCTAGATGATCCCATCTGAAACTAGTAAACAGAATAGGTTATCTATTAATTCTACTAAACGAACGATGGTTGCCTAACATGCCCTCAAAGCAATTTGCAAATGTCTTACCTGACTAGAAATAGCCTACGAACTTGATGAAAAAATGACCGGTGAAGCACCAGACCTGAAAGATTACGGCATAGTCCTAGAGTCAGTCATCGACTGCCCCGGCACCTCAGAGTCGGATTTTCCCAATGAGCATACCATGAGAACAAGAGACAAAATACAACAGATCCCTAAACAATAAAATTATAGCAATAACGTCAGATAAGTAGACAACAGCCGTGTCTAAATTTAGTACAAAGAGGGTACAAAAGATGCATAAATTCCTCAAATAAGTGTCCGAGAAATGAAAAGAAAGATTTTTCCCAATTTCCTGACCCGCACGACTGTTTCGGGACATATGTAGACTTTTTGGATCAAAAACATTGTTTTTGATGTTTAGTTCACGTTCGAACCAACCTACAAAGTAAAGCATGCAAAATTCATGAAAAAAATATCTGCACATCAAAAAAACATAAAAATGCTTTACATTTTTTTTTTACAATTAATTACAGGCGGTAGCAACCCCGAATAATTTTTTTGTCGCGTATCATATTTTTTTTATCTCATAAATATCAACCTAATTCGGATTAGCCCCTTGAAAATACAATTCCCGAAAAAAATAATAAATAAGGACAGAACCTGAAGTGCCGCGCGATATAGCTCGCCTACTTTCCCAAAAGCGACTACTCTACCTATACATGTCAATTTTTTTGTTTTTTGCCCTCGAAAGAGGCTTCTCCCCGATGTTTGCTTGTTTCTTCATAATTCAAAGAGAAGCTCTGGCCATGTTCGCACGAAGCATTGAATGACCACGACTGGTTTGGTTGTACTATCGAGTGGTACACAGCTCCGAATAAATCTTTGGTGCTGAACTATGATTGTCCCACAGGCTTTTGAATCAACTACAACATCAGGAATACACAGAGATTCGAATAGTGCTCTCATCACACGTAGAGTCCGTTGCAAGAGCTGTCGAGAATGCGAACCTCCCGATGAGCGTGGGGATAATTCGATTTTTCATTAGTTGATGTTGTCAACTGTAGAGTTTCTAATTGTGTTTTATTTGCTGTTGAACAAGCAAAGGCGTGCCCACACTGTCATCTCCTTTAACAGAATATAAAACACAATTAAAACTCTACAGTGACAACAATGAACGAGCTGTGTGCACGATTAGTATGCAGAACGCATTCAACGAACACACCACCATCGCCATGACCTCTGACGATCCAGATCGGGGCGTTAACAACTGCAATGACTTGTTGTTCTTTTAACATCAAATGGTCGTACACCGAGTCGTCGGACAGACATTGCATAGAAAAATATTATTTTCCATTTTGTCTTGGAAGCGGGAGCTTTGAAAAATGCTACCTTTTCATCGACGCGCGGTAGCATTTCGTGGCCCAAATTTTTTTTTTACAAATTGCTTTGAGGGGCATTTACGGCAAACCACGATAATGTAAACCCAGGCAGGCAGATTAACCCCCCCCAGAAGGTCGGTTGGTTGAAAACCTAGCCGGCTTGCCAGCAAGTCAAGATTATCTCGGTTTCTAGATGCTTAGAGTCAAGTCTTGATAATGCCGCCTTCAGCTGGGATTTGAACCCACACATTTTGCCAAGCTAATCGTCGTTCCTTACCGTGAGACCAGCACCAGGCCCTGCTGCTCATCAAGAAGCGTTACAAAGGAGGTTGGCAGATCAAAAGGGGTTACTAAGGAGATAAAATCGTGAATTGGACGAAAAAAATTGGGGTCGCGTTTGATGTTTTGGCGATTTGACTCATTGATCGGATAATTGACTCGCTGAATAGAGTTTGATTCATTCGTGATCATTGGTGAGCTGATTTGCGATCGAAGAAGTAAAGGGATGGTAACGTGTAGGAAATCGTTTGTACTTGAAGACAATTCATTGATTAATTCTCTACCGTGTCCTCGTAAATGTGCCATCGAAAATAACCGCCAACAGCTGGGCATTAATGTTCACTGGCATTTTCAAAACTCTCACAGTGTATGTGTACGTCATTTTGTGTCTTTGTATTATCCTCGTCGGGTTAAATGAAAGGCGGCAACACACTTGCCTCGGCATGCTTTGTTTGTGCCAACAGTTATTCGGCAAGCTACTTAAACACTTGGCTGTGTTGTCTCTTTAATCCTCAGCAATGCTGAGCTGCCAAGAAAAATTTGGCCAAGTTCACAGAGACAGAGAAGCACGCGGTGCCATCAAACGCAGGTTGTTAGTGTTTTTCTATTCACTCACTCCTCGCCCTCTCTTAATTTGCATCCAATTTTAATCTTATGGTGGATTGTTTATTTCTTTTAATTTGCACAGTCTCGATGCTTAGAACGGCATTCGATACTCCAGGCAATTCCAAGTAAAATGCGCCCACTCTGTTTTTGTTGCATGAACTCTGCGAAAGACGCAGTTTGGCTGCGTCCGCACACAGGATTAACATTGAATTTTATCAACTGAAGTTGTCAATCAAAATGGACTCTTGAGTGAGAGTATGTTTACCGCCGTGGGCTTGTTCCGACGTAGGAGTTGTCCCCAGATGTCGGCTTCGCGTGGCAGTTAGCATACATTCCTGTGTGATATTTTAATCGTTGTTTCTACATAATGCCTGGTGTTGCACTTTAATGGTTTTGCTCTGGTGCCGGCTTTGGAGTCCAAGGGTCCCGAGTTCAAATCGCTCAGCTGGGTGTTGAATTAATACCAGGTGGGTAAACTCGGCCTGTCACCTCCGAGGTCAGCAAAACATGAGTACCAGCATGCTGTATTTCTGTGTCGGAGTTGTGCGATCCGTCCAGGATTTGCCCAATAGACAAGGAACTGCTTAGCAGCCCATTACGCTCTGCACAGAGTATTGGTCCCAATCTCCTCTCCTCCTACATGTCTGCCGAGCGCAGATCGACAAGAGGCTCACAAGCAAGATTCGTCTTTGTGGCCGACTTTACCATGACCGACCATAACTTGACTTTCTGCTGTCCGCTAATAAACGGCTGCCTCTCTTCACTTGGCTGTTCTTCAAAAACTCAGAGATGATTCAAGCGATGGCGTGAAGGAAGTTAAGTTTTGTTGGTGTTTTGATGCAATGCTTTTTCATGAAATGTATTCATGAGTACAAATGTTTTTTGGGGTTTTTTGTTTGTTTGTATGTTCTTGCATTACATTCTGGCATATTATTCTTAAAACCAACAACAACATATGATAATTCTTCACAATCGGTTTTGAATTTTCGAACTCCAAATCGATTCCTCCCATTGATTTGTTCCAGAAGGCACTTGCATCGTGATAACTTTGATTTGCCTTTGTTGATCATTTAAATGCTTATCATTGTTACTTAGCGTCGGAAGTCTATCAGCAGGTTCTGGTTTGTTTGTGAAGACATAATGCTTGTACTGCTTTCTCTTAGAAGTGTCATGCTACACCTCCAGCCAGCAAGCTTCTTTGGCACGCAATATCGTATCTGTTGAAAAGTCAAGTCCTTCCTTTTGCAACATCCGTTTTACCACTCGGAAACCACAATTCGAGTTTTTGATCCAAAAGTTTCAATTTCTTATTTTTATTTGATGTCTTGGCAGGCAAATGCAGATCTTGAAAAAGAAGCTGTTGACTTTGCCCCATGGATAAACATTTGGTATGTATCTTACTTTCCATCGATACTCACGCTTGGTGGCCATCGTATAGGCGAATAAGTGCGAACTGGTTTATACACAACTAACCTTGTCCTTTTGACCCAACTGCTTGTTTTTTGCTGTCACTGTAATCGACACAGCCTTGCAAAGACGCTGTCCGTGAGCTTCGAGAATCTGAAGGCTTCAAAAAGGAAACGCAGATCTGCTCCTGCGCCCCAGGTGTCCGCTGCCAGTACCAGGACCTTGAAGAAGTACTGCGAATCAAGCTAGAAATCCTTCGTCAATCATACAGGTAGGACTGCAAGATTCATAGAAGTAGTTTCTGCACAGAATGTTTAATTACAAGTATTGACTATCGTACACGAATTGCAGACAAAACACAAGCCGCATCAAACTATTGTTGGAAAGGTAGTCTTTGTAAAGACAGGTGTCCGTCTGCGTCCTCCACGGCAAGTAGAGCAATGGATGAAATTAACAGAATATAGATCAAAGTATGGTAACTGCAGTGCAGTAAGCAATGAGTGAGCCCACTTTTGGCCTTTAACCTCATGTCAGCTTCTCCTTGCCTTCCACGCGGTTAGCATTCTCCATCTAACATTCTATTGATTCCATCATTCATCAACTGGAGGGAGGAATGGTGTGTGGGGCGACGTGGTGTGAAAACATCTCACAGGCTATACCTGACCTAACGCATTCCAAATTGTGCTCACCTTTTCCCGGTTCTTCACGCCAGTTGTAATGATTTTTCAATCTTGGTGTTTACTTTGAAGTGTGTTTGTACTTGCAAGAACATCACTGTTGCTTCACTCCAGTGCATTATCAGAAAAACAATCCAGATCTTCAGGTAGCTGGACGAGATGGTCAGGGATTTAAAAATTAAATGCCAGTTTTTTTTTTCTTCCACACGACACAAGCAGGTGATGAATTGTAGCATGCTGTTTGTGTAGTTAAGCATTACAAGAGTGAATAACCCGTGCTTCACGAGTAAATTTTATCCCCTAGAAATGCGCGACTGGTTGATTTTACTCCCCAAAATACGGTATGCGTTCATGATCAAACCCTTCACCAAAATTACGGATGGGTTGATTTTCCCACCCCACCCCGCCACCACAATTGGACTGAGCCTCCCTCTGCTCCTTCCCCTGCCCCAAATTAGACTGATCCCTCCTCCCCCAAATTAGAAAGGTTACTTTTATGCTCCGACCGATTATATCGGGACCGATATCTGCATTTGATGGATGTCAGGATTGGCCAATATATGGCGCTTGAGAGACAAATATTTCAAAATAAATAAATAAATTGTCCATGGATGCTTCAGCAGCTAGAGCTCCCCCTATGTGTCAATTTGCATCTCGCAGCCACCTTTCAGGTCATGTTAGGAGAGCTTGCTGGCAAGCAACTGAATATGCCTAAGAGGAAAAGGTAAGACTTATATGTCTAGCTTTCAAATTCAATTTATTTCATTCCCGCATTGGAAAGCCAAGCTGTGTTCGCCACGCCGCTGCTTATGCTCCGAACCTCCGCAGACGTCACCACATATACTGGCTGCCTGCAGCCTTTCACACGACCCACTCTCGCACCGTGAGACGGTCTCAAACCCACTTACGCACACCACTGTCTTGTGACGCTTTCACGCTGCTCACACTGTGGCAAATCACACACTCACAAGTGCTCGTGGACCAGGTCGCACGTGAGATGTATCTGACTGGTCCCGCAACCAAATATCTGCCATTCGTACCAGGGTGCACCTTTGCTGGTTCGCTGGCCGCGCAAACTCCACAGCATGCCTACATGTCCCGCAGCATGCCATGCCCCTGCCGCCCCTGATTCCCGAAGGAATATTTTAATCATGTATTGTTTATTTGTGGTCACTCGGACCCAATACTGCGGATATGTAACGTGGCTCAGTTTGAGTGAACACCGATCTCTGTGTCATTTGATTGCAGCGTCTGAAACAACATCCTTCCGTCACTCCCACTGACAGATCGAGTTTGGAGATGGGCCACAGGAATTGCTTGGCAGGCTGATTGTGGCGCATAGAAAGTCCAAAACTTAGCGCGTAAATTATTGTGCACCCTTCAGACACCAGAATGTGTAAGGGATCAACGAATGCCTCTGTGCAAAAGAAACAAAGGAGGGCTATTTAAATGAAGGTGAAATAGAAGTATCGAGCGATGAGGGAGTGGTGAACATTTTCCGTCGCCTCGCCCTCGCTCTTCCCTCCGCCCTCTGGCTCTTCCCTCGCCTCGCCTTCTGCCCCGCTTGCATCTTTCCCTCGCACTCGCCCTTCGCCTTCCTTCGCCCTCTCTGCTCCGCTCGCCGTCTCCTCGCTTCCCCTCGCCTCGCCCTCGTCCTCGCCTCGGCTCGTCTCCCTCGACCTCGTCGCTCTTTCCCTCGCCGTAGCGCCCTCCCTTCCCTCGCCCTCGCTCCTCTTGCTCTCCTACAGTCGCCCTCGCCTGAGCCTTTTACTCTCGCTTTTCTGCTTTTCCTCGTCCTCGCTCCTCTTTCGTCGACCCTCGTTCCTCTCTTATCCTCGCCTGTACGCCTGGCTCCTCGCCCTCGCTCTTTCCTCCTCTGCCCTCGCTCTTTCCTCGCCTCGCCGCCCTCTTCCTCTCCTCCTCGCTCTTTCCCTCGCCCTCGCTCTTTCCCTCGCTCGCCTCCTGTCCTCTCCTCGCCCTCGTCCCTCTCTCCGTCCTCTCTTTCTCCCGTCCCTCGATTTCCTCTCGCCCTCGCTCTCCCTCGCCCTCAGCCCGTTCGCTCTTTCCCTCGCCCTCGCTCTTTCCTCGCTCCTCTCGCTCTTTCCCTCGCCCTCGCTCCTTTCCCTCTCCCTCGCCCTCGCTCTTCCCTCTCCCTCGCCCCTGGCGCTCTTTCCCTCTCGCCTCGTCCCGCCCTTTCCCTCGCCCTCGCCCTGCTCCCTTTCCCTCTGCCTCTGCCCTCGCTCTCCGCCTCTCCTCGCCTCGCTCTTTCCTCGCCCTCGCCCTTTCCCTCGCCTCCGCCTCGCTCTTCCTCTCCCTCGCCCTCTGCCCTTCGCCTCTCCCTCGCCCTCGCTCTTTCCTCTCCCTCGCCCTGCTCTTTCCCTCTCCTCGCCCCGTGTTCCCTCCCTCGGCCCTTCGCTGTCCTTTTCCTCCCTCGCCTCCCTGCTCTTTCCCTCTCCTGCCTCCTCTCCCTTCCCTTCGCTCTGCCCTCCTCGCTCTTCCCTGCGCCCTCCCTTTCTCGCCCTCGTTCCCTCGCCCCCCTTCCCTCGCCCTCGCCCCTTTCCCCGCCCTCGCCCTTCCCTCCCCTGCCCTCGCCTCCGCCTTTCCTCGCCCTCGCCCTTTCCCTCGCCCTCGCCCTTTTCCCTCGCCCTCGCCCTTCCCCGCCCCTCGCCCTTCCCTCGCCCTCGCCTTTCCCGCCCTCCCTTCCCTCCCCTCGCCCATCCTCCCTTCCCTCCCCCTTTCCCTCGCCCCCCCTTTCCCCTCGCCTCCCCCCTTTCCCTCGCCCTCGCCCCTTTCCCTCGCCCTCCCGCCTTTCCCTCCCCTCCCCTTTCCCTCGCCCTCGCCCTTTCCTCTCGCCCTCCATCGCCCTTTCCCTCGCCCTCGCCCTTTGCCCGTCGCCCTTTCCTCGCCCTCGCCCTCTGCCCCGCCTTCCTCGCCCTTTCCCTCGCCCTTTCCCTCGCCCTCTCCCTCGCCTATCCCCGCCTCTTCCCTTTCCCTCCCTCGCCTTTCCTCGCCCTCGTTTCCCTCGCCTCCCTTCGCCTTTCCCTCCCCTCGCCCTTTCCCGCCTCTCTCCTCGCCCTCGCCCGCCCTTTCCCTCGCCCTCGCCCTTTCCCTCGCCCTCGCCCTTCCCTCGCCCTCCCTTTCCCGCCCTCGCCCTTTCCCTCGCCCTCGCCCTTTCCCTCGCCCTCGCCCTATTCCCTCGCCCTTCCCTCAGCCCTTTCCCCGCCCTTTCCCGTCGCGCCCTCGCCCTTCCCTCGCCCGGTCGCCCTCCCCTCGCCCTTCCCCCCTCCCTCCCCTGCCTTTCCCTTCCCCCTCGCCCTTTACCTCGCCCCTCGCCCTTTCCCTGCCCCTGCCTCCTTCCCTCGCTCCCCAGCCTCGCCCTTTTCCTCGCCCTCGCCCTTTCCCTCGCTCCTCCCTTTCCCTGCGCCTCCCATCCTCCCCTTTCCCTCGCCCTCCCCTTCTCCCCCCTTTCGCCTCTGCCCTCCCTCTTCCCTCGCCTCCCTTCCCGCCCTCCCCTTCCTCGCCCTCCCCCTTTCCCTCGCCCTCCCTTTCCCTCGCCCTCGCCCTTTCCCTCGCCCTGCCTTTCCTCGCCCCTTCCCTCGCCCTCCCCTTTCCTCGCCCTCCCCTTTCCCTTCGCCCTCCTTCCCTCTCGCCCTCCCCTTTCCCTCGCCCTCCACCCTTTCCCCGCCCTCCCCCTTTCCCTGCCTCCCCCTTTCCTCGCCTTCCCCCTTTCCCTCGCCTCCCCCTTTCCCTCGCCCTCCCCCTTTCCTCCCCTCCCCCTTTCCCTCGCCCTCCCCTTTCCCTCGCCCTCCCCCTTTCCCTCGCGCCTCCCCCTTTCCCTCGCCCTCTCCCTTTCCCTCGCCCTCCCCCTTTCCCTCGCCCTCCCCTTCCCTCGCCCCCTCCCCTCTTTCCCTCGCCCCTCCCCCTTCCCTCGCCGCTCCCTTTCCCTCGCCTCCCCTTCTCCCTCGCCCTCCCCCTTTCCCTCGCCCTCCCCCTCCCCCTCCCTCTCCCTCGCCTCTCCCCTATCCCTCGCCTCCCCTTTCCCTCCCCTCCCCGCTTTCCTCGCCTCCCCCTTTCCCTCGCCCTCCCCCTTTCCCTCGCCTCCCCCTTCCCTCGCCCTCCCCCTTTCCCTCGCCCCTCTCCCTCGCCTCTCTCCCTCCCTCTCCCCTCTCTTTCTCTCTCGCTCTCTCTCGTGCTCTCTCCTTCCTCCCCTCCTTCCCATGTCTGTACTTTACCCTCTTTAAATGTGGGGCTAAAGCAAGAAGCAACATGCACCCTTTTAAAGTCTAATGATTTGACCGATGTTTCAAATGTCAACCTGGAGGACTCGGAGCGGACAAATTTAAATTTCGATTCCACCACCTATTAGATTTAATTTATTTATTATTATTTTTGGACTTCTTTGAAGTTTATTATTAAACATTATTTTTAGGTCACAAATGTCAACTGGACGTTTTTATGCCTGCGCCTGACAAAGTTCCAGAGGCATTATATTTTCAGGTTGTATGTCCGTCTGTCTTGCGTACATGAGTAAGAGAGAGAGAGAGGGGAAAGTCTTCGCTTCCAGTTCTTGAGCGACGGTGGCGGTTCTCTTCAGGGTCTCGACCGACTTTCTCAAAGATATGTTTTCCTCTCGTTTTTCTCACGTTTTTACTGTATTTTTGTTACTCCGCCACCGAAGGTGAAGGAAGTTATGTTTTCACCCTTTCTGTGGTTTGTTTGTCCGTTGTGTACAGAATATCTCAAAAAGGTGTTGAAAGCATCCGGATGAAATTTTGTGGACAGGTTTGGTGTGTGACAAGGACGAACTGATTGGATTTTGGTAAGATCCTGATCTGGATCTGACTACGATAATTTTTTAAGTGATTCTTCACCATTGAGAGATGGGGCCAAAATGATAGAAAGCATGATATCTCAAAAAGTTATGGACTGATTCGATTGAAACTGTGATGGACATGTTGGTTGTGTGGCAAGGAAGAATTGATTCAAGTTTTGGTTAAGATCCGGATCTCATAATTTTCAAGTTATTTTTGACCATTGAGAGATAGGGCTACTCAAAATTGTGTGGACGGATTTGGACGAAACTTGGTGGACAGGTTGGGTGCGTGACCACGACAAATTGATTCGATTTTGTGAAGATCGAATCTGGATCCGATTTCTAGAATTTTTAAAGTGATTCTTCACCATTGAGACATTCTGGATCAAAACGATATACAGCACGATATCTCAAAAATGTAATGCCACATATGTTCTCGTGGATGAGGCATTACGGGGCGGAGGTATGCGCTCTACCGGGCGCCCTCCAGTGTATCTCTGTGTTTACCGTGTGTTTCTAGTTCAGTCTTGTGTTAAAACTTGTGCTAATTGTTGAGTTTTTGTGGTCTTTTCATATCAGGTTTCTTTGAGGCTCATAACCATCAGTTTTTATTTCACACCTCCACCCTCCTTCTATCCTCCCAAACTATTTTCCTCTGTTTCACGTCTTAAAATATAAAAAAAAACAATACAACCAAAAAAAACCTTCTCACCTTGATACCCAACGTAACAGACATGACTTCTGGTACTGACTCTTCTTCCTCCTCCTTCTGCCGATCTACTCATCTTCCTCCTACATTAGCCGATCCAAATTCACCAAACCTCACGGTGTTTTTTTCTTCAACCTTTCATTGACCTAATCTTACCTAACTTTCAAAAAAAAAAAATTCTTCTTTAAAAGACTGTTTTCAATTCAACTTTCCTTCGTCCCGTGTCTCAAAAGTCCCACTGTTACAAACGTTTCTTTCCTCCATTCTCTTATTTCTCCCTTATTGCAACCCTCACATAATGCCTTTAATGGCATCTCTAACTTGAAAATTTAAAATCCCAATTTGCAATGCATGTTCGTGTTCTGTCATTCATCCCTTGTTTCCAACTTCAGTGCCAATTCATCCCACCTCCTTACATCTACCACCTCCTAACCCTCACCTGTTATACCTTCTCCTTATCCCTCCCATCTTGCCCCTCATCCTACCTCTGCTCTAAGCCTCTTCACTGTCTTCTGCTTCAGTATCAGCTCCTCCTCTGTTGTCCCAAAGTGTGTGGTGTACTAACCATCTGCGGGCTCCATTCTAACATAACAGATACACGATGTGGCCAAAAGTATGCGGACCCCTTCCAATGAGTGGATTCAGCTATTTCAGCCACACCCAATGCTGACAGGTGTATAAAATCAAGCACACAGCCATACCATCTTCATAGACAACATTGCAGTAGAATGGGCCGTACTAAGAGTTCAGTGACTTTCAACGCGGCACCATCATCGATGTCAACTTTCCAACAAGTCAGTTCATCAAATTTCTGCCCTGCTAGAGCTGCCCTGATCAACTGTACAGAAGTGCTGTTATTGTGAAGTGGAACGTCGAGAGCAACAACAGCTCAGCAGTGAGGTGGTAGGCCACACAAGCTCACAGAACGGTACGATGCGTGCTGAAGCGCATAGCATGGAAAATCTTCTGTCGTCAGTTGCAACACTCACGACCGAGTTCCAAACTGACTCTGGAAGCAACGTCAGCACAAGCACTTTCATCGAGAGCTTCATTAAATGGGTTTCCATGGCCGAGCAGCAGCACACAAGCTTAAGATCACACACACGCAATGCCAAGCGTCAGCTGGGTGGTGTAAAGCTCACCGCCATTGGACTCTGGAGGCAGTAGAAACTGATTCTTTGGAGTGATGAATCACGCTTCACCATCTGGCAGTCTGCCGGATGAATCTGGTTTTGGTGGATGCCAGGAGAACGCTACCTGCCCGAATGCATAGTGCCAACTGTAAATTGGGTGGAGGAAGAATAATGGTCTGGAGCTGTTTTTCATGTTTGGGCTAGGTCCCTTGGTTCCATGAAGCGAAATCTTAACGCCACAACATGCAATGACATTCAAGACGATTCTGGCTTCCAACTTTGTGGCAACAATTTGGGAAGGCCCTTTCCTGTTCAGCATGACAATGCCCCTACACAAAGCGAGGTCCATACAGAATGGTTTGTCGAGATTGATGTGGAAGAACTTGACTGGCCTGCACAGATCCCTGACCTCAACCCCATCAACACTTTTGGATGAATTGGAAACGCCGACTGTGAGCCAGACTTAATCGCCAACATCAGTGCCCGACCTCACAAATGCTCTTGTGGCTGAATGAAAGCAAATCCCCGCAACCAATGTTCCAACATCTAGTGGAAGCCTTCCCAGAAGAGTGGAGGCTGTTTGAGTAGCAAGGGGGGGGGGGGGGACCAACTCAATATTAATGCCATGATTTTGAATGAGAATGTCCACATACTTTTGGCCATGTAGTGTATCTCACTCTTTCAATCGGTACAATCAACATTTCAAACATGCTCTCTCCTTTCCTCTAACACCTCCCCCTCTTCCCAACCCCTCAAATGCTGTACTCCTCCTGCCTGCTCCTTCTTTACCAGACCACCACCATCTCATCCTTCCCCTCTCCCCACCCCTCCCATTGCCCTCCTTCCCCTGGCCATGCCTGCTCTCGTCTCCCCTCCCTCTCAAAGCAACCTTCACACTCTTCCCCTCCAAGCTTCCCTCACCCTTCTCCCTCAATTCTCCCCTCACTCTTCTCCCTCAACTCTCCCCTCTCACCCTTCTCCCTCCAATCTCCCCCTCACTCCCCCTTCACAAAGTTGCCCCTCTCGCATCCACAAAGCTGCCTCCTTCCCCTGCCCTCTCTCTTGCATCTCATCCCTCTACCTCCTCCAATCTTCAACTCCCTTTGTCCCTTCTCATTACTCCCCATGTGCCTCATCCTATCACCACTGAGCCTTTTCTCTTCCTCATCCGGCTCTCTCCCCAAGCTCTCTGTAATCCCCACACTCTGTCAATATCTCTCCCTACCCTCCCTCCCCTGCACGCAAAGGCTCCTTCCCTCCATCTTCCTTAACAGTGTGGACCTCAAACATCCATGGCCTTCGCTCAAACCTTACAGATCTTTCCATACAGGTTGCCACTGACAAACCAGACATAATCTGCTTAACAGAAACTTTCCTCCTTCACGACGTCTCTGACTCCCTCGTATCTCTTCCTGGTTTCTCCCTCCTCCGGTATGACAGGACCTGAGCCTAGTCCTGGCTCTCTTCATCAAAAACTCTATTTCTCACTCTCCATGCACTGCCCTCACTCCCCCACACCCCCAGGAATACCTCTGGCTACGGCTTCCCCTCCCTCTCCCCTCTTGTTTTTTTCTGTGTGTTGTCCCATCCACCAAACTGTGATGACTCCATTTACACCTCACTCACCAAAAACATGGACCAACTTTGATCCTCTAATCACAACTCTTTCTTCTCATATGTTATGACTTCAATTGTCATCAATGCCAGTTGGCTGGGTGTTGATACCTACCTCACCTGCCATGGCTCTTCATTAAAAGACTTCTGCGACTCATTGGGACTGACAGTCTGTCAGGATCTCAACCATCTTCCCGACCAGGATTTCAACCAATCGTACTCCATCTCTTCTGGATCTGATTTTGACCAATTTCCCAGAAAACATCTGCTGTTCTTCCTCTGCTCCAATCGATCATCTGACCCACATGATTGTCAAAGTAAACGCTCTCTCGCTGTTATTTGAGAACTTTCAATCTGATCAAATCTCACACTCTCACTAAGTCTCTACGAATGGATCGTCTGAACCCCCCCCCCAGCCG
>CM068956.1:179724715-179738234 GCA_035128595.1 Eptatretus atami | reverse complement strand
AAATCGATCATCTGACACATGATTGTCAAAGTAAACGTCTCTCTCGCTGTTATTTGAGAAACTTTCAATCGATCAAATCTCACACTCTCACTAAGTCTCTACGAATGGATCGTCTGAACACCCCCCCCCCCCAGCCGAAGAAGTCCTTTCATTAAAACTTTTATGTCTCACTATCTGCCCATGATCTTTCCTGGGAAAGCCACATCTCCAAGGTGGCTTCCAAAGCCAGTCGCCGATTAGGCATCCTCCATTGTGCAAAGTCCTTCCTTGGCACACCTGAGCTCCTGACCATGTACAAACCTTTCATCCGCAGCCTGTGGAGTAATGCTTTCCCCTCTGGGCTGGTGTTCCCACCTCTCACCTTTCACGTGTGGAACCAAGGCATTTAAGATCATTGGTATTCCTGCAATGAGGCTGACACTTTGGGTCTCTCACTTTCTCACCGCAGGTAGGTCGTGGTCTTTCTGTATTTAACCGTCTCCTCTCCGGCCTTGCCACCCTAGTGGGGCAGATAACAGCAATTTTGAGAGGAATCGTGCAAATGATGATACAAGCATCAAATTTGGCACATTTGTTCTCCAGGGATTCTAATCAAATCTGCCTGATTGGCCATTTGAAAATCCAAATTTTTAAAAATTTGAAAAAAAAAAAAAACTTTCAAAAAAGTCAAGATCACGATTCAATGTTGGATGCGGCTGAGATTGGTGAATGTTTCAGAAACATCATCAAAGACGTTCCAAGTCTGCCATGCAGTTTTCTTCCCTTTACCGCGGAAGGCAGACGACGTCACATCCAGTGAACGCATGGAAGTATGGGATCCCTCTAGCTTTCTCAGGCCCTATTGCAGAAACTACCTCATGGACTGTTATCCATCGTGCCTTGGCTCCTTGGCCAAGGCAATCCACATGTTCTCAAGACCTAGTTCCTGTAAGGATGGCAGTACAGATATTGCTATGACTAGTACATCCGTGTCATTAGCCTTAATGATAATGGACTGCGACCATCCGTCGTTGCATCCCTGGTGTGTACAATATTCGAGTGTCAACTTCTTCATGACAACATGGAGACAGCATCCAGTGACTTCCTTGTGTTGCTAATGGCATCTTCTCCTTTTGTGACAATGACTGTGCTTGTCATCTGTGCTTCACACATCTTTTCCGCAAGGAAGTGAAACAGCTCGTCTTGTTGCTGTCATCTCGAAGAAAGCTTCTCGAGTAACTTGGGGTCTTACTGGTTCCCGTCACTCTTCTTCTGATTCCTGCCCCCTTTTCGACCTTGCCTCGGATTCAGACTTGACTTCTTGTACACATCAAACACTACGTCCACCCTCTCGTACCTGGCACCATAGGATTCCACCTTTGGATGATGCTTCTTTAGCATAGTCATCAAATATCTTTGAAGTGTGTGGAGGTAGGCATTGATAAGTGCTGAGCCATCAATGATGACTGCATCTCCCTTGGTTCTCTGTCTGGGATGTTCACTTGCGCTTCAAGAATTTCAGCCAGCTGTGACTTCAAATATTTTTTGAAGTTTTTTTTTATTTTTTTTAATTTTTCAAAATTTGGATTTTCAAATGGCCAATCGGGCAGATTTGATCAGAAAGCCCTGCAGAACAGAAATGCCAAATTTGATGCTTGTATCATAATTTGCACGATTTTTTACTATCTACTACAACTACCCTGCTCTGTCTGCTATCTGTCCCACCATATTTACGCAGGGCGCTCAAACATCCGCCAGCAACCCCTTCTGGTAAAACTACCAAAATCAAGAATCACTGCTCACACTTCACTCTTTCATTCCTCTGTTTTTTTTTTTCCCGCCTTTGGACCAAACTCCCACATACTTTTCAATCCCACTCTTCCCTCCAGGTCTTCAAAACAGCTGTTCACCACCATCTCTTCTCTTCCCCCATCCAAAACCACAATCTTTTCTACCCCCATTAATGCACCCCAAACCCACCTTCTTCAAATTCCATGCTTTCCTTCCTGAAAGTCCCTGTGGTGTCCATCTTGTTTACCCATGTACCCACCCATCCTGCTCCCTTCCACAGATCTCATGTGTTTATTCCCCACTGCTTTCTGCTTCCCTCTCCCATCCCTCTGTCTCATGCTCCCCTTGTTATACGATGCCTGCTCCCGTCGCATGCTCCCATACCTTACCTGACCTGACCTGACCTGTGTGTTTGTTCTTATACAGAGCCTTGACATTGGTTAAAAACAAAAAAGTACGTACATCTGTCCGTCCATGCTAGTTTTCTCTGTTTCGCATGTCCGATTGACACAAAACTTTCAACATCGGTGCGACTACTCATGGCGAATGTTTTAATGATGATTATGATATCATACGTCATGCAGTGTGGCAGGCATGTTGGAAACGAGGAGAAACTTTGGACCTCTGTTTCTCTGAAACCGCACAATGGAAAAAAATTTAAACTTGGCACGTGTGAAGTATTCCCCATGGGGAATGTGTTTTTATTATTGTTGTTGCTGTTGATGTCATGGTTATAATTATATGACATAATTGCACACATTAAACTCTTTATCTGATTAGGATGAAAATATTTGAGGGTCATTTCAGGCCTGAATTGCATGTGGGAGGGGGGAGGGGGAACTTGATGATGTCATTGATCACATGGTTCGGCAGTCATTTTTTTATTTTTTTATTTTTTACATAAAGCCTTCAAAAATGATCTTCAAAACGGTTGAACAGATCGAGGCTAAACTTTACAGGTATGATCGCTTATCCACGAGGAACAAAAAGTTCCCACCTATGATGTCATGGGTCACATGGTTTGGCACCTATGTGATATAATAATGGGCAGAGGCATATCTCTCGATGACGAAGAGTGCACTTCTCGTTCTTTAATGAAATGATCGCCTTTCACCGGCAACCTTTGTTCAAAGTGTTATTAACAACGTTGGCACAGTTTGTTCAACTTTTTGATAAACCTGAGGTCGTATCTGAGCGCACTGTGAACTAGAACGGCATTCAGTAGAGCGTATACCTCTGCCAGGCTGAACAGTTAACATTTTGTGTCCCACTGATGGGTCGGATTTTGATCCGGACCTGAACCAAATGGAATCGGCTTGTTCTCGTCACCCAACCAACTCCACCTCATTTTGTCGTAATCCGTCGACAACTTTTTGAGATACCGTGCTCTGCTGTACATCGTTTTTGGCCCATACCCATCTGTCGACTAAGTTTCGTCTGAATCTGCTCATAACTTTTTGAGATATTGTTTTTAGCCCCATCACTCAATGATGAAGAATCACTCAAAAAATTCTCTGATACAGATCGGGATTCTGATCTTCACCAACATCGAATAGCTTCTTCCTTGACACACAGCCAAGCTGTCCTAGTTCCGTCCAGAATCCATCCATAATGTTTTGAGCTATCCTGTTCACAGATAAACATAACCTCTGTCCATCCTTGGTGACTGAGGTAACAACAATCCGTGATTTCATGGTGTAATTATATGTTTAAAATGTATCTCGTTTGGTGTCATCCTCTTCTTCTGGTTGAATGGTAAGCTTTACCTGCATGTGGGGCTTTTAAAACGCAGTGCAGGAAAGGGGAGACAACCGACTGCACGGACAGACACCACGGTTCTCGTTAATATACTGAAACGAAAAGAAACTTACCACTTGTTTGAAATGTAATAAAATTGTGACAGTTCAAAATAAAACAAACCAACAATTGCTAATTGAAACATTGGCATTTTATTGATGACATGTCAAGTTTTTGACCAAGATACACCATCTCATAAGTTTGTTCTACAGTACAGAACAGCACAGGGTGCAATGTCAGTCCCTTTCAATAGCGTGTGTGGCCACCATTGTTTTGGATACAGGCAGTGCATCGTCGGCGCATACTGCCTACCAGTCTTTGGATGGATTGCTGCTGGATTCTGTCCCACTCAGTCCCAATGTCTGAAGCCATCTGACTTAGGACCATCTGCCTGTCCTGCCTTGCAGTGGTGACTCTTGGCCTCCCTGATCGAGGTCTGTCATCTGCAGAGTTGTGGAGGGTGTCTCTGTCCACCCAGGGCCGATATCGTCTGGTGTGAACAGCCAAGGCGGCGTGCCACCTCACGGTAGCTCAATCTGCCTTGCAGTATGGCCCAAGGCACACTGCCATTGATCCCTTGACAATCGTGGCATGTTGATTGAAATGCCCATTTCACTGGCCTTTTTAAAGCCAATATCAAGACATCACGTGCAGCTCATTAAAATCATCCCGTACCCCTTGGCTAATACTGACAGTCAAAACAGGCTGTTCAACAGCTGTGCTATGAAGTGACCATTGAAGGTTCAAGTGACCATCCGTGACCGTTTTGTCTGACAGTGAGGACACTATTGTCCACAAATAAGTTCACACATTTACTACAATCGCAGTGTTATTGTTGATATTTGAATGTTTTAAAAGGTGGTAAGTTTCTTTTGCGTTTTAGTATATAATAGGTTTCAATGGCACATGTGAACCAACAGAAATTATAAAAATTCCCCCGAGTTGTATCGTCGTCATTGTGCATTGTGCTCTACACAGAGTGTTGGTGCTGCCGAAGCAGTTTCTTGGCTGGTTGTTACAATCCGAGAGAGGTCACCACTCTGACGCAGGACACGCAATTGAATATGCAGGAATTTGTAATTTGTTCAGGGTGCTGGCGGGAGCTCACCTACTCTTCACGAAGGACACGCCGGGATCTTTATCGTCCACCAACTAATGCCGGCAGACTGCAAGTCCAGTTTTACGTCCATTCAAGGGAAAAAGCATGCATCAAGGCATGTACACTCCTCGCCTTGCCTGCAAAGCACAACAGAGAAACGGTTGATCGCTGGTTCGAGCATTCGAACCCACACTTGACAAACTCAGATGGAAGTGTGCATACCTCTTCGAGTCTAGAATATCCACCATTATTGACTGGTTATTGCCCCCAGAATTGGCGTATTTTTTACGTTTGACTTGTCATATGGCCCCTCCCAGTGTGAGCGTTTTAACGCCATACATATTTGACAAGAGAAATTGGATCCTCCCCCACTCTGACTCCTGGGACTGTTTTTTTAAAACCCCCTAAAACTCTCCCCTGCACACCCCGAGTAAAACCAACAGTTTTCAACTCCTTCCGTCCAGTGGTTCAGGGTTGCATACAAGTCAAACAAACACACTTCTCAAATTACAGTATGATTCTCAGGGCAATCTCTTGCGCCATTCACTTGATTGTACGGTGACTCGAGGACAGAGGCCCAGCAACTATGAGGTGAATCCAAATTCGCCCAACAAATCCTCCGTTGTGTGGCTGCATTATGAAAGAGGTACACGTGCCATCTATTCAGAACCACCACCACCTTTGTCGTCATGGAAACCTTAAGACGGAATGCCACATTCGCAGCAGCTAACTAGGCTTCCCCACACGAGGGAAGTTACAAATTTTGCTTTTGCTGATAACAATGCTCTGGTTTTATCAAAGTATTTTTTCTGGGAAAAATCTCTCCATGGTTTCATAGTTCGACGAAGTATTGCTCAGACCTGGAGAATCATGCCAGTCTGATTGATAATGGTAAAGAGTTAAATTGAGTTTTGTGTTCAATGCTTGTTGAAGCAGTTTGGTCAATATTTCCTGATTATGGGCTGGCATTGGTGTTCTTTCATGAAGAGGAGGCATCAAATCGCTAATGCCTGCCAAGACTGTAAGAAGTGGTCTGGTGTTTCTGGACACCTTGATACCAGGTAACACTGCTTGCTATGTGAGAGTGTGGTTGCTCTTTGGGAAACATCTTCTGCCATGAATGAACGAACTGGTAGTCGGCGCTTTGGGTACGAAGTGCAGCGTCATTTGCTGATCACCAAGTTTGTTTGGGGTATTGATGACGTGAGAAATGAAATGGGGCAACTCGGCACTATTCTGAGCAAGCGTGTTTTGTTTTGTTTTTTTTTTTCTCGCAGCTCAGCAGATTTTGGAGTGTGGGGATAAATAACAGCAGGTGTTTTAAAGAATGACCGTATTAACAATGGCCTTATCCTGTCTAGGACGGCAAATGATGATGATGATGTTGTGCCGTGCTTCAATTTCCAGGCTTTGATTTGCAGCAGCAAAGAAAATGTGGAATCGAACCCCGATCTGAAGAGCGTGATGTTTGCACTCGACAGTATTACAATTTAAACCAAAAGTAACGATCGTAATGAAAAGTAAATATTTTCCTCTGCTTGGTGTGCGCGTTTGTAAAACCTTCTCCAAGCGCATTGTGCCGTTTTTCGCAAAATCTCATTGATTTTCATGAGTTTGTTTGTCCTTTCCTGCAAGTTTGTTTGGTATCATATTGTATTCCTCTCTTGTTTTTGAAAGTTTTTGTCATCGGGAATAAATGTTATTTTGAGAAAGTATGGGAGGTTGTACGTATAAATTATTTGTTTGGAAATCTTTTATTATTACTATTTTTCCCCCATTTTCTTTACAGCGTAGCTTTGTGGTGGTCTCCAGTCTGCCTGTCTGAGTCCATCAGCACCTATGGGCATATTAATTGGACCTGGGTGTGGAACTCTGCTTAACATGCTGATCCCTTTTATATTTTGGGGGGTTGATTTTCTTGAGTTTTTATCCTGTTGAGCTCCATCAAGGTTGAAATAAAATTTTTAAAAAGAAAACTCTTCCTGGTGTGGCAGTCGTGAGTAATGACTGCTTTTAGTTTTTCCAGCTGCCTTGTTTGAAATAAAAAAAAAACCTGTCATCGTTTATAGTCTACACTAAGTGATAGCAAGTGCAACAGCTGGTGTTCAAGAGCTGCAGAGCTGATGATGCCTGAGTGTCGACATCAATGGAGCGGAGACTAAGCGGGACTCGACGGCATATGGTTGTCGGGTTGTATTTTTATTTTCCCAGAAATAAATGCAGAGGCCAGCGTCAGTGGGTGTATCTCTTTCTACGGCTTTTCCCTGATTGTGGCGCGGGTAGATAAGGGCATAGCGCAAGCGTGTGGGTGGAGATGAAGCATCGGTTGCATTATCCACACCCCATGCACTTAAAACAAAGAACTGCATGTGGTAGAGTGCATATACCTACGCCAGGCTCAACCATTTACATTTGTATCCCACTGGTATGCCAGATCTGCAGCGGGACCTGAACCAAAATCGAATCGGCATATTCTCATCACCCACCCAACTAATCTACCAAGATTCGGCTGAACCCGTTCAACTTTCTGAGATACTGTCCGTAACCTTTTGCGATATCCTGCTCACAGACAAACAGGCGTGAATACATGACCTCCGTCCACTTTCGGTGGTCGAGGTAATCGATTGAAGGTAGTGTATACTTGATGGCATCAGTGCTCCTGCAGCTGTTTGTGGGCACCATTATGCCGAGTGGTTTTCCTTTGCCTTGTCAGCAGTCGGAGCAGTAATTTATAATTTGTTCATGTTGACGGGATAACTTGCTTTCCTTAGTGAAGAACAGCGTGGGGTCTTGGTAACGTCCACCAACGCATGTGCCCGAGACAGGATGCTACAGCTACCTGATGGACGGAGCAGACATTGATGCCTCGCGTCTGTCTGCAAAATACCAGAGTGACAGTTTATAGTTTGGTCGAGATAAGAACCCAGGCTATACAGTTCAAAGGTGAGTACACTTAAGATATCAGTTTAAGACAAATTTCATGATTGGGCAGCCTGTTTGTGAAAGATTTGGCCAAAATCGTTTCCCAACCGATCCATAGGAAGGTGGGAATATAAATGTGGCTTTAAAAAGTAGTCGTTCATCTATTGAATAATTTTTGATTGGAGGACAAAGCTCAAGGTGAGCGGAGTGGAGTGTGAGATAAAGGGGAGAGGGAAGAGAGAATTTGCAAGCAATACGATAATGTCTATTAAAGACAGTGCATCTAGTCTGTTTGAGTCTGTGGTTCTCATCCTGGACGAGTCATACTAAAGACTTTAAAATGGTATGTGCTGCTTCCTTATATGCCTGGTGTGGCTTAATGGTTAGGGTGGTGGGCTTGGGATCGAGGATCCTGAGTTCAAATCCCACTTAACTATTGAATTAATACCAGGTGGGGTTGACTCTGCCTGTCATCCTTCCGAGGTTGGCAAAATGAGTGCCAGCTCGCTGGTATCCTGTGTCGGAGTGGCGACCCGTCCAGGATTGTGTCCAATAGCCCAGGAAACTGCTTAGGCAGCACCAACGCTCTGCACAGAGTATGGTCCCAACGGATGGATGGATGTGCTACTTTCTTGCTTGAAGCTCAGCATTTAAAAGGACAAACAATGCTGGGAAGGCAAAGGCAAACCACCCAGTGTAACTCTTGCCGAAAACTGTGTTTTGGCAGCACAAAACGCTCTGGCAAGGGAGCATGGTACAACAATCAAATAAAATTAGACAGTGCTTCCTGAAGTCCCTTTAAATGAATCATAAGTATCGACGCAATGGCAGGTCTACGTACCAATCATGGAGAAGGACAGCACAGCAATAGCAGCTTCCTGCACAAAGCAATGCAATGAGGGGTTGCTATTGCAATTTTCAGCTTCCTCAAAAAGGATGCAGAACAAATCTCCTTCCGTTCATTCGTTACCTCCACCACCAAAGATGGATGGAGGTTGTTATGGTTTCACCCCTGTCTATGCGTCCATGAGCAGCACGTATCTCAAAGTTAGCGAGGATTCAGACTAAGTTTGGTGGACAGGTCGGGTGTGCAACAAAGGACAAATTGATTCAATTTTGGTGAAAATCCAGAATCTGAAATGTTAAAATGTCTTTAATTAGGTCATGACCTCAAAAAATAGGTCAATGTCAAAATGCATTATGTTAACCCTGTGGACTTTATATTCCCATTCATTGATGCAAAATTTCATTCTGAAAGTCAGATACAGCTCAGATCCCAGATACAAGCTCGGATTTCAGATACAGCTCGGATTACAGTTCAGCTCGGTCCCAGTACAGCTCGGATCCCATACAGCCGATTAGCATTAGCGGCCGACAGACTCGGATCCCAGTATACTGCTCGGATCCCAGGTACAGCTCGGATCCCAGATACAGCTCGATCCCAGATCGCTCATCCAGATACTCGTCTCTTCGGATCCCAGATACTGCTCGATCCCAGATACAGCTCTGATCCCAGATCAGCTCGATCCAGATACTGCTCGGATCCCAGGATATGCTGCGATCCAGATACTGCTCGGATCCCAGATACAGCTCTGATCCAGATACAGCTCGGACACAGATACAGCTAGCTGATCCAGATACAGCTCGGATCACAGATTCAGCTTGGATCCCACGTACAGCTCGGATCACAGATTCAGCTCGGATACAGGTTCAGCTCGGATCCCAGGTACAGCTTGGATCCTCAGATACTGCTCGGATCCCAAGATACAGCTCGGATTACAGGTCAGCTCGGATCCCGGGACAGCTCGGATCCCAATACGCTCGGATCCCGGTACAGCTCGGATCCAGATCAGCTCGGATTCAATACTGCTCGGATCCCGGTACAGCTCGGATCCCATACAGCTCGGATCACAGTCACGACCCTACACTCGATCACAGATTCAGCTTCGGATTACAGGTTCACATCGGATCCCAGGTACAGCTCGGATCCCAGATACTGCTCGGATCCCAGATACAGCTCTGATCCCAGATACAGCTCTGGATCCCAGATACTGCTCGGATCCCAGATTCAGCTCGGAACCCAGATTCAGCTCGGATCCCAGGTACAGCTCGGATCCCGGCGTACAGCTCGGATCCCGGATTCAGCTCGGATCCCGGGTGCAGCTCGGATCCCGGTACAGCTCGGATCCCGGGGTACAGCTCGGATCCCCGGTACAGCTCGGATCCCAGGTACAGCTCGGATCCCGGGTACAGCTCGGATCCCGGGTACAGCTCGGATTCCGGGTACAGCTCGGATCCCCGATACAAGCTCGGATCCCGGGTACAGCTCGGATCCCGGGTACAGCTCGGATCCCAGATCCAGCTCGGATCCCGGGTGCAGCTCGGATCCGGGTACAGCTCGGATCCCAATACAGCTCGGATCTCGGTACAGCTTGGATCCCGGGTACAGCTCGGATCCCCATAAGCTCGGATCCCGGGTACAGCTCGGATCCCGGGTACAGCTCGGATCCCCAATTAAGCGGATCCCGGTACAGCTCGGATCCCCAATACAGCCCGGATCCCGGGTACAGCTCGGATCCCCAATACAGCTCGGATACCCAGATACATGCTCGGATCCCGGGTACAGCTCGATCCCGCGGTACAGCTCGATCCCGGGTACACTCGGATCCCGGGTTACAGTTCGATCCCGGGTACAGCTCGATTCCAGGTACAGCTGTCGGATCCCAGATCAGCTCGGAATCCCTGGGTATCAGCTTCGGATCTACCCGGGACACCGACGGTACAGTTCGGATCCAGATTACAGCACTCGGATCCGCGTTAACAGCTCGGATTTCCCGGGTACAGCTCGGATCCCGGGTTACAGCCTCGGATTCCCTGGGATACAGGCTCGGATCCCGGGTTACAGTTCGGAAATTTCCCCAGGGTACAGCTCGCGATCCAGGTACAGCTCGGATCCCAGATACAGCTCGGATCCGGCGTACAGCTCGGATCCCGGGTACAGCTCGGATCCCGCGGTACAGCTCGGATCCCCAAATACAGCTTCAGAAATTGGCAGGAAAAAAAGGAGAAAAACCGAAAGGTGGTTTGAGTACCGAGTGTCGAAGAAACTTTTGCGGTACCATTAAAAATTGATTAAATTGTCCAAACAACCCCAAGAGGCGAAAAGTCTCCTCGATCCGAGAGGGAGAGGCCGAACACAACACAGGGTTGGACCACGTAAACCTCCGTCCACCTTGGTCCGTGTGGAGAAAAAACATTTGCTTTCACAAGTGTCTTGAACACAGAAGTATTTGAGCACAAAGGTGTTGATGATTTGTGAACGGGAAAGGCCGCCAAACAATGACGGCGTACTTCACAATTGCCGAACCCCTGCAGGTGATTTCTCTCTTCAACGTTCTCCAGGTGAACGAGTCGTTGAAAAAAATAAACCTTCATCGGAATTTCCTTTGAGATAAAATAAAAAAATTCGACGTGACAGGATTCGAACCTGCAATCTTCTCATCCGAAGTCAGACGCTTATCCATTAGCCACACGGTCGCCTTGTATATGAATTCAAACATTTTATTATATATAGTTATAGCATTTTGTTAAGTATTTTTCTTTTATCATTTTAATAAAATAAATACTCAACTGCGTGACTGGGGAAATGTTTTAAAACCCAAATACCAAAAAAAAAATTAAAAAAAAATCGGCGCGCGCAAAAGCGGGCGAGTGGTCGCCTGAGCGGCCGGCGTTGTGTTGAATGTTTTTTTTTCGCAATTGTCACCGCACGCCGTTTATTTAAGTTCCCTCTAACATTTCCGTCGCCATCGATTCGATTATAAATTAAGGCTAACAATAAATATTTTTACACCGTCTCGCGTGTCGTCGGCTATTGGATGTTGAGTTGAGTTGCCCGCGCGTTGTGCTGAAGCTTTCCAGGCCCGGAGTGTTGGAGACCGCGAAGGAGAAATGCCTACGATGGAACATGAAGAAACGTTTGAGCCTTCGAGCTGGGGCGCTCTCCTGAAACAGGTGGGACTTGTCTCATCGAACGACTTGTTTAAGTTTCTCCTCATGTGGCGCCCCCTTTTTTTTCCTTTTTTTTTTTTTATTATTTATTTGTTGTTTTTTATTTATTATTATGTTATTTATACCAACTCTCCTTCACGTGCATCGATCGCGCGTCATTGGCTTTTGGCCCTTTCGCTCGAGCTGTTCTATTATTACGTACGGCACGGAAGGAAGTGAGGGACGTCAAATGGAAGGGGCAGCGAAGGCAAATACTGTAGCTAAAAGTGTTCTTGCATATTCACTTACGTAATAAATAAATGGCCACTTGCACCTCCTGTTTCTCTTGATGGAACGCCGGCGTGGTTCTTTCCAGAAACGCAACCACCGGTTCATAATCAAACGATGTAAAATTTTTGATTTATTTATTTATTATCTATACTATTTATTTATTTATTATTTCCACAAGTATTTGCCCAGTCGATGCATGCTTCGCTTGGTGCTTGTATTGTAATACAAACGATTTCCGTGCTAACCGATGGCCGCTAAGTCCCTGTCTTGCCAGGAATTGAACGAGGAATTGAAATTTTTTTTCTCTAACAATTTTTTTTTGGGGGGGGGGGGGTTAGAAATCACTAAAACATGTAGAAATGCAAAAAAAAAAATTCTTTTTTTTTTGGGGAGGGGGGAGTGGTAAAAAAAAAATTTTGGGGGGGGCGTTTGGAAATCAACAAAACATGTTAGAAATGCAAAAAACAAAAAAAAATTTATTTTTTTGGGGGGGGGTAAAAAAAATTTTGCGTGGGGGGTTGAAATCACAAAACATGCTAGAAATGCAAAAAAAAAAAAAATATTTTTTCTCAACAATTTTTTGCGGGGGGAGAGGGGGACAAGTCAAAATTATAATGGCATGCATCCTGGACCATACCTAACCCCCCACCAAGTTTCGTCGAAATCCGTCGAGGAGTTTTTCACGTAATATGTTCACAAACAAACAAACAAACAGAAAGGGGTGAAAACAGTAACCTCCATATCTTCGAAGATGGCGGAGGTATAATTACAGTAAAAAACGCAGAAAAACGACCGCAGAACTTATCTTTGAGAAAGTCGGGGCAAGAGACTCTGAAAAAGGAACGCGGCGACCGTCGCTCGACGAGTTCTTTCACACCATTAAAAAAAATCCATAGCCTATTTACTTTGTACTCGTTAAATATTGTGTGATCATCCATGCTACCAGTGGTTCCCTGGTGTATCTTATCAGTCGCTACCATGAGCACCAATGGGGTATTCCCCGAATGTTTAAAAGGTTTCCGTCAACCATTTCGTTGGAGTGCTGGCATGAGTGCTTAAGCCATTGGCCACATCAAGCTTCGATCTCTACGAACTCCCATGGCGATACCCGTGGTTGTTCTCCATGGGACATTTCCAGAGTTAGGAAGACAAAAAAATAAATTAGATGATTACAATGAGTAAAAATATTTCAGTTGTTATCTCTCTCTTCCGAAGAAGTCCTTTCATTAAAACTTTTATGTCTCACTATCTGCCATGATCTTTCCTGGGAAAGCCACATCTCCAAGGTGGCTTCCAAAGCCAGTCGCCGATTAGGCATCCTCCATTGTGCAAAGTCCTTCCTTGGCACACCTGAGCTCCTGACCATGTACAAACCTTTCATCCGCAGCCTGGTGGAGTAATGCTTTCCCCTCTGGGCTGGTGTTCCCACCTCTCACCTTTCACGGTGTGGAAACCAAGGCATTTAAGATCATTGGTATTTCCTGCAATGAGGCTGAGACTTTGGGTCTCTCACTTTCTCACCGCAGGTAGGTCGGTGGTCTTTCTGTATTTAACCGTCTCCTCTCCGGCCTTGCCACCCCTAGTGGGGCAGATAACAGCAATTTTGAGAGGAATCGTGCAAATGATGATACAAGCATCAAATTTGGCACA